>CM066049.1:36582895-37001033 GCA_033557465.1 Ichthyophis bannanicus | reverse complement strand
CGCCTTCCCCTTTTTACATGGAATTTCAATCCATAGAGATCTACAGCAAATTTTGTTTCCCCTTTGCCAAAACTTTTAATCCTTTCTGACTCAATGCCCTCACTAACA
The DNA here is from genome assembly GCA_033557465.1 of Ichthyophis bannanicus. Classification (NCBI taxonomy): domain Eukaryota; kingdom Metazoa; phylum Chordata; class Amphibia; order Gymnophiona; family Ichthyophiidae; genus Ichthyophis; species Ichthyophis bannanicus. The sequence goes on along the minus strand of CM066049.1, from coordinate 37,000,925 downwards.
TAGAGTGTAACCCCTCCACCATTTGATCAGCTCTATCATTACCATAGGAGTTTGTACCCAGGTATCACAGTGTCCCACTGGTTGTCCTCCTTCCACCATGTTTTCTGATATGTCCAGTAATAGCTATCCCTCTCATTTAGAGTGCTTTATATTCTAAACTCTCCCATCTTCTTTTGTAGACTTCTTTTCTATGCATTCCTAGCATACATGCATTTTAGAGACTGTATTTATTCTTATTAATCTGGCTTTTGGTAAACATGGGTAATTTGGGATCTTTAAGCTTTCTCTGCTCCATACCAGGCATTTGGGCTTTTACAAACTTTTACTCTTTTTTAGGAACCTCTCAACCTTTGGGTAGTTAAGGATCCTTCAAGGATTACATTCTTCTGAAACAATGTGGCTCTTGGTCGACTGTCAGGCTTTCCCCTATTTAAGTCTAGTTTAAAATAAGCTGCTCTATCCTCCTTTTTAAAGGTTAATGCCAGCAGTTTTGTTCTCATCACCGGTTAAAGGTGAAGCCCATCCCTTCGGAAGAGGCCCCTCCTTTTTTCCCCATATGTTTCCCCAGTTTCCTAACTAATCCAAAACCCCCATCTCTGCACCATTGTCTCATCCACTGCATTCAGATGGCTCTGCCTGCGGTTTGAGGTCCCGGCTCGTGGAACAGGAATCATTTCGGATAAACGCTACCGCTGGAAGTGCTCTGGATTTCAACTTCCTACCTAAAAGCCTAAATTTAGCCTCCAGAAACCTCTGTACCGACATTTTCCTATGTCATTGGTACCGAGACAATGGTACCAAGAACGCAGCCCAGCAGCCTCCTCCCCAGCGCTCGCTGTCTAAGACCTTATCTAGGCCACTGGCGCACATGACTTCTCCGTCTGGTGTTGCAGAGCACCAGATCGGGACCCCTTCTCATGCCTGGTTCGGTGGGTTGCTCCAGCTACCTAATCCACCTGTTGAGGGAAGGGCTGAAGTCGAACTCTTGTGTAGGGTTTATTTGAGCCCCTCTTGATCGGTAATCATGCTCCCTATCGAGGGGAAAGCCTCTCTCGGGGCAAGTACGAGTCTCCCCGCCTTATGCAACGGCCTTCTGTTATCCAAGACTCCCATCCATCCTCCTCCGGCGGAATGGGAATGTGAACGTGGTGCCTCACGCAGGCTCACTTCGTCCCCACCCTTCGAGCTGATGGCGGACATGTTAGTGTCCGCCACTTGTCCTGAAAGGTGGCGCTTCCTGGTAGTCACTGACCTTTGGCGGCTCTCTGAGTCAATGAGCGTCTGGTACTCATGGCTGGTGCCCCTTACATCAGTTTTTGATTGGAAACAGGGTGGTCCTCCGGATGGCATCCTCCTAAGTTCTTACCCAAGGTTTGTCCGTGTTCGGCCTTTTCATTCTCAACCAAGGAGATAGTGTTCCCGACATATCATTCCTGAGGCTCCTACCACCGATCAGGCGGACGGCGGCCTCTCCAATCCCCTTGACTGCAAGCGAGCCCTCGCTTCTACTTTAGCGTACCCAGACTCATCCACAAGTCTGACTGGCTCTCATGACCTACGATTCCCAATAGGCAGGGACAAGCAGTCAGCACAGCGCAACCACCTATCTGTTCTGACGGTGGTGAACTGTATCGCTTTATCAGCACCCATGCACGATAGGCGGGGCGTCACCATCTGGATTGGTTGGAGTCACTGCACCTGGGGTTCTCAAGCCAAAGTGGCCTCGGTTGTGGGCTGCCCGCCTCGCTGTCGCTCCCGTGCCCATGATGGAACATCTGCCGCGGACTGGGCAACCTGTCTTTTTTACGGGGAATACTTTCGCTGCACCACTACTGCCTGGAGAGGGAAGTCCCCACTGGGAGAGCGCCTTCGGCCAGGCTGTACTCCGTAAATCTTGGTTCGGGGTATAAGGCAACTCCTGCCCTCACGACCCTTCTCATGGCTACTGATGGCTTCAGTCAACCGCCCGAGGACTCGGGCTCCTTCAGCAGGCGTTCAACTTCTGCTCATTGCCCTCGGGGGAGGCATTTTTTCTTTGATTACAGGTTTGCGTAGCCTGTAGATAGGGCGTCCCATAAGTGGAAGACTGACTTCCTGCTTGGTTCCTGCGAGGAAGAAAAGCGTAGTTACTCACCCGTTTAACAGGTGTTCTCCAGGACAGCAGAAATCAGTCCTCACTACCCTCCCACCTCCCCTGAAGAGGTTAATGAGTTTTTCTCCTTCCCTTACCATCTGCTCTCGGTAGGGCTTCAGAACTAAGGGAAGCTGACTGAGGCAAACATTGCAACACCTTGGGCCGCGAAGAGGGACCACGCCTAATGCTGGTAAGCCAATCCCAAAGGCTTTATTTGAAAGTTGGGGAAAAGTGGCTCTAACGTGGGCTCAGTCGATGGCTGGACGTTACCCATAAGTGAAGGACTGATTCCTGCTGTCCCTGGAGAGAACACCTGTTACAAGGTGATTAACTATTTAGATTTTGTATTGAAGAGCCAGTTCGCTGCGGGCGGAATGGGCTGCTATTCTTCAGTTGCGGTATATGCAGGCCTGATGTTTCGAGCCCTGCTTCAAGGGATTCATCCTCGTGCCGCCGGTTGTTTCTAACACCCTCTTTTGGAGTCTGCTGCGGACTTCCTTTCTGATGCCACGTATGACCTGGTTCTTTGGGCGTCCCCCAGGACTGGTGCCCTGAATGACACTGTCCACAAGCATTGAATTTGGCTCTGGCCTGGGTCAACGGATACATCTTCCAAAAAGCCCAGTTTATCCACCTGGCCTTTTTAAGGGGAAGGCCTTCTTTTGGAGCCGATTTGGGGTAGTTGGCTGATGGACGGGTGAAAAAAAATCTTTACTGGCCTTCTAAAAGACATTGTCCAAAGGACCTGTGAAACAGGCTGGTGCCTCTCTCTCTTCAGTCTCTGACTGTCCAACCCGGAGAGCACACTGGTTGGATCCCCAGAGGGCTCAGGACTCTTGTCATTACCGACTTGAGGAAAAAGAACCCTTTCTTCCCTCTGCTTCTGGACTTCGGGCTCTTTCTCAGTCCTTTCATGGAGCACATGGGCCCAGGGACTCGGTCCCTCCTGGCTGCACATTGAAGGTTTGAAGACACTTTTCCTGGTTCCTCCAATTGGAGGCAGGTACTGCCTTTTCTTTCAAAATGGGCCTGGATTTCCAAGGATCACTGGGTGCTAGACACCATTCAGTTTGGTTATGTCCCTGGATGCAAGGAACTGATTCCAGATGCCTTTATCTCCCCTTGTAGGTCTGCGATCGAAAGTGCTGCTGTGCGGATCACCTTGGATAAGTTGCTGTGCCTAAAGGCAATGGTGCTTGTCCTACCGGATGAGCGGGCAAGGATAGATACTTCATCCATCTTTTGGTGCGGAAAAAGACTTCTTTATGGCCTATTTTGGACCTCAATGGAGTCAACGAGCACTTGTGCGTCCTGCTTTTTCAGATGGAAACTTTGTGCTCCATGATTCAAGCAGTGACACCAAGGGGAGTTCTTGGTTTCTCTGGATCTGGGCCAAGGCATATTTTCATTCTTGATCTGGTCGGATCAGCAGAATATCTGGGTTTTGCCGTGCTTGGCTCTCCCTATCAGTTTGCCTCTCTCCCCATCAGGCTATTCACCGCTCTGAAGATGTTCTTCAGATTCATGGAGATGGCAGCTGCAGTGCTGAGGGATCTGTGTCCATCCCTATCTGGATGACTGGCTGATCTGGGCCCATTTCCTTTTGGAGGCGCCTCAGGTAACTCCCATGTGGTATCCTTTTTGAAAAGCCTTGGTCAAACTGTTGCCTTGGCCAGCTGATGCCTTCCCAGTCCCTGGAGTTTCTGGAAACCTGTTTTTGGCATTTAAGTGGATAGAGTTTTCCTGGCAGACGAGAAAGTCAGAAACTGTTGGATTGCATGATACTATTCTGTGTGCAGCGGAGCTCCCAGAGTCTTGGTATTCTCCAGGACCAAGCAGGAAGTCAGTCCTCACATATGGGTGACGTCTGCGTCGATGGAGCCCCCATACGGAGCATTTCCCCAGCTTTCAAAGAAAGCCTTGGGGAATGCAGGCACGCATGCGCGGTCCCCTTCCCGCCCAAAGGTGCCATCTTGCTCGGTCTTCTTTTTCCGTGGAGCCCTACGGACGCCTCCTGGCCCTTGTCACCCCTGAAAAAAGTTGATTTTTCCTGCGTTGAGTCGAGTTTTTCTTCGGTACGACGTTGGTTCCTTTCCTGCCTGGACTCGGTACACCGGTGCCGAGCCCGGATCTCTCTTTTTGGTTTTTGACCTTAGAGACTTCGTTCACGCCTTTTTTCTTTTCCCTGGCAGCCCAATTTTTTGATCTTGCAGGGGCCCTTTTCCCCCCAATGGCTACCAGTGGCTTTAAGAAGTGTGATCGGTGCAAGAAACTGATGTCTCTCACCGACACACACGACTGCTGCCTCCGGTGGCCTGGGTCCAGACCACGATTCTACGGTCTGCAGTCCCTGTGGCAAAATGTCTTCCAAGGTATTGCGGAGCGTTAGCACCAGCATGAGAGATCTTCTCTGAGTCTGCCTCTGGACGGGTCTGGACTTCATCAGAGCCATCGACGTCTTGGGCGTCTGACCCCAAGCATCGTCGGGGCTCCTCTGAAAGGGAGTCCCCGTAGAGGGAGCACCGAAGGAAGAAGAAACCCACGAGGGCGGCATCGGTGGACGCTCTTGGCTCCTCGAGGGCCAGGTCGCATAGCCCCGATCGCCGTCCTGGGTCTTCGGAGTCGGAGAAGCCTGCCAAGCATACTCGCATAGAGTCGGAGGCCCCGAGTCACATGAGTACTGTAGTCCTCGTGGACTCTCCTCCAGGGGAGCCGACGTCGGGCCCCGACGCTGTCGGGGCCCAAGTGGGAGGCTGCTGGGTCTCCTGAGCTCGGACTCAGGTTGACGGCCTTGGAGAGCAGATTGTCTGCCTTCATGGAGCAGCAGCGGGTGCTGATCGCCGGTCCTCACCAGCGCATCTGCCCTGACCACCGGGACATCGACGTCCAAGTCGACCCCGGAGGCCGAGCCGATCCCTCGAGACCATGCGAACTTGAGGTCAATCCTCGGCCGCGATCACCCGTGGCCTCCCGTTTGGGACCGAGGTCGTCGACGCAGATTCCCTCGGCGTCAGGGCGGATAGCGTCGGTGCCCGCCCACTCGGAGCCGCTCGATTCCTCCTCGGAGGAATCGGCGTGGGAGACGGAGGAGGAGGAGTCCCCTGACACCTACCGGACTCGGTGCGTCCCTTCGGACTCACCGGGCTCCAAGCCTCGGACAAGGTCCCCCCCGGAGGATACTAGGTTCTCGGATTTCGTACGGGACATGGCCAAGGCACTGGCATTCCCTGCGGATTTTGAGGAAGAGCCTCGAGCCGAGGAGCTCGAGGCTCTGCAGTATGACTCTCCTCCCAAGGAGGCTTTTACTGTCCCGGTTGCTCTTCCGCATGTGGGAGGCGCTGGCCTCAATGCCGGTTCTAAGCAAGCGGGTCAATTCCATCTATCCAGTCTGCAAGAGCCCCGGGTTTCAGAAGGCACAGCTACCATACCATTCCATGATGGTGGAATCGGCCATGCATCTTCTGAAGAGTCAGAAGATGCACCTCCTCGGTGCCTCCCAGCAGGGAAGCCCAGAACCTGGATGCCCTCGGTAGAAAGTGCTTCCAGGGCTTTATGCTTGCTTGCCGAGCGTCCAGACCTACCAGCTGTACATGGGCATGTACCTTCGAGACCTGGCAAAGGAGATTGCCTGGTTCTCTGCTGGTCTGTCCGAGGAACCTTTGCAGAGGTTCAAGGCCTTGTCTTCTGGTATTTGAGAGTGCTCGAAGTTTATCTCTCGAGCAGCCTACGATGGATTTGAAGGCTTCGGCCCGAGTAAGCAGGGGCCAGCATCGGTGCACGCCGTCAGGACTGGCTATAATCCTCGACCTTGAGCTGTGGGTACAGGACAAGTTGGTCGATGTCCCTTGCCAGGGTGAAAACCTCTTTGGTAAACCCATGGCCGAAAAGGCTGCAGAACCTGAGACCGAGACTCTTACCTGGTCAAGGCTGTCCAGGAAGACCTCTGCCTCTTCTCAGAAAAAGAAGGGCTCGGGGAAAAAGACCTTTTAACTGAGGAAGACCACTGCCTATAAAACCGACCCTCACTACCAGGCCTCTGTAGCTCCCCAACAGGGCCAGCAGGTCAAGGGGCAGGGTCATGGGCCCCGTAGGCAGAAGGCCCCCAAGCCTCCTACTCTGGCTCCTCCTCAGCAGGGAGGGGTTTTTTGACTATGCCAGCATAGCCTCTCCTCCTCTCCAGGGCACAGGAGGTCGGCTGACCCTGTACGCAGACAGGTGGCCAGCCATCACGGGATACTTGGGTGTTAAGTATCATCCAAAAGGGCTATCTGCTCCACTTCGCCCAGAGACCCCCCTCCTACTTTTCAGGGGAGCCTCCAATTCCCCCTCTGCACAGAAACGTACTCCTTCAGGAGTTGGAAGGTCTACTAAGGGACCAGGCGGTGGAACCGGTTGCCTCACCACCTGGAAGGGCAAGGCTTCTACTCCAGGTTCTTCCTGGTACCGAAAAGAACAGGAGGCCTCAGACTCATCCTCGACCTGCGAAATCTGAACAAATTTCTGGAGAGGGAAAAGTTCAAGATGCTTACCCTTGGGATCTTACTGCTCTACTTCCAGCAGGGAGATTGGCTATGCTCCTTAGACCTGAAGGATGCTTATACTCACATCCTCATCCATCCAAGCCACAGACAATTCCTCAGATTTGTGGTGGGACGGCAGCACTTCCAGTACAGAGTGCTTCCTTTTGGCCTCACCTCCGCCCCCAGGGTTTTTACATAATGCCTGACGGTGGTTGCGGCCTACCTCAGGAACCAGGGATATTTGTGTTCCCTTACCTGGACGACTGGCTAATCAGAGGCCAGTCTCCACAGGAGGCCAGGCAGGCCACCTGCAGAACCATATCCCTGCTTCAGCCCCTGGGGTTCGTTATAAACTTCCCAAAGTCCACTTTGGTCCCCTCACAAGACGTGGAATTCATAGGGGCCAGTTTGGATACCATCCAAGCAAAGGCCTTTTTGCCTGTGGACAGAGCTCACAGGCTGATAAATTTGGCTGGTCAGTTTCGGGCGAACTCTCTGGTCTCGTCCAGAAACTTCCTCCGGCTCTTAAGGTCACATGGCTTCCATAGTGCATGTCACCCCACATGCCCGGGTACACATGAGGCCGGCTCAGTGGCACCTCAGTGGCTGCAGGCCACAGGGAAGTTGTCAGACAGAATAAAGGTGTCCAAACCCTTGGTTGGCTCCTTACGCTGGTGGCGGCATCTCCCAAATCTGGTCAGGGGGTGTTCCTTTTCAGGCCTCCCCACACACTCAAGTACTGACAACCGATGCTTCCCTGCAGGGCTGGGGGCTCACTGCCAGGGAGCCTGCACCCAAGCCTGTGGTCTCCATGGGAGGTCGCCCAGCAGATCAACCTGTTGGAATTGAGGGCCATTCGGCTGGCCTTGCGGACTTTCTCTCAGATCCTGTCTCACCAGTCTGTCCTAGTTTAGACAGACAACCAGGTGGCTATGTTCTACGTCAACAAGCAGGGGGGCACGGTTATCCATACTTCTATGCCTGGAAGCACAAGCTCTCTGCTCCTGGGCTGGTCACCCAGGGCATGGACCCTCAAGGCAGTCTACCTCCAGGCCAGAAAACTACCTGGCGGACAGACTCAGCAGACTCCTGCAGCCTCACGAGTGGCAGTTGGATCACCTGGTAGTGCAAAAGATCTTTCTGAAGTGGGGTCTTCCGACCATGGATCTTTTTGCCAGTCTTCTCAACAGGCAACTACCCCGGTTCTATTCCAGGCAACCGCATCCCTTGAGAACAGCGCCAGATGCATTCCTGATCCCTTGGTCTGGGGGCCTGCTTTATGCCTTTCCTCCCACCCCTCTGGTGGACCCGGACTCTATTCAAAATCCAGAAGGACCAAGCCACGGTGATCCTGATAGCCCCCAGTTGGCCCAGGCAGCCGTTGGTTTCCTCTTCTTCTGAATTTGGCGGTGGATACTCCACTTCCTCTGGGGTTTGCAACACGACCTTCTGACTCAGGTCCAGGGGTCCCTCTTGCATCCCATCCTCATGTCCCTCCTTTTTGATGGCCTGGCAGCTGAAAGGCTAGTCCTTGCTCCTATCTAGGGAGGTTGAAGAGGTGGTGTTGGCCTCCAGGAAGCATTCCACCAGGAAGGCCTATGCTCTAAAGTGGCGTAGGTTCTCTACTTGGTGTTCTCAACAGCGAGAGGACCCCTTCTCCTGCTCTGTCCAGGTGGTGCTTCAATACTTGCTCCACCTTTCCAACCTGGGACTTCAGTCCAACTCTGTCCCGGTTCACCTCAGTGCCCTCTCAGCTCACCACTCACCGGTGGATGGACAATCTCTCTCAGGCCAACCTCTGGTGTCCCGTTTTCTCAGAGGCCTACTTCTGCTTAAGCCTCCTATTCGTCCGCCTGCCCTTGAGTGGGATCTTAATGTGGTCTTGCAGCAACTGACTCGCCCACCTTTGAGCCGATGGCAACCTGCCATTTACGTTTTCTCTCCTGGAAGGGCGCTGTCCTTTTACCTTGAACGTACGCAGGGGCATAGAAGAGCTTCTCAGCTCTTCATTTCCTTTGACCCTAATAAATTGGGGTTGCCTGTCACTAATCGTACGTTGTCCATCTGGGTGGCAGACAGTATCGCCTGGGCGTACAGGTCAGCCGGCCTCTCCCTGGAGGGTCGGGTCACGGCCCACCGAATTAGGGCGAAGGCCGCATCAGTAGCTCACTTCCGCTCTGTTCCATTGGCAGACATCTGCAGGGCCGCTACTTGGTCTTCAAGCCAGACTTTTGCGGACCACTACTGCCTCGAGAGGGAGTCCCGTAGGGACAGTGCTTTCGGGTAAGCGGTACTCCGTAATCTCTTTGAGGTTTAGGCAACTCCTACCCTCCGGCCCTGGTGTTGGGCTACTGTTCAGGTGGTGGTCTCAGAGAAGACTCTCTCACTGTTGCTGGGGCTCTAGAGGGAGCTCTATTTTTCAGCCTGGGTTCCTGGTAGCCCAGAGCTAGGGAGTCACCCATATGTGAGGACTGACTTCCTGCTTGGTCCTGGAGAAAGAGTAGTTACTCACCTGTAACAGGTGTTCTCCAGGAGCAGCAGGAATCAATCCTCACGACCCTCCCTCCTCCCCTTGGATTTGCAGTTGTATATAGTTCATTTTCTTTTTTTTGTGCTGTCTTTTAGCTATGTCATTTGAGCAAGATGGTACCTTTGGGCTGGAAGGGGACCGCACATGAGTGCCTGTATTCCCAAAGGCTTTCTTTGAAAGCTGGGGTAATGCTCCGCATGGGGGCTCCGTCGACGCCGACGTCACCCAAATGTGAGGACTGATTCCTGCTGCTCCTGGAGAACACCTGTTACAGGTGAGTAACTACTCTTTATCTTCAAACTCCTTGGATTGATGGCAGTGACAGTAGAGGTGGTGTTGTGGGCTTGTCCTCACATGTGACCGTTCCGGTGGTCCCCGAGTTCTCAGGAGTTTTAGTGCAGGCTTCTGCTCCCATTGAGGCAAAGTCCAGTCTGCGGGGTGGTATGTTTGTTTATTGAGCTTGATATACCGCTTTTCAAACAATAATTAAGGCGGTTTACAATTCGTAAGAGAAAATGTTGGCCATTGGCCTAGAAAAGGAAAGGAAGTTACAATTTCAAACAGGACAGCCAAGAGAGAAAACTAGGGATAGACAGACACAATATATGAACACAATAAAGAAGAGAAAGAGGGGAACCAGGGTAAACAGAAATATATATAGGGATAGCTGGATTAAACAAGCAGAAATAGGACAATACTACATAACAGACGAGAGACACAACTACCTAATAAATGTGCTTGTATTATTGAGACAGGAGTGCTATCAGGTGGGGAGGGGGAGTTCAAAGGCAGTGGCAAAAAGGTATGTTTTCAGGAGGGCTTTGAATGACTTGTGGTTCTCTTCCATTCTGAGATTGAGGGGTAGAGAGTTCCAGTGCACAGGACCAGTGTAGAAGGCAGAATTGCGAGTGACTTGAAGATGGGCATGTGCAGGGGATGGAAGGTGCAGGTGATTAATATGTACAGACAGAAGGGATCGACTAGGAGTGTGAAGCTGAATGAGATCAAATAAGTACTGAGGAGTATGAGTGTAGATGATTTGATGGAGTAAAGTAAGAAGTTTGTACTGAATGCGATACGTCAGAGGAATCCAGTGGAGATTTATAAAGAGAGGGGCGACGTGATCCCAACGTGCAGAATGGGAAATAATACGTGCTGCAGTGTTTTGTATGCGCTGCAGCCTGCGCAAGTGAAGTTGGTGTGCCGCTGGACGATTTCTCCTGGATCCTCTTGATGAATGATACCAGTCTCTTGGGATAAAGAGCCCATTGCCAATACCATAAGGGCTGTTGGAACCGCAGGGAAGCATTATAGCCTCAAGCCATCAGGGTTCCTCTCCTGCGTTTCTGACCCCTGCTCAAGGGCTGGGTGGTTGAAGTGTTTTCAGACAATGCCATAGCGGTGATTAAGTCAATAGGTAAGGCGGCATGAGTAGTGCCAGGGTAGTTCTGGAAACTGATCTCTTGTTGCCTGGGCAGAGAATAACCTCCTAGCCTTGTCTGCTCAGTACATTGCTGGGGTGGACAATGTGGAAACAGTCTTCCTTTGCCAGCACTCTCTGGATCCTGGAGAGTTGCAGTTGAGTCAGGAGATATTTCAGTTGATTCTCCAGGACCAAGCAGGAAGTCAGTCCTCACATATTGGTGTCATCGGCGCCGATGAAGCCCCAGCGGAGCATTTCCCCAGCTTTCTATGAAAGCCTTTGGGAATGCAGGCACGCATGCGCGGTTCCCTTCCCGCCTAAAGGTGCCATCTTACCTCAGTCTCTTTTTTTCCGTGAAGCCCACTGGACGTGTGTCCTGTTCTCCCGGTTAAAATTAGATTTTTTTCGACGATTTTCGCTATTTTTTCTCCCGGTTCGACGCCGTTTCCCCTCCCGCTGGGTTCGGTACACCGGTATTGAGCCCGATTCTTCTTTTTTGGTTTTTGCCCTTCGTGGCTGGCGTTCGCGCCTTTTTTTCCATTTTTCCCTGGAAGGCCGGTCCTTTGACCTCGCGGGGACTCTTTTTTCCCCGATGGCTTCCAGCGGTTTTAAAAAGTGTGATCGGTGTAAGAAACTGCTCTCTCTCACCGACACACACGACTGCTGCCTTCGGTGCCTCGGCTCCGACCACAACCCTAAGTCGTGCGGGCCATGTGTAAGGATGTCTTCCAAGGCACTCCGAAGTCGCCAGCAGTAAAAAGAAAGGCTTTTCTCGGACTCAGCCTCCGGCCGGGCCCGGACCTCGTCTGAGGCCTCGACATCTCGGGATTCCGATCCCGAGCGCCGTCGAAGCTCGTCGGACAGAGGGTCCCCCGACTGGGAATGCAAGAGGAAGAAGCGGCCCGCGAGGGCGTCGTCGGAGGAGGTCCCTGGCTCCTCGAGGGCCAGGTCTAAGACCTCCGACCGTCGCCCCAGGCCCGTGGAACTCGAGAAGCCTGCAAAAGTTCCTTGCATGGAGCTGGAGTCTGCTGGACACGTAAGCCCCGTAGTCCTCGAGGACTCTCCTCCCAGGGAGCCGACGTCGGGCCCGGCGCCGCCGGGGCCTGAGTCGGTGGCTGCTGCGTCTCCCGAGCTCTCAGGATGACAGCCTTGGAGAGCAGATTGTCTGCCTTCATGGAGCAGCAGCGGGCACTGATGGCCAGCCTGTCTGACGCATCTGCCCCGACCACCGGGACATCGACTTCGAAGTCGACCCCGGAGACCGAGCCGATACTCGAATCTATCGTGGCTCGGAGTTGACCTCGGTCGCGGTCTCCCTTGACCTCCCGTTCGGGACCGAGGGCGTCGACGCTGGTGCCTCCGGTGTCGGGGCGTGTGCTCCAGGGCCCCGCAGGGTCGGACCCTGACTCCTCCTCGGACGAGTCAGCTTGGGAGACGGAGGACGAGGAGTCTCCTGATACCGTCAAGACTTGGTGCGTCCCTTCGGACTCACCGCAGTCTGAGTCCCGGAGTAGGTCCCCCCGGAGGATACTCGGTTTTCGGAGTTCGTCCGGGATATGGCCGCTGCCTTGGCTATTCCGGCGGACCCCGAGGAGGAGCCTCTAGCTGAAGAGCTCGAGGCCCTACAGTATGACTCTCCTCCGAAGGAGGCCTTTACTGTTCCGGTTCCTCCGATGCTGGAACGGCTCCTCTTCCGTATGTGTGAGGCACCGGCCTCGGCGCCGGTTCTCAGCAAGTGAGTCGATTCGATCTATCGACTCCGGAAGAGCCCTGGCTTTCAAAAGGCACAGCTGCCACACCATTCTATGGTTGTGGAATTGGCCATGCATCGTCTGAAGAGCCAGAAGATGCACTCCGCGGTGCCCCCTGGCAGGGAGGCCCGGAACCTCGATGGCGTCGGTAGAAAGTGCTTCCAGGGCTCGTTGCTTGCTTGCCGTGTTCAGTCCTACCAGCTGTACATGGGCATGTACTTGCAGGATCTGGCCAAGGAATTGGCCTGGTTCTCTGCTGGTCTCTCCGGGGAACCCTTGCAGAGATTTAAGTCCTTGTCCTCGGGGATTCGGGACTGCTCGAAGTTCATGTCCCGCGCCGCCTACAATGGCTTCGAGGCTTCGGCCCGAGTTGCGGCAGCCGGCATCGCGGCTCGCCGCCAGGCATGGCTGCAGTCATCGGACCTCGAGCCATGGGTTCAGGACAAGTTGGTCGATGTCCCTATCCGAGGTGAAAACCTTTTTGGCAAGCCCATGACCGAGAAGGCCGCTCAGCTTGAAACTGAGCACCTCACACGGACAAGGCTGTCGAGGAAGACCTCTGTCCCTTCTCATAAAAAGAAGGGCTTGGGTAAAAAGCCCTTTTACCCGAGGAAGGGCACTGCCTACAAACAGTACCCACAATATCAGGCTGCCAAAGCTGCCCCACCAGGGTCAGCAAGCCAAGGGCCAGACACTCTTCCTGATAGCCCTTACCTCGGCTAGGCGAGTAAATGATCTTCAGGCCCTGGTCTGTGATAGGCCTTACACTAGGATTTATAGGAACAGGGTAGTCCTCAGGACTCATCCAAAGTTCCTCCCTAAGGTTGTCTCCTCTTTCCACCTCAACCAGGAGGTGTTTCTTCCAACATTCTTCCCTAGGCCTCATGCGAGCCAGGCTGAAGCAGTCCTGCATACCCTGGACTGACCTTCTACCTTGACTGTACGCAGGGGCATAGAAGGGCTACCCAGCTCTTCGTCTCCTTTGACCCCAATAAGTTGGGGTTGGCTGTGTCCAAGCGTACCTTGTCCATCTGGGTAGCTGACTGTATCACCTGGGCTTATAAGGCAGCTGACCTTCCTTTGCAGGGTAGGGTCACGGCCCATCGTGTCAGGGCAATGGCTGCCTCAGTGGCTCATCTCTGCTCTGTGCCCTTGGTAGACATCTGCAGGGCTTCAACTTGGTCTTCAAGCCAGACTTTTGCGGCCCATTACTGCCTGGAGAGGGAGTCCCGTAGGGACAGTGCTTTTGGCCAAGCAGTACTCCGGAATCTCTTTGAGGTTTAGGCAACTCCTGCCCTCCTGCCCTCTGTTGGGCTACTGGTGGAGGTTGTGTCCTTGAAAAGCCTTTCTTTGCTGCTGGGACTAGAGGGAGTTCTCTTGTTCAGCCTGGGTTCCTCGGTAACCCAGAGCTTGGGAGTCACCCATATGTGAGGACTGACTTTCTGCTTGGTCCTGGAGAAAGAGTAGTTACTCACCTGTAACAAGTGTTCTCCAGGAGCAGCAGGACTCAGTCCTCACAACCCTCCCTCCTCCCCTTGGAGTTGCAGTTGTACATAGTTTATTTTTCATTTTTGTGTGCTGTTCTTAGCTATGTCATTTGACTGAGATAAGATGGCACCTTTAGGCGGGAAGGGAACCGCGCATGCGTGCCTGCATTCCCAAAGGCTTTCATAGAAAGCTGGGGAAATGCTCTGCTGGGGCTTCATCGGCGCCGATGACACCCATATGTGAGGACTGAGTCCTGCTGCTCCTGGAGAACACCTGTTACAGGTGAGTAACTACTCTTTCTGCGCCACTGGGGTCTCCCAAATGAATCTGATGGTGACCTGCCACTGCTAACGTTTGCTGTTTCGTCAGTCGCCATATGGACATGGGTTCTGAGGACATTGACGTTCTGACCCAGCCTTGACTGAGTCAGCACTACTGTATGTAGTTCCTCCATGGCCCCTGATGAATCAGGTGTTTCAGCATATAAAATGCCACCCGGGCAGGATTGTTCTGGTGGCACCAAATTGGCTGAAGAGAGAGCATGGTTTGGAAACCTGATGTGGCTCATGCTGGCACTTCCTTTTCAGTTGCCTCCATCTTGGGGCCTATTGCGGCAGGGACTGATTGTCCAGGAGGACCTGGTTTACTTCTTCCTTATGCCTTGGCACTTGGAAGGAGATGGATAGCACATAAGGGCTGCACTCCAGCAGTGGCCTCTATTCTGCTTGGAGCCCGGAGGAGGTTCCCAAGCTAGCATATGTGCAGATCTGATGCCTCCTTGAGCGATGGTGTGGTGCTTGGCATTTGGCTCTTGAGACGACCAAGGTGACCTCTCTGTTGGCCTTTTTACAGGATGTCCTGGAGAAGGGCCTTTTTCTTAGCTCACTGAAAATTCAGGTAGTAGCTTTGGCCTGTTACCAAGGTTTGGTGGCTGGTGGTAAGTCTCTAGCCTTGCACCTGGATGTCTCACTGTTTTTCCAGGGGGTTTGATGTCTGCATCCTCCCCCCTCCGGTCTGTGATCCCTTCCTCGGATCTGTGTCTGGTGCTCAGGGCCCTGATGGTGGTGCCTTTTGAGCCATTGAAGCGTGCTGCCTTCAAGGATTTGATGCTCAAGACGATCTTCATGGTTGCATTTTTTGCCGCAATGCGGATTTCCAAGCTATCTTGATGAGATCCTTATCCTTTCGAAGGAGGCCATTTCCATTCAGCTTGTGCCTTCCTGCTTGCCTATGGTGATTTGTCCCCATCATGTGAACCAGATAGTCTGCCGGCCCTCCTCTAAGGATCAGTGTTGGGGGAAGGATAAAGGTCTTCGCTTTGTGGATGTCCAGAGGGTGCTTCCCTGGCAAGTGGAGGTTACAATTTACCTTTGTAAGTCTGGCCACCTTTTTCTGCTGTTTGTTGGCCTGTGCAAGGGTGATGCGGTGGTGACCAAGTCTACTTTAGGGTGTTAGATTAAGGGAGGCCATCGCTTCGGCGTATTTGTTGTGGAACTGGCTCTTTCCGGAGGGTTTGCGTGTCCATTCTACCCAAACGCAAGCATTGTCCTGGGCCGAGTAGAGCTCTGTAGTCCCTGCAGACATTTGTCAGGCAGCAACGTGAACATCACTTTCCACTTTCATCAAGAATTACCGTTTGGATATCCATGTGTGGGCAGACACGGAGTTTGACTCTGGGATTTTGTGAGCTGCTGTGTCTTCTTCCTGCCCGGTGGAATTGTAGCTTTGGTACAACCCACTTGTCTGTATTAGTCTAGCAGGACAGTATGGAAGGTGACATTTTATTTGCTAGTTAGTGGCCTTTCGTTTAGTCCTGCTGGACCAGTCCAGGGCCTGTCCCTAAATCTGGATTTGGTTTGTTGTTCTGCTGTGCTTCCCTTGTGTCCGCTATGATTTGTATACTTGGCTCTGCAGGTTCATCTTCTACGGACAGCTTTCTGTTTATGCTTTCCTGTACATAGCTCTATCTCCAGGAACAAGCAGGAATGCAATCTTCACATATGGGTATCATCGGTACCGACGGAGCCTACGCGGGAACGCTCCCCAGCGTCTAATTAGAAAGTTTTTGGGAGCATCCCACAGTGCCTGCGTGTTGCCTTCCCGCCTTTCCCAACTGCCTCCCTTCAGTTCTTTGTTTTCCGCGGAGCCAGCAGGTCGTCGTTCCTGTCACTGCAGAAAATTTTCCTTATTCTCCTTCTTTTTTGTGGTCGCGTCTGCCTTCCTCGGCGCTATACCGGTACCGCCGGTTCTTCTTTCTTTCTTTTTAAAAAAAAAAAAATAGATAGTATTTTTTTCCAAACTTTTGTTTTCCAGGTGCACGCGCCATTTTGGGCCTTAGGTCCAAAATTCTCTCCACTATGGAAAAACCCGCTTCGGGTTTCAAAACGTACACCAAGTGTGGCGGTTCCATCTCAGTCACCGACACCCATGAGTGGTGTCTTAAATGTTTAGATCCTGACCACTCCATCTCTGAGTGTATGGCTTGTGCCATGATGTCCTAGAGGGGTCGACAAAACCGGGCTGCTAAGCTCAGCACCCTTTTTCCCTCCGATGCAGCTTCTGTGGCATCGACGTCTTCCAGGGCTTCGTCTTCCTCCCATGGATCTCAGGTAACTAAACATAAGTCTGGCCGGTCCTCAAAGGGTAGATCTCCTTCCAAGCATCGAGATGCTTCTGGCGTTGCCCTTGAGGGTTCTGCACCGGCAAAATTGCCCCGGCGGGAGGCTTCGGCTTCCAAAGCATTATCGGGGCTCCAGGATGTTCTGGAGGCCTCAACCTTGGCAGAACTACTGGTGCCATGCTCTGGGGTACCGGCTACTTCCTCCGGTACTGATACCCAGGTATCGGCAGCGTCGATACACTAGAGGTTCCTGGCTATTGAACGCAGTCTGGCGGCTCTCCTTGCGGCATCAACACCCTCGGAACCACGTTAGACAGTTCAACCGGTACCGACTCCGGCACCAGTATCGGTACCAGTACCGATGGCATCGACATCAGGGTCTGCTTTGCCGGAACCCAGTCATGCGATGCCTTCCGGTACCGATACACTGGTACTGATTCCCCCCGGTACCGACTTCGGTCGGTACGGGTATCGGGCTCTTCAAGAGCCCGGATGGACAGAAGGTACTTCGAATCCTTGAAGGACTCTGTGGATTTTGACAGCTCTGTCGGTACCTGAATACTTCTCCCGGAGGAGCCTTCCTCTCCTAAACGTAGGATGTCTCCTCCAGAAGATATCTCCTTTCAGGATTTTATCAGTGAGATGGCTCGAGGTCTTTCCATTACTGTGGCTACCGACACAGAGCCCAGGGCAAAAGAGTTGGAGATTCTACAGTATCCCAAGGTTCCTAAAGAGGCGGCTACTTTGCCTATCCATGAGATCTTACATGATCTCATGCTAAGAATGTGGGAAACACCTCTTACCACCTCTCCTCACTCTCGTAGACTGGATACCATGTATTGAGTCCCTCCTTGTCCTGGTTTCCAGAAGACTCAGCTTCCTCACCACTCTATTGTAGTGGAATCAGCTATGAGAAGGATCAGGAGTGCAAAGAGACATGCCTCTAATCCTTCAGGACGTGAGTGTAGTACTTTGGATGCCTTTGGATGTCATACTTTCCAGGCTTCCATGATTTCTGCCAGGATCAGTTCCTATATTTTATATATGGGAATGTTCCTTAAGGAAGTCACAGGAGATTTGGAGGTTTTGAGCCCTCTTCTTCCTGATGATAAGAGGCAGGATTTTCTCACACTGGTTAAACATGCCCAGGATGTTTCTAAGTTTGTCAATCATGCAGCTTTTGACCATTTTGAGTGCATAAGCAGAACCTCTGCCATTGCCATAGGTGCACGTAGAATTGCCTGGCTCCAGGCATCCGATTTGGAGCTCTGTGTGCAGGACAAATTGGGCAATATTCCTTGTACAGGTGAGAATCTATTTGGCAAAAATTGGCAAGAGAAAGCCAATGAATTAGATGCTGACAACTCTACTTTGGATAGATTATCCAAAGCCACAGCTGATCCTGCAAGAAAGAAATCTTTCAAGAAACCATTCTTCTCCAAGAAGAAGAGGTTTTATCCCTCTTATTCCCAGCAGGGACATTCTGCAGGTCAGTCTGCCCAAAAGAGTCAGCAACCACCTAAACAAAGAAAAGCAAAGACTGCTAAGCCTCAACCGTCTCAGCAGTCTCAGCCTCCACAAGGCCTTTGACTTTCATCTAGAGAACTTAGCCTTCCTGGCTCTCAATGGACCAGAACCTTCCACCATTCCAGGAAGGTTGTGTCACTTTGCCCCCAGATGGGGGCAGATAACAGCAGAACATTGGGGACACTCCATTATAAAAGAGGGGTACAAGCTTCACTTTCTGTGCATGTCCCCTCCTACAGTGGTAAGACAGTTCAATTCTCAGACCTCTCTCATCAACCTGTTAAATCAAGAGGTCACTATGCTTCTTGCCCAAGGGGCAATAGAAGAAGTACCCATTCCTCAACAGGGTACAGGGTTTTACTCCCCCAATTTCCTTAGCCCAAAGAAAACAGGGGGACACAGGCCTATTTTGCTTGTGGTCCTTGTGGTCTTGGGCAAGCCACTTAACCCTCCATTGCCCATGTTCCCTGTAAGTGTTAGTGTATGTGTCTCATATCCCTGCGTGTTAAATGTATCCCCCAATTGTGTTGTGACTGCTTTGATTGAAGGATAAGGCGGTATACAAAAACTGTCTAAATAAAATAAAATAAATAAATTTTAGACCTCAGGTAATTGAACAAATTCCTGTTCAAAGAGAAATTCAAGATGATTTCTCTAGGAACTCTGCTGCCATACCTTCAAAGTCAGGATTGGCTTTGTTCTCTAGATCTCAAGGATGCGTACACTCATATTCTCATCCATCCAACTCATAGAAAGTTCCTTCGGTTCCTTTTTCAAGGAAAGCACTACCAGTACAGGGTGCTTCCTTTTGGCCTAGCCTCAGCACCAAGGGTGTTTACGAAATGCATGGCTGTGGTAGCAGCATTTCTTCGCACTCTAGGAATATTCGTCTACCCTTACTTAGACGACTGGCTCATTCGAGCCCCATCAGAGTCAGAAGCCAGGATTTCTCTATCTTGCACAATGCGTATCCTTCAGTATTTGGGTCTAGTCATAAACGTCCCAAAATCCAGTCTAACTCCCACTCAGTCTTAAGAGTTCATAGGAGCATTGCTGGATACCAGAAAAGCAAGGGCCTATCTTCCTCAGACTCGTTGCCTTCGCATGGTGCAGTTAGCTTCAGCTCAGCACCCCTTGACAAT
Organism: Ichthyophis bannanicus; assembly: GCA_033557465.1. Classification (NCBI taxonomy): domain Eukaryota; kingdom Metazoa; phylum Chordata; class Amphibia; order Gymnophiona; family Ichthyophiidae; genus Ichthyophis; species Ichthyophis bannanicus. The sequence goes on along the minus strand of CM066049.1, from coordinate 36,981,790 downwards.
CAGCAGTATGGGTTCCGCCCTCGACATGGGGTGGAAACACTGCTAACAGTCCTAATTGATACACTCGTAAGAGGCATTGATAGTACAAAACAGGCATTCCTGCTCATTTTCATTGACATATCTGCAGCTTTTGACAGTGTTCACCATACAACGATGATAAGTAAATTGCAACAAATAGGAATAAAATCCACGGTCCTAAAATGGTTTTCCTCATACTTAAACAACAGAACCCAAACGGTCCGCATCGGTGACCGTACATCAAAAACTTACAATCAGGAACTAGGACTCCCCCAAGGCTCTGCCCTGTCAGCGCTCCTATTTAATATATACATAAAACACATTTGCCAAATATTCAAAAAGCACAATGTATTATATCACATCTACGCAGACGATATAATGTTGTATGTACCCTTCACTATACCAAACATCCCTACATTACTGATCAATACTTGCCTCAGCGAAATAAACAATTGGCTAAACGAAAATAACTTATATATTAACCACGCAAAAACGGAAGCCCTTATAGTGACCAAAACACATCATTCACCCCTCCACCACACATCTCACTGCAAAACAATGATATCAAACTAAAAAATGAAATACGGTATCTGGGAGTTATACTAGACAAACACCTTAGTATGGACTCACAGATAAGAAATATAACAAAGAAAGTCTATTTCAAACTTAAAATATTAAAGCAACTCCGCCCCCTATTACACATACTTGACTTTCAACGCATAATACAAGCGATCATAACACCCCACTTTGACTTTGCAAACCTAACCTTACTAGGTGTAACAAATCAAAACTTAAAAAAACTACAACTAGCTCAAAATGCAGCAGCCAAAACCATCATAAAAACAGTTCCCTTCCAACATATAACGCCTATCTTAGAATCCCTGCACTGGCTCCCAATCCAATGCCGCATACAATACAAAACCTTGTTAACCACATACAAGGCCCTAAACAATACAGCACCCTATACTGTAAATAACCTAATCACCAAGGAACACGGTCACAACCTACAAAGAAGAGACCAATTAAATAAGTTAATAACACCAAAGGAATTTATAAAAGCCAAAAAATCAACGAACAAGAAAGCCTTCTCCCATGCCGCCCCCATTCTGTGGAACAATATCCCAGCTGAACTACGATCATTACCCCAAATCATGGAGTTTAGGAAAAAACTCAAAACATACCTATTCTCAACACACTATGCTTCTGTATCAAACTCACCAACACAACATGAAAAGGGATAGCTGCACCAACAATGATAATCAGCCCTCGACCAGGAACAAGTACTAATACACTGTAAGATATCCAGAGATTCTACGTAAAACTGTATTTTAGTTCTAAACATGTTCAATGTATATAGTTCTCAACTATCAACCTGTTTCTGATAGTTTGAACCCATTATTGTTATTATAGAAATTGATTTTATTGTTAACACCGTTATATGTAAAAACAGCATGATGCTTATTACTGTTCCTTGTAAAACAGCCTTGCTTGTTAATTGTTGTTCATTGTAAACCGCAACTGATCTATGGAAGTGGCGGTATATAAAACCTGCTAATTAAATTAAATTAAATTAAATTCTACAGTATCCCAAGGTTCCTAAAGAGGCGGCTACTTTGCCTATCCATGAGATCTTACATGATCTCATGCTAAGAATGTGGGAAACACCTCTTACCACCTCTCCTCACTCTCGTAGACTGGATACCATGTATTGAGTCCCTCCTTGTCCTGGTTTCCAGAAGACTCAGCTTCCTCACCACTCTATTGTAGTGGAATCAGCTATGAGAAGGATCAGGAGTGCAAAGAGACATGCCTCTAATCCTTCAGGACGTGAGTGTAGTACTTTGGATGCCTTTGGATGTCATACTTTCCAGGCTTCCATGATTTCTGCCAGGATCAGTTCCTATATTTTATATATGGGAATGTTCCTTAAGGAAGTCACAGGAGATTTGGAGGTTTTGAGCCCTCTTCTTCCTGATGATAAGAGGCAGGATTTTCTCACACTGGTTAAACATGCCCAGGATGTTTCTAAGTTTGTCAATCATGCAGCTTTTGACCATTTTGAGTGCATAAGCAGAACCTCTGCCATTGCCATAGGTGCACGTAGAATTGCCTGGCTCCAGGCATCCGATTTGGAGCTCTGTGTGCAGGACAAATTGGGCAATATTCCTTGTACAGGTGAGAATCTATTTGGCAAAAATTGGCAAGAGAAAGCCAATGAATTAGATGCTGACAACTCTACTTTGGATAGATTATCCAAAGCCACAGCTGATCCTGCAAGAAAGAAATCTTTCAAGAAACCATTCTTCTCCAAGAAGAAGAGGTTTTATCCCTCTTATTCCCAGCAGGGACATTCTGCAGGTCAGTCTGCCCAAAAGAGTCAGCAACCACCTAAACAAAGAAAAGCAAAGACTGCTAAGCCTCAACCGTCTCAGCAGTCTCAGCCTCCACAAGGCCTTTGACTTTCATCTAGAGAACTTAGCCTTCCTGGCTCTCAATGGACCAGAACCTTCCACCATTCCAGGAAGGTTGTGTCACTTTGCCCCCAGATGGGGGCAGATAACAGCAGAACATTGGGGACACTCCATTATAAAAGAGGGGTACAAGCTTCACTTTCTGTGCATGTCCCCTCCTACAGTGGTAAGACAGTTCAATTCTCAGACCTCTCTCATCAACCTGTTAAATCAAGAGGTCACTATGCTTCTTGCCCAAGGGGCAATAGAAGAAGTACCCATTCCTCAACAGGGTACAGGGTTTTACTCCCCCAATTTCCTTAGCCCAAAGAAAACAGGGGGACACAGGCCTATTTTGCTTGTGGTCCTTGTGGTCTTGGGCAAGCCACTTAACCCTCCATTGCCCATGTTCCCTGTAAGTGTTAGTGTATGTGTCTCATATCCCTGCGTGTTAAATGTATCCCCCAATTGTGTTGTGACTGCTTTGATTGAAGGATAAGGCGGTATACAAAAACTGTCTAATAAAATAAAATAAATAAATTTTAGACCTCAGGTAATTGAACAAATTCCTGTTCAAAGAGAAATTCAAGATGATTTCTCTAGGAACTCTGCTGCCATACCTTCAAAGTCAGGATTGGCTTTGTTCTCTAGATCTCAAGGATGCGTACACTCATATTCTCATCCATCCAACTCATAGAAAGTTCCTTCGGTTCCTTTTTCAAGGAAAGCACTACCAGTACAGGGTGCTTCCTTTTGGCCTAGCCTCAGCACCAAGGGTGTTTACGAAATGCATGGCTGTGGTAGCAGCATTTCTTCGCACTCTAGGAATATTCGTCTACCCTTACTTAGACGACTGGCTCATTCGAGCCCCATCAGAGTCAGAAGCCAGGATTTCTCTATCTTGCACAATGCGTATCCTTCAGTATTTGGGTCTAGTCATAAACGTCCCAAAATCCAGTCTAACTCCCACTCAGTCTTAAGAGTTCATAGGAGCATTGCTGGATACCAGAAAAGCAAGGGCCTATCTTCCTCAGACTCGTTGCCTTCGCATGGTGCAGTTAGCTTCCCAAGCAGTGCTAAACCTTATCTCACTGCTCGAGAGATGTTACAACTGCTAGGCCAGATTGCATCTACCGTGCATGTGGTTCCCTATGCTCGCCTCCATATGAGAGCAGCCCAGTGGACTTTATCCACTCAATGGACCCAGGCATCAGGGTGCCTGTCAGACAAAATAGCAAACACAAATCGTCTTATTCTCCAGGACCAAGCAGGAAGTCAGTCCTCACATATGGGTGACGTCGGCGCCGACGGAGCCCTCGCGGAGCAATTTTCCCCAGCTTTCAAAGAAAGCCTTTGGGAATTGCAGCGCGCATGCGCGGTCGCCTTCCCGCCCAAGGGTGCCATCTTAGCCAGTCTTCTTTTTTCCGCGGAGCCCTACAGACGTACCCGTCGTGTCCCCGCGAAAAAGTTAATATTTACTCATAATTTACTCTTTTTTCCTTCGGTTCGACGCCGGTCTTTTTCCCGCCCGGACTCGCGACGCCGGTCACGAGTCCTCTTCTTCTTTTTCGGTTTTTTTGACTTAGTCAGTTTCGTTTTCGGTTTTTCCCTGGCAGCCCAGTCCTTTGACCTCGCCGGGGCCCTTTTTCCCCCGATGGCTGCCAGTGGTTTCAAGCGGTGTGGTCAGTGTGACCGAAATATGTCACTAACTGACACACACGACAATTGCCTCCGCTGCCTGGGCCCGGATCATGAAGAAATGATCTGTGGTCCCTGCGGCAAAATGTCCTCCAAAGCGTTGAGAAGTCGGCGGCATCAGCGGGATAGGATCTTCGCTGACCCCAGCCGTACCCGGACCTCGTCGGAGGCCTCCGCGTCCAGAGGTTCCAGCTCGGACCGTCGCCGGAGTTCCTCCGATAGGGGTTCTCCCTCCGGGGACCATCGTCGGAAGGTGAAACCCGCGAGGGCGGCGTCGGTGGACGCTCCTGGCTCCTCGAGGGCCAGGTCGCATAGCCCCGATAGCCGTCCCGGGTCCTTGGAGAAGGAGCACCTCTCGAAGCGACCTCGCCTGGAGTCGGAGCTGCCTGCTCGGGTAAGTCCTGTGGTCCTCCTGGACTCGCCTCCGAGACCGCCGACGTCGGGCCCGACGCCGTCGGGGCCCGAGTCGGGGACTGCTGGGTCACCTGAGCTCGGACTCAGGTTGACGGCCTTGGAGAGCAGACTGTCTGCCTTCATGGACCAGCAGCGGGCACTGCTCGCCGGCCTCGCTGGCGCCGCTGCCCCGACCGCCGGGACGTCGACGTCTAAGTCGACCCCGGAGACCGAGCCGATCCTCGAGTCCATGCGAACTCGAGTCGATCCTCGGTCGAGGTCACCCTCGGCCTCCCGTTCGGGACCGAGGTCGCCGACGCCGACTCCATCGGCGTCGGGGCGGCAGGCGCCGCGCCCTACCCGGGCCGACCCCACCGAGTCCTCGTCGGAGTCGGTCTGGGAGTCTGAAGAGGAAGAGTCGCCTGATTCTTTTCGGACTCGGTGTGTCCCCTCGGACTCACCTGAGTCCGAACCTCGGAAGCAGTCCCCCCCGGAGGATGCCCGGTTCTCGGACTTCGTCAGGGATATGGCCAAGGCTTTGGCCTTCCCTGCGGATCCCGAGGAGGAGCCTCGAGCCGAAGAGCTCGACGCCCTCCAGTATGACTCTCCCGCCAGGGAACACTTTACTGTACCGGTTCCTCCCATGCTGGAACAACTTCTCTTCCGCATGTGGAGAGTCCGGCCTCCTCGCCGGTCCTGAGCAAGCGGGTCGATTCTATCTATCGAGTCTGCAAGAGCCCTGGCTTCCAAAAAGCACAGCTACCACACCATTCCATGGTAGTGGAATCGGCCATGCATCGTCTTAAGAGCCAGAAGATGCACTCCTCGGTGCCTCCTGGCAGGGAGGCCCGTAACCTGGATGGCCTTGGTAAGAAGTGTTTCCAGGGCTCTATGCTTGCGTGTCGTGTCCAGACCTACCAGCTATACATGGGCATGTATCTCCGAGACCTGGCTAAAGAGCTAGCCGGATTCTCCGCTGGTTTGTCCGAGGAACCCTTGCGGAGGTTCCTGGCCTTGTCCTCTGGCATTCGGGAATGCTCAAAATTCATATCCCGAGCAGCCTATGATGGCTTTGAAGCATCGGCTCGAGTGGCCGCAGCCGGCATCGGTGCCCGCCGACAGGCTTGGCTTCAGTCGTCTGACCTTGAGCCCTGGGTGCAGGACAAGTTGGTCGATGTCCCCTGCCGAGGCGAGAACCTCTTTGGCAAGCCCATGGCTGAAAAGGCTGCACAGATTGAGACGGAGACTCTCACCAGGACTAGGCTTTCTAGGAAGACCTCCGCCCCTTCCCAGAAAAAGAAGGGCTCGGGAAAGAAGTCCTTTTACCCGAGAAAGGCGGCTGCCTACAAACAATACCCCCAATATCAGGCCCCTGCAGCTCCCCAACAGGGCCAGCAGGCCAAGGGACGGGGTAACGGGTCCCGTAGGCAGCAAGCCCCCAAGCCTGCACCACCAGCCCCTGCTCAGCAGGGTGGGGGTTTTTGACTCCTTAAGCATAGCCTCTCCCCCTCCGCTGGTTCCTCCCAGCACCGGAGGCCGGCTGGTTCACTTCGCCCACAGGTGGTCCAGCATCACCTCAGATGCCTGGGTGCTTCAAGTCGTGAGAGAAGGCTATCTTCTCCACTTCCAACAGGTCCCTCCCTCCTATTTTCCGGGAGAACCTCCACGATTCCCTCTGCACAGGGAATTACTCCTTCAGGAGTTAGCAGGTCTTATACAGGAACAGGCGGTGGAACCGGTGCCCCACCACCTGAGGGGTCAAGGCTTCTATTCCAGGTATTTCCTAATACCAAAAAGAACGGGAGGCCTCAGACCCATCCTGGACTTGCGCAACCTCAACAGGTTCCTCGTGCGGGAAAAGTTCAAAATGCTACCTCCAGCAGGGAGATTGGCTATGCTCCTTGGATCTAAAGGATGCCTACACGCACATCCTCATCCACCCAAGCCACCGCCAATACCTAAGGTTTGTGGTGGCAGGAAATCATTACCAGTACAGAGTACTGCCCTTTGGCCTGTCCTCCGCACCGCGGGTCTTCACAAAATGTCTCGCGGTGGTGGCGGCCCATCTCCGGCTTCACGGCCTCTATGTCTTTCCGTACCTCGACGACTGTCTCATCAGAGCAGCGTCCGCTCCGGAGGTCACCAACGCCACACGCCGCACGGTGACTCTTCTGCAGTACTTGGGCTTTGTTATAAACTTCGCAAAGTCCACTTTGCTCCCCTCACAGGATCTCGAGTTCATCGGCGCAAGGCTGCACACTCCTCAGGCACGAGCGTTCCTACCGCTCGACAGGGCTCAACGGCTCATGGACCTAGCCGACCGTTTTCGCAGCCAGCCCCTGGTCTCCGCCAGGCGCTTCCTGAGACTACTCGGCCATATGGCTTCCACCGTCCATGTGACCCCCAATGCCCGCCTGAATATGCGGCCTGCTCAATGGTGTCTCCGCAAGCAGTGGCAACAAGCCACAGGCGGCCTAGCAGACCTAGTGCGCGTCTCCGAGCCGCTGATCTCGTCTCTCCGGTGGTGGCTTCATCGGCCGAACCTGGTACTCGGCATGCCTTTTCAGTCACCTCAGCCGGCCCAGGTGCTGACGACGGATGCATCCCTCCTGGGCTGGGGAGCACATTGCCAAGGGGCACGTACTCAGGGCCTCTGGACCACGTGGGAGTCTGCTCAGCAGATCAACTTCCTGGAGCTCAGAGCAATCCGCCTGGCTCTCAAGGCCTTCTCCAACCTGACCTCTCACCAGTCCGTCCTTGTCCAGACGGACAATCAAGTTGCCATGTTCTACGTGAACAAGCAGGGGGGCACGGGCTCCTTCCTTCTCTGTCGGGAAGCACAGAAGCTCTGCTCTTGGGCCGTCAGTCACGGCGTTCTTCTCAAGGCAGTTTATCTCCCAGGCCAAGAAAATTGCCTGGCGGACAAACTCAGCAGGATCCTCCAGCCGCACGAGTGGCGCCTGGATCCCTTGGTAGTTCAGAAGCTCTTTCTAAAGTGGGGCCTCCCCACGATGGATCTCTTTGCCAGCCCTCTCAACCGGCAACTTCCTCGCTTCTGCTCTCGTCAGCCACATCCCCTTCAAGTTGCGGCAGACGCTTTTCTACTCTCATGGTCGGAGAGCCTTCTGTACGCTTTCCCTCCCATCCCGTTCAAGGTTCTCCGAGACAAAGCCTTCATGATCCTGGTGGCCCCTCGCTGGCCCCGACAGCCGTGGTTTCCACTCCTGCTGCAATTAGCGGTGGAGGATCCATTCCCTCTGGGGTTACAACCGGATCTCCTCACTCAGGATCAGGGGTCTCTGCTACACCCCAACCTCAGGTCTCTCAACCTAATGGCCTGGCTGCTGAGAGGGTAGTCCTTGCTCCCCTTCTCCTGCCGGCAGAGGTGGAGGAGGTCGTCTTAGCTTCGCGACGACCTTCTACCCGCAAATGCTACGCCCTTAAATGGCGTCGTTTTTCCGTTTGGTGTACCCAACAGTCTCAGGATCCCTTCTCCTGCCCGGTGTCGGTGATCTTGCAGTACTTGCTATACCTCTCTAATCTGGGACTTAAGTCCAACTCCGTCAAAGTTCACCTCAGTGCTCTTTCAGCACATCATGTGCCGGTGGAACGGCAGACCTCTCTCCAACGACCCTCTCGTTGCGAGGTTTCTCCGAGGTCTCCTTCTACTTAAACCACCTCTGCGCCCGCCAGTGCCTGACTGGGACCTGAATGTGGTTTTACAGCGGATCACCTGTCCGCCTTTGAACCTATGGCTACCTGTTCTCTCCGTTTTCTTTCTTGGAAAACATTGTTCTTGATAGCCCTCACTTCCGCTAGACGCGTAAGTGAATTGCAGGCCCTCGTGTCTGATCCCCCTTACACTCGGTTCTACAAAAATAGGGTAGTCCTACGGACTCACCCAAAATTTCTTCCAAATGTGGTCTCCCCTTTTCACATCAATCAGGAGGGGGTACTTCCAACCTTCTTTCCCAGACCACACTCCAGCCGCGCTGAAACGGTCCTCCATACCCTGGACTGTAGAAGGGCATTGAACTTCTACCTTGACCGTAAGCGGGAGCACCGTAAAGCTGCTCAGCTTTTGTGTCTTTTGACCCCAATAAATTGGGGCTCCCGGTCTCCAAGCGTACTCTGTCCATCTGGGTTGCGGACTGTATCTCTTGGGCTTATGGGGCAGCCGGACTCTCCTTGGAAGGTCGAGTCACGGCTCATTGCGTTCGGGCAAAGGCTACGTCAGTGGCTTACCTCTGCTCTGTTCCGCTGGCAGACATCTGCCGGGCCGCTACTTGGTCTTCGAGCCAGACTTTTGCGGTCCATTACTGTCTCGAGAGGGAGTCCCGCAGGGACAGTGCTTTCGGACAGGCAGTCCTCCGTAATCTCTTTGAGGTCTGAGCAACTCCTACCCTCCATCCCGGATGTGGGCTACCGGTGGGTGGTAATTCAGCGAAGATTCCTTCCTTCTGTGCTGCTGAGCTAGATGGAGCTCATTTTTGTGCTTAGGGTCTCCGGTAGCCTTAAGCTTGGGAGTCCCCATATGTGAGGACTGACTTCCTGCTTGGTCCTGGAGAAAGCGTAGTTACTCACCTGTAACAGGTGTTCTCCAGGAGCAGCAGGAATCAGTCCTCACGACCCTCCCTCCTCCCCTTGGAGTTGCAATCATTGCTTTAGTTTTTTTGCAAATTTTTATGCTGTCTTTTTTAGCTATGTCATCTGACTGGCTAAGATGGCACCCTTGGGCAGGAAGGCGACCGCGCATGCGCGCTGCAATTCCCAAAGGCTTTCTTTGAAAGCTGGGGAAAATTGCTCCGCGAGGGCTCCGTCGGCGCCGACGTCACCCATATGTGAGGACTGATTCCTGCTGCTCCTGGAGAACACCTGTTACAGGTGAGTAACTACGCTTTTGTCCCTCCAATGGTGGCAGTCCACTCAAAACCTGTTGCTGGGGTCCCCTTTTCAACAACCTTTACCCCAGGCAACTCTCACAACAGATGCTTCTCCAATGGGTTGGCGAGCTCATCTGCAAGACCTCTCCACCCAAGGCATTTGGACTCCACAGGAGACTCATCTACATATCAATCTCTTAGAGCTCAGAGCAATCTTACTTGCTCTTTGAGTGTTCCACACCCTACTCAGCTACAAGACAGTCCTCATTCACACGGACAATCAAGTAGCCATGTTGTATGTGAACAAGCAGGGGGGAACAGGCTCTCTGTCGCTTTGCAATGAAGCTTTGCGACTATGGGCCCTCGCCAGAGAGCATCAAATTCATCTCCTGGCAGTGTGTCTTCCAGGCATACTAAGCTCTTGGGCAGACGGACTCAGTCGAGTTCTGCTTCCACACGAATGGTCTCTACATGCAGACCAGGTGGCCAAGATTTTTCAAATTTGGGGAACCCCGGACATACACCTCTTTGCAAGTCCGTTGAATGCCAGACTTCCCCGGTTCTGTTCCAGAATTCCGGCTGAGGGCTCTCAGGCCAGGGATGCTTTCCTCCTTCATTGGGGTCAAGACTTCCTTTATGCCTTTCCACCCATTCCCCTAATTCCCAAAACCCTCTTCAAACTTCAGAGAGACAGATGCCGTATGATTCTCATAGCTCCACATTGGCCACGGCAAGTGTGGTACCCTCTGCTTCTACATCTCTCTCTCTGGAGTAAGGGTCTGCTCCAGATCTCCTGTCTCAGGAGGACGGAATGTTATGGTATCCCAATCCCCAGTCTGCAGCTCAGGGCTTGGTTGCTGAAGGCCTAGATCTTCATGATTTTAACCTTTCTCAGCAAGTAAAGGATATCCTTTATGCTTCCAGAAAACCCTCCACAAGACGCTCTTATGCTTTCAAGTGGAAAAGGTTTACCATATGGTGCTCGCAGAAGGGTCTTTGCCCCTTTGCGATCCTCTGGAATCCTTACTGGAGTATCTCCTTCATTTATCCAATGCAGGACTTTAAGTGCTATTGCAGCTTCCTTCAAGCCTTTAAATGGACAACCTATTTCCTCCCATCCTCTTATAGCAAGGTTTATGAGAGTCCGCCTTCTTACTAAGCCTCCCATTAAGCCACCACCGGTGGCATGGGACTTAAACCTGGTTCTTGGTCAGCTCATGAAGCCACCTTTTGAACCATTATCTACTACATCTTTGAAATTCTTTTCCTGTAAATTTATCTTTCTCATTGCAATCACATCAGCACGTCACATCAGTGAGTTGCAGGCACTAGTGGCTGATCCTCCTTATACAAGGTTTCATCATGACAAAGGTAGTCCTTAGGACTCATCCACACTTTGTGCCAAAGGTGGTCTCGCCTTTTCATCTGAACCAAGCGGTCTACCTGCCTGGTTTTTTCCAAGGCCTCATGCATCAAATTCAGAAAGGAATCTTCATACTTTGGACTGTAAAACAGCTTTAGCCTTTTACTTACAAAGAACACAGCAACATAGAAAGTCCTCTCAACTCTTTTTTGCTTTTGATCCTTCTCATTTGGGACTAGCAGTCTCCAAGAGAACACTGTCCAACTGGATTGCACAGTGTATTTCCTTTGGCTGTCAGAGTAAGAATCTTCCTCTGGAGGGCCATGTCACAGCTCACAATGTGAGAGCCATAGCAGCTTCAATGGCTCATCTGCACTCTGTGTCTATCAACGACATCTGTCGAGCAGCCACTTGGGCCTCAGTTCATACCTTCACAGCCCATTACTGCTTGGACAAGGACTCCCGCCGGGATGCCTTGTTTGGTCAGGCTGTTCTCCAACACCTTTTCCATACCTAATTAACTCCTACCCACCATCCCTGATAGGATGCCGGATATCCATGGGGGGAAGTGGAGCCCTTTCACAGGGACACACAACTTCTGGGGCTCTCTCCCTGGCATCTAAAGCTAGGGAGTCCCCATATGTGAAGACTACATTCCTGCTTGTTCCTGGAGATAGCATAGTTACTCACATGTAACAGGTGATCTCCGGGAACAGCAGGAATTTAGTCTTTACATCCCATCCACCTCCCCTAGGAGTTGTATCTCTTTCTCTTTCCCTATCTCTCTCTCTCTCTTTGTCTCAGCTTTAAACTCAACTGGAGAGAGGCAATTGGGAAAGGGGGAAGGCAGCACGCAGGCGCTGTGGGATGCTCCCAAAAGCTTTCTAATTGGACGCGGGGGAGCGCTTCCGCGCAGGCTCCATCGGTACTGACGATACCCATATGTGAAGACTAAATTCCTGCTGTTCCCGGAGATCACCTGTTACAGGTGAGTAACTATGCTTTTTCAGCTTTGGGTCCCCGGTAGCCTTAAGCTGGGGAGTCCCATATGTGAGGACCTACTTCCTGCTTGGTCCTGGAGAAAGCGTAGTTTCTCCAGGACCAAGCAGGAAGTCAGTCCTCACTTATGGGTGACGTCGGCGCCGACGGAGCCCTCGCGGAGCAATTTTCCCCAGCTTTCAAAGAAAGCCTTTGGGAATTGCAGCGCGCATGCGCGGTAGTCTTCCCGCCCAAGGGTGCCATCTTAGCTCAGTCTTCTTTTTTCCGCGGAGCCCTACAGACGTCCCCGTCTTGTCCCCGCGAAAAAAGTTGATTTTCTCTCTGTATTTTTTTTTCTTTCTCGGTTCGACGCCGGTCGTTTTCCCGCCCGGACTCGCGACGCCGGTCTCGAGTCCTCTAACGGTTTCTTTATTTTTCGGGTTTTTGTCCTTAGTCAGCTTTCGTTTTTTTTTTCCCTGGCAGCCCGGTCCTTTGACCTCGCAGGGGCCCTTTTTCCCCCGATGGCTGCCAGTGGGTTTAAGCGGTGTGGTCGGTGTGACCGAAATTATGTCACTCACCGACTCACACGACTGCTGCCTCCGCTGCCTGGGCCCAGATCACGAGGAACTGATCTGTGGGCCCTGCAGCAAACTGTCCTCGAAGGCGTTGAGAAGTCGGCGGCATCAACGCGAAAGAATCTTCGCTGACCCCAGCCGTACCCGGACCTCGTCGGAGGCTTTCACTGTCGAAAGGCTCCAGTTCGGACCGTCGACGGAGTTCCTCCGACCGGGGTTCTCCCTCCGGGGACCATCGAGAAAAACCCGCGAGGGCGGCGTCGGTGGACGCTCCTGGCTCCGCGAGGGCCAGGTCGCATAGCCCCGACAGCCGCCCCGGGTCCTTGGAGAAGGAACACCTCCCGAAGCGACCTCGCCTGGAGTCGGAGATGCCTGCCCGGTAAGTCCTGTTGTCCTTCTGGACTCGCCTCCGCGTCAGCCGACGTCGGGCCCGACGTCGGGGCCCGAGTCGGGGGCTGCTGGGTCGCCTGAGCTCGGACTCAGGTTGACGGCCTTGGAGAGCAGATTGTCTGCCTTCATGGACCAGCAGCGGGCACTGATCGCTGGCTTCGCTGGCGTCTGCCCCGGACGCCGGGACGTCGACGTCCAAGTCGACCCCGGAGACCGAGCCGATCCTCGAGTCGATGAGAACTCGAGTCGATCCTCGGTCGAGGTCGCCCTCGGCCTCCCGTTCGGGACCGAGGTCGCCGACGCCGACTCCCTCGGCGTCGGGGCGGAGGACTTCGGTTCCCACCCGACCGGAGCCACCGAGTCCTCGTCGGAGTCGGTCTGGGAGTCTGAGGACGAAGATTCACCTGATTCTTACCGGACACCTTGAGTCCCAACGGACTCTCCGGATTCCGAGCCGCGGAAGCAGACCCCCCCGTAGGATGCCCGGTACACGGATTGCGTTAGGGAAATGGCCTAGGCTTTGGCCTTCCCTGCGGACCCCGAGGAGGAGCCTCGAGCCGAAGAGCTCGACGCCCTCCAGTATGACTCTCCCGCGAGGGAGGCCTTTACTGTGCCGGTTCCTCCTATGCTGGAACGACTACTCTTCCGCATGTGGGAGAGTCCGGCCTCGGCGCCGGTCCTGAGCAAGCGGGTCGATTCTATCTATCGAGTCCGCAAGAGCCCTGGCTTTCAAAAGGCGCAGTTGCCACACCATTCCATGGTAGTGGAATCGGCCATGCATCGTCTTAAGAGCCAGAAGATGCACTCCTCGGTGCCTCCTGGAAGGGAGGCCCGTAACCTGGATGGCCTTGGCAAAAAGTGCTTCCAGGGCTCTATGCTCGCCTGTCGTGTCCAGACTTACCAGCTCTACATGGGCATGTATCTCAGGGATCTGGCTAAAGAGCTAGCCGGCTTCTCCGCTGGTTTGTCCGAGGAACCCTTGCGGAGGTTCCTAGCCTTGTCCACAGGTATTCGGGAATGCTCAAAGTTCATGTCCCGAGCAGCCTATGATGGCTTTGAAGCCTCGGCTCGAGTAGCCGCAGCCGGCATCGGTGCCCGCCGACAGGCTTGGCTTCAGTCGTCCGACCTTGAGCCCTGGGTACAGGACAAGTTGGTCGATGTCCCCTGCCGAGGCGAAAACCTCTTTGGCAAGCCCATGGCGGAAAAGGCTGCACAAATTGAGACTGAGACTCTCACCAGGACCAGGCTTTCTAGGAAGACCTCCGCCCCTTCCCAGAAAAAGAAGGAGGGCTCGGGGAAACAAGACCTTTTACCCGAGGAAGGCGGCTGCCTACAAATACTACCCCATTATCAGGCCCCTGCAGCTCCCCAACAGGGCCAGCAGGCCAAGGGACGGGGTAACGGGTCCCGTAGGCAGCAAGCCCCCAAGCCTGCGCCACCAGCCCCTGCTCAGCAGGGTGGGGGTTTTTGACTCGCTCAGCATAGCCTCTCCCCCCCCGCTGGTTTCCCCCAGCACCGGAGGCCGGCTGGTTCACTTCGCCGACAGGTGGTCCAGCATCACGCAGATGCCAGGGTGCTTCAGGTCGTGCGAGAGGGCTACCTTCTCCACTTCCATCAGGTCCCTCCCTCCTATTTTCCGGGAGAGCCTCCGCGCCCCCCTCTGCACAGGGAGTTGCTCCTTCAGGAGTTAGCAGGTCTTCTGCAGGATCAGGCACACCACCTGAGAGGTCAGGGCTTCTATTCAAGGTATTTTCTGATACCAAAGAGAACAGGGGGCCTCCGACCCATCCTGGACTTGCGCAACCTCAACAAGTTCCTTGTGCGGGAGAAGTTCAAAATGCTTACCCTTGGAATCCTTCTGCCCTACCTCCAGCAGGGAGATAGGCTATGCTCCTTGGATCTAAAGGATGCTTACACGCACATCCTCATCCACCCAAGCCACCGACAATACCTAAGGTTTGTGGTGGCAGGAAATCATTACCAGTACAGAGTACTGCCCTTCGGCCTGTCCTCCGCACCGCGAGTCTTCACAAAATGTCTCGCGGTCGTGGCGGCCCATCTCCGGCTTCACGGCCTCTATGTTTTTCCGTACCTCGACGACTGGCTCATCAGAGCAGCGTCCGCTCAGGAGGTCACCACCGCCACGTGCCGCACGGTGACTCTGCTGCAGCACTTGGGCTTTGTCATCAACTTCGCAAAGTCCACTTTGCTCCCCTCACAGGATCTCGAGTTCATCGGCGCAAGGCTGCACACCCCTCAGGCGCGAGCGTACCTACCGCTCGACAGGGCTCAGCGGCTCATGGACCTAGCCGACCGCTTTCGCAGCCAGCCCCTGGTCTCCGCCAGGCGCTTCCTGAGACTGCTCGGCCATATGGCTTCCACCGTCCATGTGACCCCCAATGCCCGCCTGAATATGCGGCCTGCTCAGTGGTGTCTCCGCCAGCAGTGGCGACAGGCCACGGGCGGCCTAGCAGACCTTGTGCGCGTCTCCGAGCCGCTGGTCTCGTCTATCCGGTGGTGGCTCCGGCAGCCGAACCTGGTATTGGGAATGCCTTTCCAGTCACCTCAGCCGACCCGGGTGCTGACCACCGATGCATCCCTCCTGGGCTGGGGAGCCCATTGCCAAGAGGCACGTACTCAGGGCCTCTGGACCAAGTGGGAGTCTGCTCAGCAGATCAACTTCCTGGAGCTCAGGGCGATCCGCCTAGCTCTCAAGGCCTTCTCCCACCTGACCTCCCAACAGTCCGTCCTTGTCCAGACGGACAATCAAGTTGCCATGTTCTACGTGAACAAGCAGGGGGGCACGGGCTCCTTCCTCCTCTGCCGGGAGGCACAGAAGCTCTGCTCTTGGGCCGTCAGTCACGGCATTCTCCTCAAGGCAGTTTATCTCCCGGGCCAAGAAAATTGCCTGGCGGACAAACTCAGCAGGGTCCTCCAGCCGCACGAGTGGCGTCTGGACCCCTTGATCGTTCAGAAGCTCTTCCTCAGGTGGGGCCTCCCCACAGTGGATCTCTTTGCCAGTCCTCACAACCGGCAGCTTCCTCGCTTCTGCTCTCGTCAGCCTCACCCCCTTCGGGTGGCGGCGGACGCCTTTCTGATCTCATGGTCGGGGAGCCTTCTGTACGCTTTCCCTCCCATCCCGTTAGTCTCTCGGACCCTTTTCAAGGTTCTCCGAGACAAAGCTTTCGTGATCCTGGTGGCCCCTCGCTGGCCCAGGCAGCCGTGGTTTCCGCTCTTGCTGCAACTGGCGGTGGAGGATCCAATCCCTCTGGGGGTGCAACCGGATCTCCTCACCCAGGATCAGGGGTCCCTACTGCACCCCAACCTCAGGTCTCTCAACCTCATGGCCTGGCTGCTGAGAGGGTAGTCCTTGCTCCTCTCCTCTTGCCGGCAGAGGTGGAGGAGGTCGTCTTGGCTTCGCGGCGGCCTTCTACCCGCAAATGCTACGCCCTTAAATGGCGTCGCTTTGCAGTCTGGTGTACCCAACAGTCTCAGGATCCTTCTCCTGCCCGGTGTCGGTGATCTTACAGTACTTGCTACACCTCTCTAATCTGGGACTTAAGTCCAACTCCGTCAAAGTTCACCTCAGTGCTCTTTCCGCACATCATGTGCCGGTGGACGGCAGACCTCTCTCCAACGACCCTCTCGTAGCGAGGTTTCTCCGAGGTCTCCTACTACTTAAACCACCTCTGCGCCCGCCAGCGCCTGACTGGGACCTGAATGTGGTTTTGCAGCGGATCACCTGTCCGCCTTTTGAACCTATGGCTACCTGCTCTCTCCGTTTTCTGTCTTGGAAAACGCTGTTCTTGATAGCCCTCACTTCCGCTAGGCGCGTAAGTGAATTACAGGCCCTCGTGTCTGATCCCCCCTACACTCGGTTCTACAAGAATAGGGTAGTCCTACGGACTCACCCAAAGTTTCTGCCTAAAGTGGTCTCCCCTTTTCACTTGAATCAGGAGGTGGTACTTCCAACCTTCTTTCCCAGACCACACTCCAGCCGAGCTGAGACGGTCCTCCATACCCTGGACTGTAGAAGGGCGTTGAACTTCTACCTTGACCGTACGCGGGAGCACCGTAAAGCTGCGCAGCTTTTTGTGTCCTTTGACCCCAATAAATTGGGGCTCCCGGTCTCCAAGCGTACTCTGTCCATCTGGGTTGCGGACTGTATCTCTTGGGCTTATGGGGCAGCCGGACTCGCCTTAGAAAGTCGAGTCACGGCTCATTGCGTTCGGGCAAAGGCCACGTCAGTGGCTTACCTCCGCTCTGTTCCGCTGGCAGACATCTGCCGGGCCGCTACTTGGTCTTCGAGCCAGACTTTTGCGGTCCATTACTGTCTCGAGAGGGAGTCCCGTAGGGACAGTGCTTTCGGACAGGCAGTCCTCCGTAATCTCTTTGAGGTCTGAGCAACTCCTACCCTCCATCCCGGATGTGGGCTACCGGTGGGTGATAATTCAGCGAAGATTCTATCCTTCTGTGCTGCTGAGCTAGAGGGAGCTCATTTTTGTGCTTAGGGTCTCCGGTAGCCTTGAGCTTGGGAGTCCCATAAGTGAGGACTGACTTCCTGCTTGGTCCTGGAGAAAGCGTAGTTACTCACCTGTAACAGGTGTTCTCCAGGAGCAGCAGGAATCAGTCCTCACTACCCTCCCTCCTCCCCTTGGAGTTGCAATCGTCTGCTTATGTTCTTTTTGCAAATTTTTATGCTGTCTTTTTAGCTATGTCATCTGACTGGCTAAGATGGCACCTTCGGGCGGGAAGACTACCGCGCATGCGCGCTGCAATTCCCAAAGGCTTTCTTTGAAAGCTGGGGAAAATTGCTCCGCGAGGGCTCCGTCGGCGCCGACGTCACCCATAAGTGAGGACTGATTCCTGCTGCTCCTGGAGAACACCTGTTACAGGTGAGTAACTACGCTTACTCACCTGTAACAGGTGTTCTCCAGGAGCAGCAGGAATCGGTCCTCACAACCCTCCCTCCTCCCCTTTGAGTTGCAGTCATATAATTCATTTTGTTTTTTGCTGTCTTTTAGCTATGTCATCAGACTGAGCTAGATGGTACCCTTGGGCGGGAAGGGGACCGCGCATGCGTGCTGCATTCCCAAAGGCTTTATTTGAAAGCTGGGGAAATGCTCCGCATGGGGGTTCCGTCGGCGCCAACGTCACCCATATGTGAGGACTGATTTCTGCTGCTCCTGGAGAACACCTGTTACAGGTGAGTAACTACGCTATCCTCGCTGTTGAAGGCAGTCTAGCGGCCCTGTTAGCAGCCTCTGTACCTCTAAGATCGCAACAGATGGTTCCACAGGTATTGGTACCGACAGTACCTGCTTCGACTGGACAGCTTCCCCCCATTCCGATGTCCGGTATCTGGGATCAGGAACTGAGACATTTCGGTACAGACTTGGATCGGTACTGATAGCATGCGTTACAGGAGCCACCCGGTGCTTGAGTCTTCCAATTCCTATGACTCTGACGATTCTACCAGTACCAGATTGAATCTATTAGAAGATTCAACTCCCTCTCCTCAATGTAGGATGTCTCCTCCAGAGGATATGTCCTTCCACGACTTCATACGTGATTTAGCAAAGGATCTTGCAATCACTGAGATTCCCGAAGAAGAACCTAGGGCAGAAGAATCAAGAATTGTACAATATCCTATGGCTCCCAATGAAGGAGCTATACTTCCCATTCACAAGATCTTACATGATCTGATGTTGAGAATGTGGGAAACTCCTTTAACGATATTGTCACATTCCCGACGCCTTGACACTATGTACTGAGTGCCAAGTTGTCCTGGTTTTCAAAAAACTCAGTTACCACACCATTCAATGGTGGAATCGGCAAAGCGAAGAATCAAGAGTGCAAAACACACTCTTCTAATCCTCCAGGCTGTGAATCCAGGACACTCGATGCCTTTGGCTGTCGATGTTTTCAATCCTCCATGCTGGGAGCCAGGATCAGTTCCTACATTTTGTATATGGGAATGTTCCTGGAAGAAGTCAGAAAAGACTTAGAACTCATTAGTCCTTCTGTATCAGAGGAAAAAAGAGCAGACTACCTTGCCCAGAATATCTCTAAATTCATGAACCGCTACCTTTGATTGTTTTGAATGTCTTAGCAGAACCTCTGCTATATCCATAGGAGCACGTCATATTAGAAACATAGAAACATGATGACAGAAAGACCACATTGAAGAAACGTTTTTTTAAGTAAGAAAAAGAAGTCTTACCATTCTTACACCCATCAAACTCACTGTCCACTTCATGTTTCCCAAAAGGGACAAGAACAGACAGAGAAAGCCACAAGCTCAAAAAGCTCAACCGTCTCAGCAGACGCAGCCCTCTCAGGTTCTTTGACTTCCACCTAGAGAACTTAGTCATTCTGCCCCTAAAAGGTCCAGAACCCTTGACCATTCCAGGCAGACTATGCCATTTTGCCAAAAGATGGCAACAAATAACATCAGAAAATTGGACTCTGTCCCTTGTAAGATTGGGATACAAGCTTCATTTCCTCAATTTGCCCCCACCTACAATTCTGAAACAGTTCAATTTTCAGGGCCCTGCCACCGACCTCTTGTGGCAGGAGGTCATGTCACTTCTAGCTCAAGGAGCAATCAAAGAAGTGCCCATACCCCAACAGGGGGCAGGGTTCTACTCCCTATTTTCTTATCGCAAAGAAGACAGGGGGACACAGGCCTATATTAGACCTCAGAGAATTAAACAAGTATTTGTTCTGAGAAAAGTTCAAGATGATCTCCCTTGGAACACTTTTACCATACCTTCAAAGTCAGGATCGGCTATGTTCTCTAGATCTAAGAGATGCGTACACGCATATTCTCCAGGACCAAGCAGGAAGTCAGTCCTCACATATGAGTGACGTCAACGCCGACGGAGCCCCCATGCGGAACATTTCCCCAGCTTTCAAAGAAAACCTTTGGGAATGCAGCCACGCATGCGCGGTCTCCTTCCCGCCCAAAGGTGCCATCTTGCTCAGTCTTCTTTTTTCCACAGAGCCCTACGGACGTGTGTCCTTGTCACCCATGGAAAAAGTGGATTTTCCTGTGTTGAGACGAATATTTTTCTTTGGTTCGATGTCGGTTCCCTTTCCCGCCTGGGCTCGGTACAACGGTGCCGAGCCCGGATCTCTTTTTTTCGGTTTTTGTCCTTAGAGACTGCGTTCGTGCCAATTTTTCTTTTCGCTGGCAGCCTGATTTTTTGATCTTGCAGGGGGCCTTTTTCCTCCGATTGCTGCCAGTGGCTTTAAGAAGTATGATCGGTGCAAGAAACTGATGTCTCTCACCGACACACACGACTGCTGCCTCCGGTGCCAGGGGCCAGACCATGATTCTACGGTCTGTAGTCCCTGTGGCAAAATGTCTTCTAAGGCATTACGGAGCCGTCAGCACCAGCGTGAGAGGATCTTCTCCGAATCTGCCTCTGGACGGGTCCGGGCTTCGTGAGAGGCCTCGTCTCGGGAGTCTGATCCCGAGCATCGTCAGGGCTCCTCTGAAAGGGAGTCCCCCTCGAGGGAGCATCGAAGGAAGAAGAAACCTGCGAGGGCGGCATCGGTGGATGCTCTTGGCTCCTCAAGGGCCAGTTCGCATAGCCCTGATCTCCGTCCCAGGTCTTCTGAGTCGTAGAGACCTGCAAAGCATCCTCGTGTGGAGTCGGAGGCCCCGAGTCACGTGAGTACTGTAGCCCTTGTGGACTCTCCTCCTGGGGAGCCGCCGTCAGGGCCCGAGTTGGAGGCTGCTGGGTCTCCTGAGCTTGGACTCAGGTTGACTGCCTTGGAGAGCAGATTGCCTTCATAGAGCAGCAGCGGGTGCTGATCGCTGGTCTCACCAGCGCATCTGCCCCGACCACCGGGACATCGACGTCCAAGTCGACTCCGGAGGCCGAGCCGATCCTCGAGACCATGCGAACTCGAGTCGATCCTCGGCCTCCCTTTCGGTCGTTGACACCGGTTCCCTCGGAGGAATCGGCGTGGGAAACGGAGGAGGAGGAGTCTCCTGACACCTTCCGGACTCGGTACCTCCCTTCGGACTCATCGGGATCCGAGCCTCGGACAAGGTTCCCCCCCGGAGGATACCAGGTTCTTGGATTTCGTAAAGGACATGGCCAAAGCACTGGCATTCCTTGCGGAGCTCGAGGCTCTGCAGTATGACTCTCCTCCCAAGAAGGCCTTTACTGTCCCGGTTCCTCCGATGCTGGAGCGGTTGCTCTTCTGCATGTGGGAGGCACCGGCCTCGATGCCGGTTCTAAGCAAGCGGGCCGATTCCATCTATCGAGTCCGCAAGAGCCCCGGGTTTCAAAAGACACAGCTACCGCACCACTCCATGGTTGTGGAATCGGCCATGCATCGCCTGAAGAGTCAGAAGATGCACTCCTCGGTGCCTCCCGGCAGGGAAGCCCAGAACCTGGATGCCCTCGATAGAAAGTGCTTCCAGGGCTCTATGCTTGCTTGCCGCGTCCAGACCTACCAGCTGTACATGGGCATGTACCTTCGAGACCTGGCAAAGGAGATTGCCGGGTTCTCTGCTGGTTTGTCCAAGGAACCTTTGCAGAGGTTCAAGTCCTTGTCATCTGGTATTCAAGAGTGCTCGAAGTTTATATCTCGAGCAGCCTACGATGGATTTGAGGCTTTGGCCGGGGTAGCAGGGGCCGGCATCGGTGCACACCGCCAGGCCTGGCTACAATCCTCGGACCTCGAGCCATGGGTACAGGACAAGTTGGTTGATGTCCCTTGCCGAGGTGAAAACCTCTTTGGCAAGCCCATGGCCGAAAAGGCTACAGAACCCGAGACCGAGACTCTTACCCGGACAAGGCTGTCCAGGAAAACCTCTGCCCCTTCTCAGAAGAAGAAGGGCTCAGGGAAAAAGACCTTTTACCCGAGTAAGACCGCTGCCTACAAAATCTACCCTCACTACCAGGTCTCTACAGCTCCCCAGCAGGCCAAGGGGCAGGGTCATGGGCCCCGTAGGCAGAAGGCTCCCAAGCCTCCTACTCTGGCTTCTGCTCAGCAGGGAGGAAGTTTTTGACTATGCCAGCATCTCCTCTCCAGGGCACAGTAGGCCGGCTGACCCTGTACGCAGACAGGTGGCCAGCCATCACAGGGGATACTTGGGTGTTAAGCATCATCTAAAGGGGCTATCTGCTCCACTTCACCCAGATATCCCCCTCCTACTTTCTAGGGGAGCCTTCAAGACTCCCTCTGCACAGAAACTTACTCCTTCAGGAGTTGGCAGGTCTGCTACAGGACCAGGCGGTGGAACCGGTGCCTCACCACCTGGAAGGGCAAGGCTTCTACTCAAGGTACTTCTGGTACCAAAAAGAACTGGAGGCCTCAGACCCATCCTAGACCTGAGAAATCTGAACAAGTTTCTGGAGAGGGAAAAGTTCAAGATGCTTACCCTTGGAATCTTTCTGCCCTACCTCCAGCAGGGAGATTGGCTATGCTCCTTAGACCTGAAGGATGCTTATACTCACATCCTCATCCATCCAAGTCACAGGAAATACCTCAGATTTGTGGTGGGAGGGAACCACTTCCAGTACAGAGTGCTTCCCTTTGGCCTCACCTCCACCCCCAGGGTCTTTACAAAGTGCCTGGCAGTGGTTGCGGCCTATCTCAGGAACCAGGGAATCTTTGTGTTCCCTTACTTGGGCGACTGGCTTATCAGGGGCCAGTCTCCACAAGAGGCCAGGCAGGCCTCCTTCAGAACCATATCCCTGCTTCAGCACCTGGGGTTCGTTATAAACTTCCAAAAGTCCACTTTAGTCCCCTCACCAGGAGTGGAGTTCATAGGGGCAAGGTTGGATACCTTCCATGCAAAGGCCTATTTGCCTGTTGACAGAGCTCACAGGCTGATGAAGTTGGCCAGCCAATTTCAGGCGAACTCTCTGGTCTCTGCCAGACACTTCCTCCGGCTCTTAGGTCACATGGCTTCCACAGTGCATGTCACCCCCAATGCCCGTCTGCACATAAGGCCGGCTCAGTGGTGCCTCAGGGCGCAGTGGGTACAGGACACAGGAAAGTTGTCAGACAGGATATGGGTGTCCAAACCCTTGGTGGACTCCCTACGCTGGTGGAGGCATCTCCCAAATCTGGTCAGTGGTGTTCCTTTTCAGGCCTCCCCACACACTCAGGTACTGACAACCGATGCTTCCCTGCAGGGCTGGGGGGCACACTGCCAGGGGGCCTGCACTCAAGGCCTATGGTCTCCGTGGGAGGCCGCCCATCAGATCAACCTGTTGGAATTGAGAGCCGTTCGACTAGCCTTACAGACTTTCTCTCAGATCCTGTCTCACCAGTCTGTCCTAGTTCAGACAGACAACCAGGTGGCTATGTTCTGTGTCAACAAGCAGGGGGGGCACAGGATCCAGACTCCTTTGCCTGGAAGCACAAGCTCTCTACTCCTGGGCTATCAAGCAGGACATGACCCTCAGGACGGTCTACCTCCCAGGCCAGGAAAACTACCTTGCGGACAGGCTAAGCAGACTCCTGCAACCTCACGAGTGGCAGTTGGATCCTCTGGTAGTTCAGTAGATCTTTCTGAAGTGGAGACTTCCGACCATGGATCTTTTTGCCAGTCCGCTGAACAGGCAACTACCCAAGTTCTGTTCCAGACAACCGCACCCTCTGCGGACGGCGGCCGATGCATTCCTGATCCCCTGGTCAGAAGGCCTGCTGTATGCTTTTCCTCCCACACCTCTGGTGGCCCGGACTCTCTTCAAAATCCAGCAGGATCGGGCCACGGTGATCCTGATAGCCCCCAGGCAGCCGTGGTTCCCTCTTCTTCTGCAGTTGGCGGTGGATACTCCACTTCCTCTGGGGCTGCAACCCAACCTTCTGACTCAGGATCAGGGGTCCCTCTTGCATCCCAACCTCAAATCCCTCAATTTGGTGGCCTGGCTGCTGAAAAGGTATTCCTTGCTCCCTTGCTCCTACCAAAGGAGGTTGAAGAGGTAGTGTTGGCCTCCAGGAAGCATTCCACTAGGAAGGCCTATGCTCTGAAATGGCATAGGTTCTCTACTTGGTGCTCTCAACAGCAAGAGAACCCTTCTGCTCGGTCCAGGTGGTGCTACAATACCTGCTCCACCTTTCCAACCTAGGACTTCAGTCCAACTCTGTCCGGGTTCACCTCAGTGCCCTCTCAGCTCACCACTTGCCGGTGGATGGGCAATCTCTCTCAGGCCACCCTCTGATGTCTCGTTTTCTCAGAGGCCTGCTTTTGCTTAAGCCTCCTATTCGTCCACCGGCCACTGAGTGGGATCTCAATGTGGTCTTGCAGCAGCTGACTCGTCCACCTTTTGAGCCGATGGCATCCTGCCATTTACATTTCCTCTCCTGGAAGGTGATGTTCCTTGTGGCACTCACCTCGGCTAGGCGGATGAGTGAGCTTCAGGCCCTGGTCTCGGATAGGCCGTATACCAGGTTCTATAAGAACAGGGTAGTCTTGAGGACTCATCCTAAGTTCCTTCCCAAGGTAGTGTCCTCCTTTCACCTCAACCAGGAGGTGGTACTTCCGACGTTCTTTCCCAGGCCGCATGCCAGTAGGGCAGAGACTGTCTTGCATACCCTGGATTGTAGAAGGGCGCTGTTCTTTTACATTGAATGTATGCAGGGGCATAGAAGGGCTTCTTAGCTCTTCATTTCATTTGACCCTAATAAACTGGGGTTGCCTGTCACTAAGCGTACATTGTCCATCTGGGTGGCAGACTGTATCGCCTGGGCGTACAGGACAGCCGGCCTCTCCCTGGAGGGTTGAGTCACGACCCACCGGGTCAGGGCGAAGGCTGCATCAGTAGCTCACTTCCGTTCTGTTCCGTTGGCAGACATCTGCCGGGCCGCTACTTGGTCTTCAAGCCAGACTTTTGCGGACCACTACTGCCTCGACAGGGAGTCCTGTAGGGACAGTGCTTTCGGGCAAACGGTACTCCATAATCTCTTTGAGGTTTAGGCAACCCCTACCCTCTGGCCCTGGTGTTGGGCTACCGTTCAAGTGTGGTCTCAGAGAAGATTCTCTCACTGTTGCTGAGGCTCTAGAGGGAGCTCTATTTTTCAGCCTGGGTTCCTAGTAGCCCAGAGCTAGGGAGTCACCCATATGTGAGGACTGACTTCCTGCTTGATCCTGGAGAAAGAGTAGTTACTCACCTGTAACAGGTGTTCTCCAGAAGCAGCAGGAATCAGTCCTCACAACCCTCCCTTCTCCCCTTGGAGTTGCAGTTGTATATAGTTCATTTTCTTTTTGTGCTGTCTTTTAGCTATGTCATCAGAATGAGCAAGATGGCACCTTTGGGCGGAAAGGGGACCGCGCATGCTTGCCTGCATTCCCAAAGGCTTTCTTTGAAAGCTGGGGAAATGCTCCGCATGGGGGCTCCGTCGACGCCAACGTCACCCATATGTGAGGACTGATTCCTGCTGCTCCTGGAAAACACCTGTTACAGGTGAGTAACTACTCCATTTCCACCCTCTCAAGACTTGTTTCTGTTGATTTCAAGCTTTTTTTGTCCCTGTCTTTGGTGTTATATGGTTGTGTGTATTAAAATGGAATAAAAGACAAAGATTCCTATATGTCATTATGTTTTTTGTATGTTTATTGTAACTTAGTGATGGGAATGATAGTCATAAATAAATTTTGATTAAGTGAAAAAAGATTCCTCTTTTAAAAAAAAGACATGTTTTGTGAGTTTCACCCATTAGTATTGTTCATACGTTGTCCTTTATTTAAAACTAGTCTTAGCTAGTTAACTGTACCTTTCCTCTGTTCCTGGTCCTCCTATTCCCAAGACCGTAATATGATTCATTATTAGCATGTAATTATTGTCATAACCATGTTATATGTAACTTTTGTTCAGTTGTGGTTGCTGTAAACCGCCTTGATACCACTGAAAGGCGGTATATAAGAAATGTTAAATAAATAAGTAAATAAATAGTCCCAGCATTATAACTGCTGATTGGCAAAATGTAATATATCACTTACAACACTACAATGAACTGCATTACCATCTACAACACTGATTGGGAGGAATTCTTAATCCAGCTGTACATGTTAGTCATTTAGCTAAGTTTATACAGGCAATTGAAAAGAGCAGCATATAATAAAGATTTCCAAGAAAGTTCAGTGTCCTCAGACTCAGCATTAAATGCTAGTTTTGCTGCCTTGTTTATCTTTTAATTTTGTTATATATTATGTTAACTGTTCTTTTACATGTGCCATCCTTAGATTGAAAGCATTCAGCTGATGATGGATAGTGAAACTGGTCGTTCCAAAGGATATGGATTCATTACAGTAAGTTGATTTATGTAAATGGCTCATTCTTAGTGCATATCAGGATATGGAATATGCAGATTTCTTTGTTTGATTAAGCTTGAGATTTCAGAATGTAGGTTTATGGAAAATTCTGTGACTATTACATCTTGGACCATGGTTTATCTCAATATTGAACATCTTGAATTATTTTGTCCATGAATAAAGACAATCTGTCATTTGTATTGTTTACAGCTTTTCCTGTACAGTTGATATGTCCAAAAATTAATTTCTTCTGGATAAACGGATTCTGGGAATACAGGAAAAACTGTCAGCAGGTCTCAGACCTTTATCACCACCTCTTCCTTCCCTTCCAGAGGGAGGTTGTCTGAGCAATTGTTTTTCTGCAACATCTAATATTAACATTCAAGGTGTATATGTTGCAGGTAGTGGAGGGAGCATAGTTGTGCTCCCTGGCTGAAGACTCGCTGTTGGCAATGGTGACTAAAAGTGGAAGAGCTGTAAAACTGAGAGGAAAAACCTTATTTATGAAGGTTCCTGGCACCACAGCCCACTAGACACTAATTCTGACTGAAGGAAAAAAGAGGAGCTGATGGCATCCCCTCTTCCAAAAAATTCAGACACCCCTGATAGCAATGCTTTTTGGATATTTGTAAACTTTTTGAATAATTTGTGGGTTTGAATGCTTCGTATGGTAGGGGGAAGTTGGTTCCAGAGGGCAGGGAACATAGAATACAGAGGTTCTTGTGGAAGTACGTTGTAAGCTTTTGCGTATCTGAGGCAGTGGGATATGAAGGTTGGGGGTATTATGCCTGTTGGTGGTTGGACGTCGAATTTGGCTTTATCAACCAATTTCTCTTTACACATTCAACCACCATCCCCTGTATAATATGGCAAAAGCCCAACATATGAGACTAGGTCCCCTTCTGTTCATAACCTTTCCAGTACAGATCACTTTCGCTCCTGCCCCGTTGCTTTCATTTTCTGGGAACAAGCAGGAAGTCGGTCCTCACATATGGGTGATGTCGCCAACAGAACCCTCATGGAAGCATCCCACCAGCTTTCAAAGAGAGCCTTTGGGAGATGCCACCATGCATGTGTGGTCCCCTTCCCGCCCAAAGGTGTCATCTTGCTCAGTCTCCTTTTTTCCGCAGAGCCCTTCAGACATTTGTCTGACTTGTCCCCGGAAAAAGTAGATTTTTCTCTCCGAATTTCATACTCTTATCCATATCGAACCAGTACTCTTCCCACCCCAAAACCTCGCCCATGTGTTCAATAGTGACGTCGGACGCCATGTCTTTTAAAAGACCTCATTGTTTTTTTGGTCCCTTATGCGCATGTCTCATGGCTACAGTGGATTTTTAACCTGAAGCAGGGTCTAAAAATTTTGATGACCCGAAACGCAGGACTGTGTAGTTTTCCACCAATTTTGGAGATTTTCTGCTACAGCGCTTGGGACACAGTTAAGTACTTCAGCTTTTCATCTCCTATGACCCAAGTAGGCTGGGGGAGGTGGTGACCAAGCGTATCCTGTCCACATGGGTGGCGGACTGTATCGCCCTCGCTTATGAGCAGGCGAGGCTCCCGCTGGAAGGCCGCGTCATGGTGCATCATGTCGGGGCCTGAGCGGCTTCGGTGGCAAACGTGTGCTCTGTTCCAATGGTGGACATCGGCCGGGCCGCCACCTGGTCTTCGGTTCATTCCTTCTCAGCCTATTACTGCCTGGGAAGAGTCCTGATGGGACAGTTCCTTCAGTCAGGCTGTGCTCCATAACCTTTTCAGGGTTTAGGCAACTCCTAACCTTCGACCGTTCTGTGTTCAGGTTACCAGAGTGCTGGTTCAATGGACACAGGGGTCCTACTGTGCTCTGTGTACACAGACTAAATTGCTGCTGCCTGCAGCTCCCCATAAGTGAGCCCCTATTTTTTTGCTATGGGCTCTCGGTAGCCTGTTACTGGGGAGTCCCATATGTGAGGAATGACTTCCTGCTTGTTCCTGGAGAAAGCATAGTTACTCATCTGTAACGATTGATCTCCAGGAACAAGCAGGAATATAGTCTTCATATATGGGTATCGTCAGTACCGACGGAGCCTGCGCGGGAACGCTCCCCAGCGTCCAATAGGAAAGCTTTTTGGAGCATCCCACAGTGCATGCGTGCTGCCTTCCCGCCTCTGTACCTCTCTCACTTCAGTTCTTCGTTTTATGCGGAGCCGACAGGACGTGGTATCCTGTCACCGCAGAAAATTTACCTTTATTTCTTGTTTTTTGTGGTCGTGTCTGCCTTCATTCGATGCCTACCAGTACCGCCGGTTCTCCTCTTCTTTACTTTAAAAAACAAAACAAAAACCTTATATGTCTTCAGGGATCTTTATCTGTTTCTGGTGCTAGGCGCCATTTTGGGCACTAGGCCCATTTTTCTTCAAAGCATGGAGAAACCAGCTAGTGGTTTCAAAAAATGCTCAAAATGTGGCAGTACCATTTTCGTCACCGACACCCATGATTGGTATCTAAAATGTTTGGGTCCTGAACATTGTCCAACGGAGTGTGTCTCCTGCACAAGGATGACCAAAAGGGGCCTGCAGAATAGAGCTGCAAAACTCGGTACCCTTTTTGCCGCTGATACGATGTCAGTTGCATCGACGTCTTCCAGGGCTTCATCTTCCTCCCATGGATCTCAGGTAACCAAATTGAAGTCTTCTAAGACTAGCCTGTCCTCGAAGGGTAAATCTCCTTCAAAGTATCGAGATGCCACTGGCGTTTCCCTCGAGGATACTTCACCGGCAAACAGCCCCGGCGGGAGTCTTTGGGCTCCAAAGCACTAATGGGGCTCCAGGATGTTCCAGAGGCCTCCACCTCTGCGGAACTACTGGTGCCATGTTCTGGGGTCGTAGCCGCTTCCACTGGTACCAGCATCCAGGCATCGGAAGGAGCGATGGATCACAGAATCCTCACTATCGAATGCAGTCTAGTGGCCCTCTTAGCAGTTTCAGTACCGTTAAGACCGCAACAGACGCTTCAACATGTATCAGTACTGACAGCAGTACCAGTACTGACAGTATCTGCTTTGACAGGACTGCTTCCCCCTATGCCGATCTCCGGTATCGGGGATCAGTAACCGAGACATTTCGGTACCGACACCATGCGTTACAGAAGCACCCGGTGCTTGAGTCTTCCGATTCCGATGACTCTGACGATTCTACTGGTACCAGAGCGAATCTTTTAGAAGATTTGGTTCCTTCTCCTCGACACAGAATATCTCCTCCAGAGGATATGTCCTTCCAGGATTTCATACATGATTTAGCAAAGGGTCTTGCAATCACTGTGATTCCAGAAAAGGAACCTAGGGCAGAAGAATTAAGAATTCTACAATACCCTATGGCTCCCAAGGAAGCAGCTATGCTTCCTATTCACAAGATCTTACATGATCTAATGTTGAGAATGTTGGAAACTCCTTTAACAATATCTTCACATTCCCGACGTCTTGAAACTTTGTACCGAGTGCCAAGTTGTCCTGGTTTTCAAAAAACTCAGTTACTGCACCATTCAGTGGTAGTGGAATTGGCCATGCAAAGGATCAAGAGTGCTAAAACACATTCTTCTAATCCTCCAGACCGTGAATCCAGGACTCTCGATGCCTATGGCTGTCGATTCTTTCAATCCTCCATGCTGGGATCCAGGATCAGTTCCTACATTCTTTATATGGGAATGTTCCTGGAAGAAGTCAAAAAAGACTTAGAGCTCCTTAGTCCTTGTGTTTTGGAGGAAAAAAGAGCAGACTACCATATTCTGGTCAAGCATGCCCAGAATGTCTCAAAATTCATGAACCGCGCTACCTTTGATTGCTTTGAATGTATTAGCAGAACTTCTGCTATATCCATAGGAGCACGTCGTATTGCTTGGCTTCAAGCATCTCTGTGGCAAGGACTGGCAGGACAAGGCTAATCAGCTTGAATCTGACAATACTACTTTAAACAGATTGTCAAAGTCTACAGCCAACCCAGCAAAGAAGAAAATATTTAAAAAAAAAATTGTCAGTAAGAAAAAGAAGCCTTACCAATCTTACACCCATCAAAATCACTGTCTGCTCCATGTTCCCCAGAAGGGGCAACAACAGAACAGATAGCAGAGAAAGCCACAAGCTCAACTGACTCAACAGACCCAGCCCCCTCAGGGTCTTTGACTTCTCTCTAGAGAACTTAGTCATTCAGCCCCTAAAAGGTCCAGAACCCTTGACCATTCCAGGAAGACTATGCTTTTTTGCCAAAAGATGGTAACAAATAGCATCAGAAGATTGGACTCTGTCCATTGTACAACTGGGGTACAAGTTTCATTTTCTCAACTTGCCCTCACCTACAATAATAACAGTTCAATTCTCAGGGCCCTGCCACCGACCTCTTGTGGCAGGAGGTCATATCACTTCTAGCTCAAGGAGCAACCGAAGAAGTACCCATTCCCCTACAGGAACCCATTCCCCAACTCCCCCTATTTTCTTATTCCAAAGAAGACAGGGGGACACAGACCTATATTAGACCTCAGAGAATTAAACATATATTTGTTCAAAGAAAAGTTCAAATGATCTCCCTTGGTACACTTTTACCATACCTCCAAAGTCAGGACTGGCTATGTTCTCTAGATCTAAGAGATGCGTACACACATATTCTCATCCACTCAGATCACAGGAAGTTCCTTCGATTCCTGGTCCAAGGAAGACACTTCTAGTACAGAGTTCTTCCCTTTGGACTAGCCTCTGCTCCAAAAGTCTTCACAAAATGCATGGCAGTGGTAGCAGCATTTATGAGGACTCTGGGAATATTCATCTTCTCTTACTTAGACGATTGGCTCATTCGAGCATCGACAGCTCCAGAGGCCAGCTTCGCTCTCTCTCGAGCATTGAAAATTCTTCAATACTTGGGGCTGGTCATAAACCTCCCAAAATCTCATCTCACCCCCTCTCAATCTCTAGAATTCATAGGGGCTCGTCTAGACACACGGCAGTCAAAGGCTTTCCTGCCCCAGCCACGGTGTCTATGTATAATAAAACTGGCATCTCAAGCATTTATGAAGGTATTCCTTATTGCTCGGGAGATGCTTCAACTGCTGGGACACATGGCATCCACTGTCCATGTGGTTCCCTATGCTCGCCGCCACATGCGAGCAGCCCAGTGGACCCTTTCCTCTCAGTGGTCACAAGTCTCGGGTCGACTAACAGACAAAATCAGAACTATCACACGTCTAAATTTCGTCCCTGCAATGGTGGCAATCCCTGGAAAACCAACTTGTAGGCTCTCCTTTCCAGCAGCCTCTATGCCAAACCACTCTGACGACAGTTGCGTCCAAGATGGGTTGGGGGGCCCACTTGCACAATCTCTCCACTCAAGGGTCTTTGGACCTCATAGGAGGTTTCCCTTCACATAAATCTCCTAGAGCTGAGAGCAATTTTCAATGCTATTCAAGTCTTTCAGGGCCATCTCAGCAACAAAACAGTTCTGGTCCAAACCGACAATTAGGTAGCTATGTTCTATGTGAACAAGCAAGGCTGAACAGGCACTCTGTCGCTGTGCAACAAAGCTTTGCGAATATGGGCCCTCGCCAGAGAGTTACAAATCCACCTGTTTGCGGTATACCTTTTGGGCATTCAAAACTTGTGGGCAGACAAACTCAGTTGAATACTGCTGCCACACGAGTGATCCATCCACTCATACCAGCTTGCTCGAGTGTTTCGAATCTGGGGAACACCAGATATAGACCTCTTTGCAAGTCCACCGAATGCAAACTTCCCCGATTGTGTTCCGAAATTCCGGCTCAAAACTGTCAGGCAAGGGATGCTTTCCTACTCCACTGGGGACAGGACTTCCTCTATGCCTTCCCACTCATTCCCAAGAGTTTATTCAAACTTCAGAGAGACAAAGATCGTATGATTCTCATAGCTCCACGATGGCCACGGCAAACGTGATATCCTCTTCTTCTGCGTCTCTCTCAAACCACGCCTCTGGAGTTGGGGAATGCTCCGGATCTCCTGTCTCAGGAGGACGGATCTTTACTGCATCCCAATCCCCAGTCCCTATCTCAGGGCCTGGTTATTGAAAGCCTAGAATTCCAGGATATTAACCTTTCTCAACAAGTAAAGGATATCCTGGCTTCCAGAAAACCCTCCACAAGACATTCCTATGCTTTCAAGTGGAAAAGGTTCTCTATCTGGTGTTCACAAAAGGGACTTAACCCCATTTTAGTACCTGTAGAGTTGCTACTAGAGTATCTTCTACAATTATCAACTTCTGGTCTGAAGACCAATTCAGTTAGGGTCCATCTTAGTGCTATTGCTGCTTTTCATAAACCTTTCAATGGACAACCTGTTTCCTCTCATCCACTTATATCAAGATTTGTGAGAGGCCTACTTTTAACAAAACCTCCCATTAAACCACCACCGGTGGCATGGGATCTAAATCTTGATCTCCAGGAACAAGCAGGAATAAGTCCTCACATTATGGGTACGTCGGTACCGACGGAGCCTGCGCGGGAAAGCTCCCCAGCCTTTCAGATGAAAGGCTTTTGGGGCCTCCCACTGCACATGTGCGCTGCCTTCCCGCCTTCCTGACCAGCTCTCCTCAGTTTCTCTTTTTCCGCGGAGCCAGCAGGTCGTGTTCCTGTCACCGCTGAAGAAATTGTGAAATTTGTTGTTTTCTTTAGACCGCGTACCTGCCTTCCCCATACCGAAACCGGTACCGCCGGTCTCTTTCTTTCTTTATAAAAAAAAAAAAAAAGACTTTTTTATTTTTCTTCAGCACAGCTTGGTAACTACTGTTAGGCCTTAAGGCCTACACAAATTCTCCTCCTGGAGAAGCCAGTCCCTGGTTTTAAAAAATGTACCAAGTGCAGTGCTGTCATTTCTGTCACAGACACCCATGAATGGTGTCTCAAATGTTTGGGACCTGACCACTCCATACCGGACTGCCCATCCTGCACCCAGATGTCTAAACGTGGTTTGCAGAACCGGGCCAACAAGCTCCATGTGCTGTTTCCTTCAGAAGCATCACAGTCATCCAGGTCTTCCTCTCCGGATGGATCTCAGGTAACCAAAACTCCTGTGGGCAAATCCTCTAAAAGCAAATCTCTTTCTAAAGATCGAGAGGCTCTCAATTTTGAGTTCGAGGATTCTGCCCAGGCCAAAAAACCCCGGCGGGAGGTTCCGGCCTCCAAAGCAATCATGGGGTCACAGGTTGACATCGATGGCACGGCCTCGACCGATCACCTTTTGGACTGCTCTGGGGTACCGGCCCATACCGGTACCAACATCCAGGCAGTAGTGGCGTCTATGGGCAATACTGTCCAGACCATGCAGCAGGCCGTTCTGGCATTCATTAAGGCTGCGACGCCCTCGGTACCGATTCCATCGGTACCGACCCCGGTTCCGGTATCCACACCGGAACCGAGACCATCGACTTCCAAGCGTCGATCGGTTCCGCATGCCGGATTCAGGCTTTCGCCCGGTACCGATCCCATGCCCGATACGCCCGATGTCGATACCGATCGGTATGCGTATCGTACATTGGAAGCACAGAGGGAATACTCAGATTCTTCTGATGAATTCAATTCCTCTGATGACTCTGCTGAGCTTACTCTTCCTGAGGAGCCCTCTTCTCCAAAGAGGAGGATGTCTCCTCCAGAGGATTTATCCTTTCAGGATTTCATTGTTGATGTAGCTAAAGCACTTTCTATTGCTACATCTTCTGAAAAAGAACCCAGATCAAAAAAATTGGATATTTTAGGATACTCTAAAGCTCCTAAAGAGGCAGTCACTCTGCCTATCCATGAAATCCTTCAAGAACACTTGATGGATTTGTGGGAGACTCCTTTAACACTGTCTCCCCATTCCCGTCGGTTGGACACCATGTATAGGGTCCCTCCTTCTCCTGGGTTCCAGAAAACTCAGCTGCCTCACCACTCTATTGTGGTGAAGTCTGCCATGAAGAAAATAAAGAGTCCTAAAAGGCATTCTTCTACCCCTCCAGGGCGAGAATGTAAGACCCTGGACTCTTTTGGAAGAAAGATGTTCCAGGCTAGTATGCTTATAGCCAGGATCAATTCTTATAGCCTTTATATGGGCATGTTCCTTGGACAACTTACCCTAAAGATACAGAATTTTGCCCCCTTTATCCCTGATGATCAAAGGGCGGACTTCTTTTCTATGGTGACACAACTTTCAGAGGTCTCCAAGTTCTCCAACAGGGCAGCCTTTGATTCCTTTGAGGTTGCAGGCAGAGCTTCGGGAATTGCTATTGCAGCCCGACGTCTCGCTTGGCTCCAGGCTTCTGACCTAGAACCCTGGGTTGTAGATGGCCTCAGGAATCTGCCCTGTACCGGTGAAAACTTATTTGGGGAAGACTGGCAAATTAAAGCTGCTCAAATGGATGCAGAAAATGCCACTCTAGATAGACTTTCCAAGTCTACTTCTACCCTGCCAAAAAGAAGTCTTTTAAAAGGCCTTAATATAAGAAGTACAGATATCCCACAAATACTGGCCAGCAATCTGCTCAGCCTCGCTTTGCGGCTAAGCGTCAACAATCTAAGCAGGTAAAGTCAAAGCCTGCAGTGTCTGCTACACCCCAGCAGGCTCAACCCCCTCAGGGGTTTTGACTTGCCTCTAGAGAACTTGCCGTTTCTCCAGGACCAAGCAGGAAGTCAGTCCTCACATATGGGTGACGTCGGCGCCGACGGAGCCCTCGCGGAGCAATTTTCCCCAGCTTTCAAAGAAAGCCTTTGGGAATTGCAGCGCGCATGCGCGGTCCCCTTCCCGCCCAAGGGTGCCATCTTAGCCAGTCTTCTTTTTTCCGCGGAGCCCTACAGACGTGGTCTTCTTGTCCCCGCAGAAAAAGTTGATTTTTCGTCGTTTATTCTCTTTTTTCTTCGGTTCGACGCCGGTCTCTTTCCTGCCGGACTCGCGACGCCGTTGCGAGTCCTTCTCTTATATTTCGGTTTTTCTGATTTTTCTTGTCAGTTTCGTTTTCGGTTTTTCGCTGGCAGCCCGGTCCTTTGACCTTGCAGGGGCCCTTTTTCCCCCGATGGCTGCCAGTGGTTTCAAAAGGTGTGTTCAGTGTGACAGAAATATGTCACTCACTGACACACACGATAATTGCCTCCGCTGCCTTGGCCCAGATCACGAGGAACTGATCTGTGGGGCCTGCAGCAAAATGTCCTCCAAAGCTTTACGGAGTCGGCGGCATCAGCGGGAAAGAATCTTCGCAGATCCCACCCGTACCTGGACCTCGTCGGAGGCCTCGGCGTCCAGAGGCTCCAGCTCTGAGCATCGCCGGAGTTCCTCCGACAGAGGTTCTCCCTCCGGGGATCATCATCGGAAGGCGAAACCCGCGAGGGCGGCGTCGGTGGACGCTCCTGGTTCCGCAAGGGCCAGGTCGCATAGCCCCGATAGCCGTCCCGGGTCTTTGGAGAAGGAACGTCTCCCGAAGCGACCTCGTCTGGAATCGGAGTTGCCTGCTCGGGTAAGTCCTGTAGTCCTGGACTCGCCTCCGAGGGGCCCGACGGGTCACCTGAGGTCGGACTCAGGTTGACGGCCTTGGAGAGCAGACTATCTGCCTTCATGGACCAGCAGCGGGCACTGATCGCTAGCCTCGTTGGCGCCTCTGCCCCGACCGCCGGGACGTCGACGTCTAAGTCGACCCCGGAGACCGAGCCTATCCTCGAGTCAATGCGGGCTCGAGTCGATCCTCGGTCGAGGTCACCCTCGGCCTCCCGTTCGGGACCGAGGTTGTCGACGCCAACTCCCTCGGCGTCGGGGCGGCCGACGCCTCCGCCCGCCCGAACCGACCCCACCGATTCCTCCTCGGAGTCGGCCTGGGAGTCTGAAGTGGAAGAGTCACCTGATTCTTTTCGGACTCGGTGTGTCCCCTCGGACTCCCCTGAGTCCGAACCTCGGAAACAGTCCCCCCCGGAGGATGCCCGGTTCTCGGACTTCGTCAGGGATATGGCCAAGGCTTTGGCCTTCCCTAGGGATCCCGAGGAGGAGCCTCGAGCCGAAGAGCTCGACGCCCTTCAGTACGACTCTCCCGCCAGGGAGCACTTTACTGTACCGGTTCCTCCCATGCTGGAACGACTACTCTTCCGCATGTGGGAGAGTCCGGCATCGTCGCCGGTATTAAGCAAGCGGGTCGATTCCATCTATCGAGTCCGCAAGAGCCCTGGCTTCCAAAAGGCACAGCTACCGCACCATTCCATGGTGGTGGAATCGGCCATGCATAGGCTTAAGAGCCAGAAGATGCACTCCTCGGTACCTCCTGGCAGGGAGGCCCGCAACCTGGATGGCCTCGGTAAGAAGTGTTTCCAGGGCTCTATGCTTGCTTGTCGGGTCCAGACCTACCAGCTCTACATGGGCATGTACCTTAGAGACCTGGCTAAAGAGATAGCCGGATTCTCTGCTGGGCTGTCCGAGGAACCTTTGCGGAGGTTCCTAGCCTTGTCCACTGGTATTCGGGAATGCTCCAAATTCATTTCTCGAGCAGCCTATGATTGCTTTGAAGCATCGGCTCGAGTGGCCGCAGCCGGCATCGGTGCCCGCCGACAGGCTTGGCTTCATTCGTCTGACCTTGAACCCTGGGTGCAGGACAAGTTGGTCGATGTCCCCTGCCGAGGTGAGAACCTCTTTGGCAAGCCCATGGCTGAGAAGGCTGCACAAATCGAGCCTTAGACTCTCACCAGAACTAGGCTTTCTAGGAAGACCTCTGCCCCTTCCCAGAAGAAGAAGGGCTCGGGAAAGAAGTCCTTTTACCCGAGAAAGGTGGCTGCCTATAAACACTACCCTCAATATCAGGCCTCCGCAGCTCCCCAACAGGGTCAGCAGGCCAAGGGACGGGGTAACGGGTCCCGTAGGCAGCAAGCCCCCAAGCCTGCACCACCGGCCCCTGCTCAGCAGGGTGGGGGTTTTTGACTTCATCAGCATAGCCTCTCCCCCTCAGCTGGTTCCTCCCAGCACAGGAGGCCGGCTGGTTCACTTTGCCCACAGGTGGTCCAACATCACATCAGATGCCTGGGTGCTTCAGGTTGTGAGAGAAGGCTATCTTCTCCACTTCCACCAGGTCCCTCCCTCCTATTTCCCGGGAGAGCCTCCACGACTCCCTCTGCACAGGGACTTACTCCTTCAGGAGTTAGCAAGTCTTCTTCAGGAACAGGCTGTGGAACCGGTGCCCCACCACCTGAGGGGTCAGGGCTTCTATTCCAGGTATTTCCTAATACCAAAAAGAACGGGAGGCCTCAGACCCATCCTGGACTTGCGCAACCTCAACAAGTTCCTCGTGAGGGAGAAGTTCAAGATGCTTACCCTTGGAATCCTTCTGCCCTACCTCCAGCAGGGAGATTGGCTATGCTCCTTGGATCTAAAGGATGCCTACACGCACATCCTCATCCACCCAAGCCACCGCCAATACCTAAGGTTTGTGGTGGCAGGAAATCATTACCAGTACAGAGTACTGCCCTTTGGCCTATCCTCCGCACCACGAGTCTTCACAAAATGTCTCGCGGTGGTGGCGGCTTATCTCCGGCTTCACGGCCTCCATGTCTTTCCGTACCTGGACGACTGGCTCATCAGAGCATCGTCCTCTCCAGAAGTCACAAAAGCCACACACCGCACTGTGACTCTTCTCCAGTACTTGGGCTTTGTCATAAACTTCGCAAA
The DNA here is from genome assembly GCA_033557465.1 of Ichthyophis bannanicus. Classification (NCBI taxonomy): domain Eukaryota; kingdom Metazoa; phylum Chordata; class Amphibia; order Gymnophiona; family Ichthyophiidae; genus Ichthyophis; species Ichthyophis bannanicus. Next base: position 36,944,098 of record CM066049.1, on the reverse strand, counting down.
GTCCACTTTGCTCCCCTCGCAAGATCTCGAGTTCATCGGCGCAAGATTGCACACTCTTCAGGCGCGAGCTTTCCTGCCTCTCGACAGGGCTCAACGGCTCATGGACCTAGCCGGCCGTTTTCGCAGCCAGTCCCTGGTCTCGGCCAGGCGCTTCCTGAGACTACTCGGCCATATGGCTTCCACCGTCCACGTGACCCCCAATGCCCGCCTGAATATGCGACCTGCTCAGTGGTGCCTTCGCAAGCAGTGGCAACAGGCCGCGGGCGGCCTAGCCGACTTAGTGCGCATCTCCGGCCCGCTGGCCTCTTCTCTACAGTGGTGGCTTCATCGGCCGAACCTGGTACTCGGAATGCCTTTTCAGTCTCCTCCGCCGGCTCAAGTGCTGACGACCGATGCTTCTCTCCTAGGATGGGGAGCGCATTGCCAAGGGGCATGTACTCAAGGTCTCTGGAACACGTGGGAGTCTGCGCAGCAGATCAACTTCCTGGAGCTCAGAGCGATCCGTCTGGCTCTCAAGACTTTCTCCCACCTGACGTCTCACCGGTCCGTCCTTGTCCAGACAGACAATCAAGTTGCCATGTTCTACGTGAACAAACAGGGGGGCACGGGCTCCTTCCTTCTCTGTCGAGAAGCACAGAGGCTCTGCTCTTAGGCCGTCAGCCACGGCATTCTTCTCAAGGCAGTTTATCTCCCAGGCCAAGAAAATTGCCTGGCGGACAAACTCAGCAGAATCCTCCAGCCGCACGAGTGGCGACTGGATCCCTTGGTTGTTCAGAAACTTTTTCTGAAGTGGGGCCTCCCCACGATGGATCTCTTTGCCAGTCCTCTCAACCGGCAACTTCCTCGCTTCTGCTCTTGGCAGCTGCATCCCCTTCGAGTAGCAGCGGATGCTTTTCTGCTCTCATGGTCGAAAAGCCTTCTCTATGCCTTTCCTCCCATACCGCTAGTCTCTCGAACTCTTTTCAAGGTTCTCCGAGACAAAGCTTCCATGATCCTGATAGCTTCTCGGTGGCCCAGACAGCCGTGGTTTCCACTCCTGCTGCAACTAGCGGTGGAGGATCCGTTCCCTCTGGGGTTTCAACCAGATCTCCTAACACAGGATCAGGGGTACCTACTACACCCCAACCTCAGATCTCTACATCTGATGGCCTGGCTGCTGAAAGGGTAGTCCTTGCTCCCCTTCTACTGCCGGCAGAGGTAGAAGAGGTCGTCCTAGCTTCCCGGCGACCTTCTACCCGCAAATGCTACGCCCTTAAATGGCGCCGCTTTTCCGCTTGGTGTGCCCAGCAGTCTCAGGATCCCTTCTCCTGCTCGGTGTCGGTGATCTTGCAGTACTTGCTCTACCTCTCTAATCTGGGACTTAAGTCCAACTCCGTCAAAGTTCACCTCAGTGCTCTTTCAGCACATCATGTGCCGGTGGACGGCAGACCTCTTTCCAGCGACCCTCTCGTGGCAAGGTTTCTCCGAGGTCTCCTTCTACTTAAACCACCTCTGCGCCCGCCAGCACCTGACTGGGATCTGAATGTGGTTTTGCAGCGGATCACCTGTCCGCCTTTTGAACCTATGGCTACCTGTTCTCTCCGTTTTCTTTCTTGGAAAACTTTATTCCTGATAGCCCTCACCTCCGCTAGACGCGTAAGTGAATTGCAGACCCTCGTGTCTGATCCCCCTTACACTCGGTTCTACAAAAATAGGGTAGTCCTACGGACTCACCCTAAATTTCTTCCAAAAGTGGTCTCCCCTTTTCACATCAATCAGGAGGTGGTACTTCCGACCTTCTTTCCCAGGCCACACTCCAGCCGAGCTGAAATGGTCCTGCATACTCTGGACTGTAGAAGGGCATTGAACTTCTACCTTGACCGTACGCGGGAGCACTGTAAAGCTGCTCAGCTTTTTGTGTCTTTTGACCCCAATAAATTGGGGCTCCCTGTCTCCAAGCGTACTCTGTCCATCTGGGTTGCTGACTGTATCGCTTGGGCTTATGGGGCAGCCGGACTCTCGTTAGAAAGTCGAGTCACGGCTCATTGTGTTCGGGCGAAGGATACGTCAGTGGCTTACCTCCGCTCTGTTCCATTGGCAGACATCTGCCGGGCCGCTACTTGGTCTTCGAGCCAGACTTTTGCGGTCCATTACTGCCTCGAGAGGGAGTCCCGCAGGGACAGTGCTTTCGGACAGGCAGTCCTCCGAAATCTCTTCGAGGTTTGAGCAACTCCTACCCTCCATCCCGGATGGGGGCTACCGGTGGGTAATAATTCAGTGAAGATTCCTTCCTCCTGTACTGCTGAGCTAGAGGGAGCTCATTTTTGTGCTTAGGGTCTCCGGTAGCCTTAAGCTTGGGAGTCCCATATGTGAGGACTGACTTCCTGCTTGGTCCTGGAGAAAGCGTAGTTACTCACCTGTAACAGGTGTTCTCCAGGAGCAGCAGGAATCAGTCCTCACAACCCTCCCTCCTCCCCTTGGAGTTGCAATCATCTGCTTTAGGTTTTTTTGCAAATTTTTATGCTGTCTTTTAGCTATGTCATCTGACTGGCTAAGATGGCACCCTTGAGCAGGAAGGGGACCGCGCATGCGCGCTGCAATTCCCAAAGGCTTTCTTTGAAAGCTGGGGAAAATTGCTCCGCGAGGGCTCCGTCGGCGCCGACGTCACCCATATGTGAGGACTGATTCCTGCTGCTCCTGGAGAACACCTGTTACAGGTGAGTAACTACGCTTTCTGGCTCTAGAACAACCAGAGCCCCTCACCATTCCTGGAAGGCTAGCTCATTTTGCTCCCAGATGGGAACAAATCACATCAGAGCAATGGACCCTCTCTATTATCAGGGAGGGCTACAAACTTCATTTCTCCAGCCTTCCTCCCCATACCATGGTGAGGCAATTCAGTTCTCCCCCATCTCTTCTGACCCTGTTGGGTCAGGAAGTCTCTTCTCTCCTTGCTCAAGGGGCAATAGAGGAGGTTCCTCCTCCACAACAGGGGTTAGGTTTCTACTCCCCTTACTTTCTCATAACAAAGAAGACAGGGGGCTTCAGACCTATCCTAGATCTGAGAGAATTGAACAGGTTTCTATTCAAGGAGAAATTCAAAATGCTCTCTCTGGGCCTTCTCCTTCCATACCTTCAGAGTCAGGATTGGCTTTGTTCTCTAGATCTCAAGGATGCGTACACTCATATACTCATCCATCCATCCCACAGAAAATATCTAAGATTTCTGTTCCAGGGAAAACATTTCCAGTACAGAGTACTACCCTTCGGTCTGGCCTCTGCTCCAAGAGTCTTCACAAAATGCATGGCAGTCGTAGCCGCATTTCTCAGAGGCATGGGAATCTTTGTCTTCCCATATCTGGACGACTGGCTCATCCGAGCTCCATCTCAGTCAGAAGCCCAGATTTCTCTGGACCGCACAAGGCGTATTCTTCAATATCTGGGACTTGTGGTAAACATTCCCAAATCCCAACTCATCCCTACTCAGTCTCTGGAATTCATAGGGGCCCAATTGGACTCCACCACTGCAAGGGCCTACCTCCCTCTGGTTCGAGGCCAAAGGCTAATAAGCTTGGCCTCCCAGGCTCAGTCCAGAAGTCACTTGTCAGCCAGAGAAATGCTGCAACTTCTGGGCCACATGGCCTCCACGGTACACGTGGTGCCCTATGCTCGCCTTCATATGAGAGCAGCTCAATGGACCTTGGCCACCCAGTGGTCTCAAGCATCAGGACTGCTCTCAGACCAAATACTCATCAACGACTGTTTTGGTCTCTCCAGTGGTGGACATCCTCCATAAATCTGTTGTTGGGGATCCCCTTCCAACCTTCGTTGCCCCAAGCAACCCTCACAACAGATGCCTCCCAGACAGGGTGGGGAGCTCATCTCCAACACCTCTCCACTCAGGGCACCTGGTCTCCTCAGGAGACCACCCTTCACATCAACATTCTGGAACTGCGAGCAATCTTCCTTGCCCTCACAGTCTTCCACACCCTCCTTGTCAACCTGACTGTCCTAGTACAAACAGACAATCAGGTAGCCATGTTCTATGTCAACAAACAAGGAGGGACGGGCTCTCTGTCGCTTTGCAACGAAGCTCTCAGATTATGGGCCTTCGCCAGAGAGCATCAAATTCATCTTCTGGCAGTATATCTTCCAGGAGTTCAAAACTCTCGGGCAGACAGACTCAGCCGAGTTCTGCTCCCACACGAATGGTCCCTGCATATGGACCAGATACGCAGAATCTTTCAGGAATGGGGGACCCCGGACATAGACCTCTTTGCAAGTCCGTGGAATGCCAAACTTCCCCGGTTCTGTTCCAGGACTCCGTGTCAGGGAGCTCAGGCCAACGATGCCTTTCTCCTACATTGGGGTCAGGAATTCCTGTACGCTTTTCCACCCATTCCTTTGATTCCCAAGACTCTGTTCAAACTTCAGAGGGATCACGGATCCATGTTCCTCATTGCTCCACGCCAAGTGTGGTTCCCTCTCCTTCTACAGCTCTCCCAGGGCTCCTCCCTGGACCTGGGAGCTGCACCAGACCTTCTGTCTCAGCAGCAGGGGACTTTGTGGCATCCAAACCCCAAGTCCCTACATCTCCGAGCTTGGTTACTGAAGGCTTAAGCCTTCATGAGTTTAATCTTTCCCAACCAGTGAAAGATATCCTTCATGCCTCTAGGAAACCCTCTACTAGGCGTTCCTATGCTTTCAAATGGAAACGTTTTTCCATTTGGTGTGCGCAACAGGGTCTTAACCCTCTAGCACTTCCTTTGAATTCTCTACTGGACTATCTCCTGCATCTTTCCAATGCAGGCCTCAAGACGAATTCAGTACGAGTCCATTTAAGTGCTATTGCAGCATCCTTAAAACCTATAAATGGACAACCTGTCTCCTCTCATCCTCTTATTGCAAGATTCATGAGAGGCTTGACCCTCACTAAGCCTCCCATCCGACCTCCTCCGGTAGCATGGGACTTGAATTTAGTTGTGGGTCAACTTATGAAGCCACCTTTTGAACCGTTGGTATCTACCTCCCTGAAATTTCTTTCCTGGAAGGTCTTTTTCCTTATTGCAGTCACTTCGGCTCGCCGCATCAGTGAACTGCAGGCTTTGGTGGCTAATCCACCTTATACCAGATTTCATCATAAGGTGGTCCTTAGGACGAATCCCCACTTTATGCCTAAAGTGGTCTCACCTTTTCATCTTAATCAAGAGGTATATCTACCTGTTTTTTTCCCGGCTCCTCATGCATCCAGTGCAGAGAGGAACCTTCATACTCTTGACTGTAAAAGAGCTCTCGCCTTTTACCTCAACAGGACTCAGCCACATCGAAAGTCTTCCCAACTTTTCGTGGCTTTTGATCCTTCTCATTTGGGACTTCCAGTCACCAAACGTACACTTTCCAATTGGATTGCTCAGTGTATTTCTTTTGCTTACCAGAGTAAGAACATTTCTCTGGAAGGCCATGTCACAGCTCATAATGTGCGAGCCATGGCCACTTCTATGGCTCATCTTCACTCTGTGTCCATAGATCAGATCTGTCGAGCAGCCACTTGGGCCTTGGTTCATACCTTTACAGCCCATTACTGCTTGGACAAGGACTCCCGCGGGGATGCCTTGTTTGGTCAGGCTGTCCTCAAACACCTGTTCCATACTTAAACAACTCCTGCCCACCTTCCCTGGATGGATGTCTGAGATCCATACGAAGATGGTTTACCCTTGGAGGGGGATCTCCCAGGCATCTTAGCTAGGGAGTCCCCATATGTGAGGACTTATTCCTGCTTGTTCCTGGAGATAGCACAGTTACTTACCTGTAACAGGTGATCTCTGGGAACAGCAGGAATTAGTCCTCACAACCCCCCCTCCTCCCTAGGAGTTGTATCTTCTATCTATCTTCCTTTCCTCTCTCTATTGTCTCAGCTATAAACTCGAACTGAGGAGAGCTGGTCAGGAAGGCGGGAAGGCAGCGCACATGTGCAGTGGGAGGCCCCAAAAGCCTTTCATCTGAAAGGCTGGGGAGCTTTCCCGCGCAGGCTCCGTCGGTACCGACGTACCCATATGTGAGGACTAATTCCTGCTGTTCCCAGAGATCACCTGTTACAGGTAAGTAACTGTGCTTTCTTGGTCAGCTTATGAAACCACCCTTTGAACCTTTAGCCACTTCAGACCTAAAGTTTCTTTCATGGAAAGTTATTTTCCTAATTACCATCACTTCTGCAAGACGCATTAGTGAACTACAGGCGTTAGTAGCTGACTCTCCTTATACAAGGTTTCACCATGATAAAGTAGTCCTCAGGACTCATCCTCACTTTCTTCCAAAGGTGGTTTTGCCTTTTCATTTAAACCAATCGGTTTATCTTCCTATATTCTTCCCTAGGCCTCATGCTTCCAGTGCGGAAAGGAATCTTCACACATTGGATTGTAAAAGAGCCTTGGCTTTTTATCTCCAAAGAACTAAGCCACATAGAAAATTTTCTCAGCTTTTTGTGGCTTTTGACTGTAGTCATTTGGGACTTCCAGTTTCTAAAAGAACTCTGTCAAATTGGATTGCAGATTGCATATCCTATACATATCAGAGTAAGGGACTTTCTCTCAAAGGTCATGTCACGGCTCACAATGTGAGAGCAATGACAGCCTCAACGGCTAGCCTTCGTTCTGTCTCTATTGATGACATCTGCAAAGCAGCCACTTGGACTTCAGTACATACCTTCACAGCCCACTATTGCTTAGACAAGGACTCCCATTGGGATGCCTCATTTGGCCAGCCTGTACTACAACATCTCTTCCATACTTAATGCAACTCCTACCCACCATCCACAGTTTGGATGCCTAAGGTCCATGGGAGGAAGCATGCCCCAACTCACCTGGGTTCGCAGCTAGCTTGGGTCACCCCTTGGCATCTTTCAGTTGGGGAGTCCCCCATGTGTGAAGACTACATTCCTGCTTGTTCCTGGAGATAGCATAGTTACTCACCTGTGACAGGTGATCTCCGTGAACAGCAGGAATTTAGTCTTCACAACCCACCCACCTCCCCTAGGAGTTGTCTCTATCTCTCTTTCTCTACTTCTCTCCTTTGGTCTCAGCTATAAACTCAACTGAAGTGAGAGAAGTACAGAGGTGGGAAGGTAGTATGCATGCGCCGCGGAGCCCCGAGCACCGGCCAGGATCCTCGGAGATTGAGAGCCCGACGAAGATGCCTCATCAAGAACCGGATCAGCCAAGGCAAGTACCGACTGTCCTCGTCGAGGACTCCCCTCCAGGGGAACCGGTATCGGTCGGGGCCCGAGCTGGTAGCTGCAGAGCCTTCTGGAATCGAGTCCAGAATGGCAGCCTTGGAGCGCAGTTTCACTGCTTTCCTGGAGCACCAAAATGGTAAAGGGGATGGAAGGATACTCCTATGAAGAGCGGCTAAAAAGGTTAGGGCTCTTCAACCTGGAAAAGAGACGGCTGAGGGGAGATATGATAGAGGTCTATAAATTAATGAATGGAATGGTACGGGTAAACGTAGATCGATTGTTTACATCATCAGAATATAAAAAGACTAGGGGACATGCAGTGAAGCTATAATGTAACCCTTTTAAGACTAATAAGAGAAAATATTTTTTCGCTCAACGTGTAATCAAACTCTGGAATTTGTTACCGGAGGATGTAGTAAAAGCTGTTAGTTTAGCTGGGTTTAAAAAAGGTTTAGACAAGTTCTTCCTGGAGGAAAGGTCCATAAACCATTATTAAAAGGGACACGGGGTATAGAAGCATTGAGGAACCTGTGTCTTTTGGGGAAACTGCTAGGTACTTATGATCCAGATTGGCCACTGTTGGAAACAGGATACTGGGATTGATGGACCTTGGTCTGACCCAGTATGGCATATCTTATGTTCAGCAGCAGGCGCTGATAGCCGGCCTGTCTGGTTCCTCCATTCCGACCACTGGGCCCTCGACGTCAAAGTCAACCCTGGAGGCCGAGCCAATTTTCTAAGCCCTTTGGGCTCGAGTCGTTCCTCGGCCAAGGTCTCTCTCGGCCTCCCATTCGGGACCGAGGTTGTCGCCTCTGAGTCTGCCGGCGTCTGGGCAATTGGCGCCAGGGTCCTCGATGCCTGAGGAGCCCGCCGATTCCTCCTCGGAGGTGTCTGCATGGGAAGCCGAGGTTGAGTCATCCCCGGATACCTGCCGGCACTGGGATGTACCATCCAATTCCCCAGTATCCCCTAGCCTGCAGAGGAGGATCCTTGAGCCGACAAGCTCAAGATACTCCAGTATGAGGCCCCCCCCTCAGGAGGCCCTTACTGTACCCGTGCCTCCGATCCTGGAACGACTGATGCTCCACATGTGGGAGACACCGGCGTCTGTGCCAGTGGTCAGCAAACGGCTCGACTCAATGTATCGAGTCCGCCAGAGCTCTTGGATTTAGAAGTCGCAGCTGCCGCACAACTCCATGGTTGTGGAGTCGGCCATGCGGTGAAGAGCCAGAAGATGCACTTATCGGTACCTCCCGGCAGGGAGGCCCACAACTTGGATTCCATCAGCAGAAAGTGCTTCCAGTGTTCAATGCTGACTTGTCAGATCCAGGCCTACCAGCTGTACATGGGCATGTACCTGAGGGACCTGGTGAAGGAACTTGCCAGGTTCTCGGCTGTTCTCTCCGAGGAACCCTTGCAGTGCTTCTGAGGTCTGTCTAAAGCCGTCCATTAGTACTCGAAGTTTGTCTCATGCAGCCTATGATGGGTTCGAGTTGGCGGCCTGGTTAGCCACGGTTGGCATCGCTGCACGCCGCCAAGCTTGGCTGCAGTCATTGGACCTCATACAGTGAGTTCAGGACAAGTTGGTCAATGTTCCATGCCGGGGGGAAGGGGATAAGAATCTCTTCGGCAAACCCATGAACAACAAGGCTGCAGAGTTGGAAACTGAGTACATGGCGAGAACACGGCTCTCCAAGAAGACCTCTGCCTCTTCTCTCAAGCAGGGCTCGGGTGAAAAGCCCTTTTACCCGAGCAAGGGTGCTGCTTACCGAAGCTACCCCCATTTCAGGCCTCCCCGGCTCCCCAACAGGGGCAGCAGGCCAAGGGACAGGGGCATGGCTCGCGTAAGCAGAAAAGCCTCAAACCCCAGGCACCGTCTCCGGCCCAGCCTGGCAGTGGCTTCTGACTCCTACAGCATGGCCACTCTTCCCACAGTGGAAAGGCAGATCACAGGAGGCCGGCTTGCTCTTTATGCCCACAGGTGGACAGCCATTACCACTGATGCCTGGGTTTTGCAGGTAGTCTGAGAGGGCTATCTTCTTCACCTAGCCCTGTTGTCGCCTCATTATTTTCCAGGAGAGCCCATCAGGTCTCTTCTTCACCGGGACCACCTTCTGATGGAGTTGGCAGGTCTTCTCGAGGATTAGGCAGTAGAACCGGTGCCCCACCAATTGCAGGGAAGGGGCTTCTCCAGGTACTTTCTGATGCCAAAAAGGACAGGAGGCCTCAGACCCATCCTCGACCTGCGCAACCTCAACAGATTCCTGGTGAGAGAGAAGTTCAAGATGCTCTCCCTTGAAATATTGCTGCCTTACCTCCGCCAGGGAGACTGGCTATGCTCCTTAGACCTGAAAGATGCGTGTATACACATCCTAATACACCCAAACCACAGGCAGTATCTATGCTTTGTGGTGGGAGGCAATCACTACCAGTACAGGGTACTTCTCTTTGGCTTTGCCTCGGCCCCCAGGGTGTTCTCAAAGTGCCTAGCTGTGGTTGGCGCCTTTCTCAGGCTTTAAGGGGTCTTTGTCTTCCCCTATGACTGGCTAATCAGAGGTTCCTCGGCCACCGAGGCCCAGCAGGCCACAACTCTCACCATCCAGGTGCTGCAGCACCTTGGATTCGTGATCAACTACCCCAAGTCCAGCCTCACTCCAACTCAGCAGCTAGAGTTCATTGGGGCCAGCCTCGACACCCTTCAAGCGAGGGTCCTATCTGCCTGCAGACAGGGCAAGCAGGCTTATGGCTTTGGTAGGCCAAGTGAGCTGCAAACCTGCAGTGTCAACAAGGCTGTTCCTGCGTCTCCTCGGGCACATGGTTTCCACAGTCCAGGTGACCCCGGATGCCCACCTCCACATGCAGACCGCCATGGTGCCTCAGGGACCAGTGGTCTCAGTCCTCAGGATGCCTTCGGGACAGGGTCAGAGTATCCAAACATCTAGTACGGTCCCTAGCCTGGTGGCTCCAGCTGCATCACTTGGGGGCAGGAATGCCTTTCCAGGTCCCTCTGCATACGAGGATCCTGACCACGGATGCATCACTGCTGGGCTGGGGAGCCCATTGTCAAGGTTTCCAGACTCAGGGACTGTGGTCCCCGAGTGAGAAGGCTCAACAAATCAATTTCTTGGAACTATGTGCCATCCGCCTAGCACTAGGAGTTTTCAGGCAGTTCATGGCCCAAGCATCTGTCGGTGCATACAGACAACCAAGTGCCCATTTTCTACGTGAACAAACAGTGTGGCATAGGGTCCCGCCTACTATGTCAAGAAACCCTGGACCTATGTTCCTTTGCAGCCTAGCATGGCATCCGTCTCTGAGCAGTCTACCTGCGTGGCCAGGACAACTGGCTAATGGATAGGCTAAGCAGGATTCTCCCACCCCACGAATGGCAGCTGGACCACGGGATAGCCAGTTGGCTTTTCCAGACCTGGGCGCGGCCGGTGATGGACCTGTTTGCAAGTCCAGACAATCACCAGTTGCCCCTTTTCTGCTTTAGGCAACCTCACCTGTGCAGGGTGGCCTCCGATGCATTTCTGATATCATGGTCCGGGGACCTTCTGTATGCGTTCCCCCCCGACACCTCTGGTGGCCAAGACGCTGTTGAAGACTCTCCAGGGCAGGGCTTTGGTCATCCTTATTGCCCCTCGGTGGCCCAGGCAACCCTGGTTCCCGCTTCTTCTGCAGCTAGCAGTGGAGGCCCCGAGCCCCTTGGGGTCCTCACCAAGTCTCCTGTCTCAGGAGGGAGGCTCTCTTCTGCACCCCAATCTCAGCTCACTCAACTTGATGGCATGGCTGCTGAAAGAGTAATTCTCGCTCCGCTCCTCCTTCCAAAGAATATTGAGGAGGTCTTGCTGGCCTCGTGGAGGCCGTCGACCAGACGAGCATACGCCTTGAAGTGGCATAGGTTTGCGGCATGGTGCAAGGAGCGGGAGTTAGATCCTTTCTCTTACCCGATTGGGTTGGTTCTACAATACCTTCTCCACCTCTCTGATTTGGGCCTCAAGTCCAACTCTGTCAGGATGCACCTCAGTGCCCTTGTGGCGCATCACCTTTCAGTGGATGAGAAGCCTCTCTCTGCCCACCCTTTTTTCTTTCGATTCCTGAGGGTCTTACTTCTCTTGAGACCCCTGGTCTGCCCCCCAGCGATCGAGTGTTAGCTCAACGTGGTGTTAGGGCAGCTTACTAGGAGCAGCAGGAATCAGTCCTCACAACCCTCCCTCCTCCCCTTGGAGTTGCAGTCATATGCTTTATTTTTGCTATTTTTGCCGATGTCACCCACATGTGAGGACTGATTCCTGCTGCTCCTGGAGAACACCTGTTACAGGTGAGTAACTACTCTTTCCTGGTGGCACTCACATCCACCCAGCGGGTGAGTGCGCTCCAGGCCCTAGTGTCAGAAAGACCCTATACCTTCCGAAAGTGGTCTCCTCATTCCACCTCAACCAGGATGTGGTTCTACCTGTCTTTTTTCCCAGGTCGCATGCCAGTCGGGCGTTGGCCTTCTATATCCAGCGTACGCAACCACATCAGAAGGCTTCTCAGCTTTTCGTTTCTTACGACCCCAGTAAGCTGGGGATGGCGGTATTTAAGCATATGCTGTCCACCTGGGTGGCAGACTGCATTGCCCGGGCTTACAGGGCAGCCTAGCTTCCTATGGAGGGTCGAGTTACGGCCCATAGGGTCAGGGCCATGGCAGCATCAGTGGCTCATTTCCACTCTGCTCCTTTGGCAGACATCTGCCGGGTGCCACCTGGTCTTCGAGTCAGACTTTTGCAGTCCATTACTGCCTGGACAGGGAGTCCAGGCAGGACAATGCCTTCAGCCACGCTGTACTTCGTAACTTTTTTGAGGTCTAAGCAACTCCTGCCCTCCGACCTCTCTGTGTTCAGGCTACCGGAGTGCTTTTCCCTTAGTTTACATTGCTGTTGCGGCTGCTTGCAGCTCTCGTAGAGGGAGCCTTTTTTAAAAATGGGTTCTCGGTTGCATATAGCTGGGAAGTCTCATATGTGAGGGCTGACTTCCTGCTTGTTCCCGGAGAAAGTGTAGCTACTTATCTGTAACAGGTGTTCTCCGGGGACAGCAGGGATCAGTCCTCACGGCCCTTCCTCCTCCCCTAGGAGTTGCAGTCCTATTATTGATATATTTTGTTCTTTTTGCCGTCTTTTAGCTTTGTCATTTGACTGAGCAAGATGACACCCTTCGGCGGGAAGGGGACTACGCATGCGTGGTAGCATATCCCAAAGGCTTTCTTTGAAAGCTGGGGAAATGCTTCGTGCGGACTCTGTCAGCACAGACGTCACCCATATGTGAGGACTGAGTCCTGCTGTCCCTGGAGAACACCTGTTACAGGTGAGTAAGTATGCTTTCTTGCCTCAGCCCATACCTCTAATGTTCTACTTGCCCTAAGCAACACCCCTCCTCTTGCGTTCTCCCGAAAACGCTCTCCCTCTTCTCATTCTGCTCTTTCTCTCTTGACTCACAAATCCCCCCCCTCTATGCCTTCCATACCTTTGCCCCCTCCTTTCCTTTATAATCCTCCACTCCTGTTTCTCTACCTGACACCCCCCCCAATCTCTCTTCCCCTCCCAATCTCTTCCTATATCCTAATATCCCAGTACCAGATTTCCTACCCTATATAGGCAAAATGACCCCCCTGCATCTTAGATCCCCTTCCTACTACTTATTCAGGAGTGAGGTGGGGGAAGGGTATGACCCCAGGTTAGTGGCAGCAACTATAACAGGGTTGGGACAGTGTGAGAGTAGATGTGGATTCACTGGGGTGCACAATATGGAGGAGGAGGTAGAGAAGGTGTGAAATGGCAGACGCTTGCACATGCTTCCTGCCTCCTCCTTCTGTCTTCTATAGCTTGCTTCCTGTGCACAGCAAGCTATATCTGCCAATAGGTAAAGATCCCTTGTATAAAATATTTGTCATGTATTTATTTCTTATAGTTCTCAGATTCAGAGTGTGCCAAAAAAGCCTTGGAACAGTTAAATGGATTTGAACTAGCTGGCAGACCAATGAAGGTGGGCCATGTAACAGAGCGCACTGATGCTTCTAGTGCCAGTTCATTTTTGGACAGTGATGAACTAGAAAGAACTGGAATCGACTTGGGAACCACTGGTCGCCTGCAGCTGATGGCAAGACTTGCAGAAGGTTAGTTCATGATAAAGTACACGTTAGTTTAGTCAGCTCTATACAGACTATTTTTTTAACATTTCTAGGCTGTCCAACAAATAGCTCTCAAGAGTATTTAAATATTTGCAAAAGGCACCATGCTACAAATTTGTCATAAGAGTAATGCAAATTGATTAAAGTTAGTGAGTTCCCCTTAGAGTTATCTTACATTGTCGGTGATAATTATCTATCACAGGTTAGGTAAAAGTGCCTATTCTCTGGTTTCATTGTAGATTAACATTGGGCCATCTTTCTCCAGTAGATTAATGTTTAAAGACTTTACAAGTTCTTTCCACACATTATTTCCATTAGACATTAAAATATGTTTTCATTGCCAATCCTAGCTTGTCTCTTATATCCTTTAATAAAGTGAATTTCATCTCGGCTTCCTAAATTATTCTACATATTTATTATGCATACCCAGTGTTTAAGTGTTAGAAAAGATTCAGTGCTGCTAAAACTTTATGAAATATGTTTCTCTTCTAATTTTCCCCTTTAATGTTGTGTGGATGGTATCAAAATTGATTGGAATTTGTATGGTTATATTTAAAAGTAATGCATGTAGAGAAGAATAACTCAGACAATCTCTAGATGCACACTAGGAGTCGCCAGCAAGGAAAATGATCTAGATGTCGTCATTGGCAATACATAGAAATCCTGTGTTCAGAGAGTGGTGGCAGCCAAAATAACCAACACTGTCAAGAAGTGGGGAATAATCTGCTGCATCTCAGTGAAGATATTGCAGAATTAGAAAAGTTATAGAGAAGGAAGACCAGAATGATAAAGGGATTGAACAACCCCCTAAGAAGAAAGGCTAGAGAATAGGATTCTTCAGCTTGGAGGGGGGAAATGATGATTGGAGGTTTATAAAATAGAGTAGAATGGGTAACAGTTGTTTACTTTTTCAAAAATTACAAAGACTAGGGGACATGCCATGAAGTTACTAAATAACACATTTAAAACCAATGAGAGAGAATACTTTTTCACTCTGCACAATAAAGCTCTGGAATTCGGTACCAGATAATGTAGTAAAACCGGTTAGTGTAGCTGCATCTAAAAAAAGTTTGGATAAATTCCTGGAGGAAAAGTCTATAAACAGTTGTTAGCAAGGTAGACTTGGGGAAAGCCACTATTTATCCCTGGGGGTAAGCAACATAGAATATTACATACTTTTTGAGCTCTTGTCAGTATATAAGTATATAAGATTTGCCATACTGGGTCAGACCACTGATAGCTTTTATTACATACTCCAGCAATGACCTGTATTAGTCTCTGTTGGAAATGGGATACTTGACTTGATGGACATTTCTGTTCTCCAGGAACAAGCAGGAAGTCTGTCCTCACATATGGGTGACGTCAGTGCCAACAGAGCCCACGCGGAGTATTTCCCCAGCTTTCAAAGAAAGCCTTTGGGATATGTTATCACGCATGCGTGGTCCCCTTCCTGCCCAGTCTCCTTTTTTCCACGGAGTCCAACAGATGTCTGTCCTGTTTTCCCGGAAAAATACTTTCTAAATCCTTAAAAGTTGTGTTTTTCCCTTGTTGCGTACCGGTTCCTCTTCCCGCCTTGAGACTATGCCAATTCCGACGCTGCTCTTGGCTCCTTTCCCATTTTTTTGATTGAGGCTCACCTCGACTGGTGTTCGTGCCCTTTTTCACCCGAGGCTCGTCTAACCCGGCCGGATGTCTCCCACCGTGTTTAAAAAATGTGACCGATGCAGTCAGACTATGTCAGTAACCGACACCCATGACTGCTGTCTTTGCTTTCTGGGACCAGGCCATGACTCTGAAGACCAACAAAAAGAGGTCAGAGTTGAAGGAGAAACTTTTCTCAAGGTCCAACTCGGCATCGGCCTCTACGACTCCAAGCTCCAAGCCCAGCACTTCCCATGAGGCCCGGGCATCCTCGCAGTCCCATGGTGGAGGCTTCTCCGAGAAGACTCCGGACCCCGAGAGAAAGAAGAAAAAGTCATCGAAGTCCATCGAGTCTCCACCAGAGAAACCCAGTAAAACACCTCTGAGGGACTCGGGCAGTTCCAAGCAGTATCCTACCAAAGTTCTCAGAAAGGATTCCTCGGCTGAAGGAGACTGTGCGAGGTTTCTCCAGACCATAGTCCTTGTCGCAGACGCACTCAGCAGAGTGCTGGCTCCGGGCCCGAGATCCTCGGTGCCTGTGCCGAATGCTGTGGAGCCTTCTGGCTTGGAAACCAGAATGGCGGCCCTGGAGCAGAATATCTCTGCTATCCTGGCCCTGCACTGTGATACCTGGGTACAAACTATATCGTAATGATAGAGCTGATCAAATTGGTGGAGGGGTTGCGCTCTATGTTAGAGAGGGCATTGAGTCAGAAAGGATTAAAGTTTTGCAAGAAACAAAATTTGCTGTAGAATCTCTATGGATTGAAATTCCATGTAAAAAGGGGAAGGCGATGGCAGTGGGGGTGTACTATCGTCCGCCTGGCCAGAATGAACAAATGGATGATGAAATGCTCAAAGAAATCAAGGAAGCTAGCAAAAGTTACAGTGCAGTAATAATAATGGGTGATTTCAATTACCCCGGCATAGACTGGGTTAGTGTCACAGCAGGACATGCTAGGGAGATAAAGTTCCTAGATGAAATAAATGACTGCTTCTTGGAGCAGCTGGTTCATGAACCGACCAGAGGGGAAGCCATATTAGACCTAGTCCTTAGTGGAACACCAGATCTAGTGCAAGAGATAAGGGTGTTGGGGCCACTTGGCAATAGTGATCATAGCATGATCGCCTTTGATTTAATTAGTGGAGGAGGGATAGTAAGGAAATCCACAGTACTACCCTTTAACTTTCGAAAGGGAGACTACGATAAAATGAGGAAAACAGTTAAGAAAAAACTAAAAGGAGCAGTTGCAAAGGTTAAAGACGTACATCAAGCTTGGATGTTGTTGAAAAATGCTATCTTGGAAGCCCAGACCAGCTGTATTCCACGCTTTAAGAAAAGTGGAAGGAAGTCCAAAAAACTGCCAGCATGGTTTAAAGGTGAGGTCAGAGAGGCTGTTGTTGCCAAAAAAGCATCTTTCAGGAAATGGAAAAAAGAGCCAAATGACGAAACTTGGAAACAGCACAAGCACTGGAAAGTCAAATGCAAGGCATTGATAAGGCAGGCAAAGAGAGAATTTGAGAAGAAGCTTGCTGCGGAAGCAAAAACACGAAATAAAGACCTTTTCAAGTACATTCGTAGCAAAAAACCTGTGAGAGAGTCAGTTGGTCCATTAGATGATAAAGGGGTTAAAGGAGCACTAAGAGGCGACAAGGCGATAGCGGAGAGACTGAATGAATTCTTTGCTTCAGTCTTTACTGAGGAAGATGTAGGGATGTTACCCATGACTGAAGTGGTATTTAAAGGTGCGGAAGAATTGAAGGAAATATCGATACATCGGGAAGATAAACTGAAGAGTAGCAAATCACCTGGGCCGGATGGTATACATCCAAGGGTGTTGAAAGAACTGAAATATGAGATTGCAGACCTGCTATTAGTAATCTGTGAACTATCATTAAAATCATCTCTAATACCTGAAGATTGGAGGATCGCCAATGTAACACCAATTTTTAAAAAGGGTTCCAGGGGTGATCCGGGAAACTACAGACCGGTGAGCCTGACATCAGTACCGGGAAAAATGGTAGAAACCATCATAAAAAATAAAATTACTCAGCATGTAGATAGTCACGACCTAATGGGAGACAGCCAACATGGCTTTAGACAAGGAAGATCTTGTCTTACTAATCTGTTGTTTTTTTGAAGGAGTGAATAAACAGGTGGACAAAGGTGAGTCGGTTGATATTGTGTATCTGGACTTTCAGAAAGCCTTTGACAAGGTCCCTCATCAGAGACTTTTGGCAAAACTAAAGAGTCATGGGATAGGAGGCAGTGTACTATTGTGGATCAGGAACTGGTTAAAAGAAAGCAGAGGGTAGGGCTAAATGGCCAATTTTCCCAATGGAGAAAGGTGAATAGTGGGGTACCCCAGGGATCTGTGCTGCGTCCGCTGCTTTTTGACATATTCATAAATGACCTGGAAAGTGGAATAACGAGTGAGGTTATCAAATTTGCAGATGACACAAAACTGTTTAAAGTTGTTAAAACCCAAGAGGATTGTGAAAAATTGCAAGAGGATCTTGATAAATTGGAAGACTGGGCATCAAAATGGCAGATGAAATTTAATGTGGACAAGTGCAAGGTTATGCACCTAGGGAAGAACAACCCAAACTATGGTTACACGATGCAAGGTTCCACATTAGGAACCACCACCCAGGAAAAAGATTTAGGCGTCATTGTGGATACCATGTTAAAACCCTCGGCCCAGTGTGCAGCGGCAGCCAAGAGAGCAAATAGAATGCTAGGTATGATAAGGAAAGGAATGGAAAATAAAACAAAAGATATTATAATGCCTCTATATCGTTCCATGGTGAGACCGCACCTTGAATATTGTGTGCAATTCTGGTCGCCGTATCTTAAAAAGGATATAGCGATTTTAGAAAAGGTTCAGAGTAGAGCCACCAAAATGGTAAAGGGGATGGAAGGATACTCCTATGAGGAAAGGCTAAAAAGGTTAGGGCTCTTTAACCTGGAAAAGAGACAGCTGAGGGGAGATATGATAGAAGTCTATAAATTAATGAACGGAGTGGAACGGGTAAACGTAGATCGATTGTTTACGTTATCAGAATATAGAAAGACTAGGGGACATGCAATGATGCTACAGGGTAAACTATTTAAGACTAATAAAAGAAAATATTTTTTCACTCAACGTGTAATCAAACTCTGGAATTTGTTACCGGAGGATGTAGTAAAGGCTGTTAGTGTAGCTGGGTTTAAAAAAGGTTTGGACAAGTTCCTGGAGGAAAGGTCCATAAACCATTATTAAGAAGTGACCGAAGATATCAATGCTTGACCCAGTACAAGCATTGTGGAACTTGTGTCTCTTGGGGAAACTGCTAGGTACATATGACCTAGATTGGCCACTGTTGGAAACAGAATACTGGGCTTGATGGACCTTGGTCTGACCCAGTATGGCATATCTTTTGTACTTATGTTCTAATAATGGCTGGTTCATGCACATCATCTGCCCCGATGACCAGACCCTCGATTGCGGGGGAGTCCCTCAGGCATTGAGTCGAGCTCCTAGCGCCATCAGCCTTGGGTAAGCCCTTGGCGCCAGTCGAGATCTCTGTTCTGTTCTTCTGGTATCTGATCCTCCCTGACCAGTTTCCTTGACTTGGACCACAAGTCCTCCAGAGGTCCCCAGCCCCTCGGGGCAGGCCTCAAGACAAGAAGTCGTAGAGCCTTGGATTCGTCATCACTCCTCGACTCCGAGTGGGAGTCCGACTATGAGGCCTCCTCGGAAACTAGTTGACACCAAGAATGCCCTCGAGCCCTCTCCCCTGGCGCCTCGACACCATTCTCTGGAGGATGTGGCCTTCAACCTGGAAAAGAGACGACTGAGGGGAGATATGATAGAGGTCTATAAATTAATGAATGGAGTGGAACGGGTAAACGTAGATAGATTGTTTAGGTCATCAGAATATAGAAAGGCTAGGAGACATGCAATGAAGCTACAGGGTAATCTATTTAAGACTAATAAGAAAAAATATTTTTTCACTCATCGTGTAATCAAACTCTGGAATTTGTTACCATAGGATGTAGTAAAAGCTGTTAGTGTAGCTGGGTTTAGAAACATAGAAAAATGACGAAAGAAATAGGCCACACGGCCTATCAAGTCCGTCCTTCCATATCAACAACAGTCCCCTTTTTTCCTGTAGAGATCCTCTGTGTTTGTCCCAAGCTTTTTGGAATTCAGATACTGTCCTCATCTCTATCACCTCCACTGGGAGACTATTCCATGGATCCACCACTCTTTCTGTAAAGGAATATTTCCGCATATCACTCCTTAATTTTATCCCCTTTCATCCTCATTCCATGTCCTCTCATAGCAGAACTTGCTTTCAATCGAAAGATGCTCGTCCCCTGTGCATTTATGCCAAGAAGGTATTTAAACATCTCAATGATATCACATCTATCCCGCCTTTCCTCTAAGGTTGTACATATTAAGATCCTTAAATCTGTCCTCATATGCTTTATGATGAAGACCACTAACCATTTTAGTAGCCACCCTCTGTACTGACTCCATCCTGTTTATATCCTTTTGAAGGTGCGGTCTCCAGAATTGCACACAATACTCCAAATGAGGTCGCACCAAAGACTTACACAGAGGCACTATCACCTCCTTTTTTCTACTAGCCATTCCTCTCTGTATGCACCCATCCATCCTTCTAGCTTTTGCTGTCGCCTTTTCTTCCTGTTTAGCTACTTTAAGATCATCAGACACAACAACGTCTAGGTCCCGCTCTTCTTTAGTGGACAAAAGTACTTCACCCTTATACTATATCGCTCCCTTTGATTGCTGCAGCCCAAATGCATGACCTTACATTTTTTAACATTAAATCTCAGCTGCCAAATTCTAGACCATTCTTTAAGCTTAGCTAGATCCCTCCTCATGTTATCTACACCTTCCTGGGTGTCTACTCTATTGCAGATTTTGGTATCATCCGCAAAGAGGCAAACCTTACCCGACAGCCCTTCTGCTATATCACTAACAAAGATGTTAAAAAGAATTGGACCAAAGACAGATCCCTGGGGCACACCACTGGTAACTTACTTCTCAGAGTGAGCTCCATTTACCTGTACTCTTTATCACCTCCCACTCAACCAATTTCTAGCCCAAGCAGTAACTTTAGGGTCCATCCCTAGGGTGCTCATTTTGTTTATAAGTCGCCTGTGAGGAATGGTGTCAAAGGCTTTACTGAAATCTAAATGCACCACATCCAGGGCTCTCTCTCGGTCCAACTCCTTGGTCACCCAGTCAAAGAAATCAATCAGATTTTTCTGACATGACCTGCTTCTGGTGAATCCATGCTGCCTCGGATCCTGTAATCCGCTGGACTCCAGAAACCTCACTATTTTTTCTTTCAGCAGCGTTTCCAATAATTTACTTACCACCAAAATTAAACTAACCGGCCTGTAGTTTTTAACTACAACCTTACTTCCACTTTTGTGTAAAGGCACCACATGAGCCTCTCTGCAGTCCTTTGGCACCACTCCTGACTCCAATGAGGCATTGAAAAGGTCAGTCAGTGGAGCTGCTAGAACGTCCCCAAGTTCCCTCAGTATTCTAGGGTGTATCCCATCCGGTCCCATCGCTTTGTCTAATTAAGTTGAGCTGGTTTCTCACGAACACAGTCTTCTGATAATTGCTCATGATGTCCCTCGCTTCTGTTCCTGTTTATGGGTGTTTTCTGAGGTCTTGCTCCTCGTTCTTCATCTGTGAACACAGAACAGAAATATTTGTTAAGGAATTCCATTTTATCCTCATCATCTTCTACATATTCCTCCCCTTCACCCTTGAGTCTGACAATACCACTTTTGCCTTTCCTCTTTTCACTAACATATTTGAAAAATGTCTTATCTCCCCATTTTATTGCATTGGCTATTTCCTCCTCTTTTTGAATGGTTGCTTTCCTGACTACTTTTCTAGCTTCTGTAAGTTTTTCCAAATATAGGTGCCTGTCTTCCTCTCTCTGTGATCTCTTGTATTCTCCAGGACCAAGCAGGAAGTCAGTCCTCACTTATGGGTGACGTCGGCGCCGACGGAGCCCTCGCGGAGCAATTTTCCCCAGCTTTCAAAGAAAGCCTTTGGGAATTGCAGCGCGCATGCGCGGTCGTCTTCCCGCCCGAGGGTGCCATCTTAGCCAGTCTTCTTTTTTCCGCGGAGCCCTACAGACGTCCCCGCGAAAAAGTCGATTTTCTTCTTTATTTTATCCTTTTTTCCTTCGGTTCGACGCCGATCTTTTTCCCGCCCGGACTCGCGACGCCGGTCACGAGTCCTCTTACTTTTTTCGGTTTTTCTGACTTAGTCAGCTTTCGTTTTCGGTTTTTCCCTGGCAGCCCGGTCCTTTGACCTCGCAGGGGCCCTTTTTCCCCCGATGGCTGCCAGTGGGTTTAAGCGGTGTGGTCGGTGTGACCGAAATATGTCACTAACTGACACACACGACTTTTGCCTCCGCTGCCTGGGCCCGGATCATGAGGAACTGATCTGTGGGCCCTGCAGCAAAATGTCCTCAAAGGCGTTGAGGAGTCGGCGGCATCAGCGTGAGAGAATCTTCGCTGACCCCAGCCGTACCCGGACCTCGTCGGAGGCCTCCGCGTCGAAAGGCTCCAGCTCGGACCGTCGCCGGAGTTCCTCCGACCGGGGTTCTCCCTCCGGGGACCATCGTCGGAAGGCGAAACCCGCGAGGGCGGCGTCGGTGGACGCTCCTGGTTCCGCGAGGGCCAGGTCGCATAGCCCCGACAGCCGCCCCGGGTCCTTGGAGAAGGAACACATCCCGAAGCGACCTCGCCTGGAGTCGGAGATGCCTGCCCGGGTAAGTCCTGTGGTCCTTCTGGACTCGCCTCCGCGACAGCCGACGTCGGGCCCGACGCCGTCGGGGCCCGAGTCGGGGGCTGCTGGGTCACCTGAGCTCGGACTCAGGTTGACGGCCTTGGAGAGCAGACTGTCTGCCTTCATGGACCAGCAGAGGGCACTGCTCGCTGGCTTCACTGGTGCCGCTGCCCCGACCGTCGGGACGTCGACGTCCAAGTCGACCCCGGAGACCGAGCCGATCCTCGAGTCGATGAGAACTCGAGTCGATCCTCGGTCGAGGTCACCCTCGGCCTCCCGTTCGGGACCGAGGTCGCCGACGCCGACTCCCTCGGTGTCGGGGCGGCTGGCGCCGCGCCCTGCCCGGGCCGACCCCACCGAGTCCTCGTCGGAGTCGGTCTGGGAGTCTGAAGAGGAAGAGTCGCCTGATTCTTTCCGGACTCGGTGTGTCCTATCGGACTCACCGGAGTCCGAGCCTCGGAAGCAGTCCCCCCCGGAGGATGCCCGGTTCTCGGACTTCGTTAGGGATATGGCCAAGGCTTTGGCCTTCCCTGCGGATCCCGAGGAGGAGCCTCGAGCCGAAGAGCTCGACGCCCTCCAGTATGACTCTCCCGCGAGGGAACACTTTACTGTACCGGTTCCTCCTATGCTGGAACGACTACTCTTCCGCATGTGGGAGAGTCCGGCCTCCTCGCCGGTCCTGAGCAAGCGGGTCGATTCTATCTATCGAGTCCGCAAGAGCCCTGGCTTTCAAAAGGCACAGCTGCCACACCATTCCATGGTAGTGGAATCGGCCATGCATCGTCTTAAGAGCCAGAAGATGCACTCCTCGGTGCCTCCTGGAAGGGAGGCCCGTAACCTGGATGGCCTTGGCAAGAAGTGTTTCCAGGGCTCTATGCTCGCATGTCATGTCCAGACTTACCAGCTATACATGGGCATGTATCTCCGGGATCTGGCTAAAGAGCTAGCCGGGTTCTCCGCTGGTCTGTCCGAGGAACCCTTGCGGAGGTTCCTAGCCTTGTCCACTGGCATTCGGGAATGCTCAAAGTTCATGTCCCGAGCAGCCTATGATGGCTTTGAAGCATCGGCTCGAGTGGCCGCAGCCGGCATCGGTGCCCGCCGACAGGCTTGGCTTCAGTCGTCAGACCTTGAGCCCTGGGTGCAGGACAAGTTGGTCGATGTCCCCTGCCGAGGCGAAAACCTCTTTGGCAAGCCCATGGCGGAAAAGGCTGCGCAAATTGAGACTGAGACTCTCACCAGGACCAGGCTTTCTAGGAAGACCTCCGCCCCTTCCCAGAAAAAGAAGGGCTTGGGGAAAAAGTCCTTTTACCCGAGGAAGGCGGCTGCCTACAAACAATACCCCCATTATCAGGCCCCTGCAGCTCCCCAACAGGGCCAGCAGGCCAAGGGACGGGGTAACGGGTCCCGTAGGCAGCAAGCCCCCAAGCCTGCACCACCAGCCCCTGCTCAGCAGGGTGGGGGTTTTTGACTCACACAGCATAGCCTTTCCCCCCCCGCTGGTTCCTCCCAGCACCGGAGGCCGGCTGGTTCACTTCGCCCACAGGTGGTCCAGCATCACCGCAGATGCCTGGGTGCTTCAAGTCGTGCGAGAAGGCTATCTTCTCCACTTCCACCAGGTTCCTCCCTCCTATTTTCCGGGAGAACC
Organism: Ichthyophis bannanicus; assembly: GCA_033557465.1. Classification (NCBI taxonomy): domain Eukaryota; kingdom Metazoa; phylum Chordata; class Amphibia; order Gymnophiona; family Ichthyophiidae; genus Ichthyophis; species Ichthyophis bannanicus. The sequence continues at coordinate 36,920,597 of CM066049.1, read as the reverse complement.
TCCGCGACCCCCTCTGCACAGGGAATTACTCCTTCAGGAGTTAGCAGGTCTTCTGCAGGAACAGGCGGTGGAACCGGTGCCACACCACCTGAGAGGTCAAGGCTTTTATTCCAGGTATTTTCTGATACCAAAGAGAACAGGGGGCCTCAGACCCATCCTGGACTTGCGCAACCTCAACAAGTTCCTTGTGCGGGAGAAGTTCAAGATGCTTACCCTTGGAATCCTTCTGCCCTACCTCCAGCAGGGAGATTGGCTATGCTCCTTGGATCTAAAGGATGCCTACACGCACATCCTCATCCACCCAAACCACCGCCAATACCTAAGGTTTGTGGTGGCAGGAAATCATTACCAGTACAGAGTACTGCCCTTTGGCCTGTCCTCCGCACCGCGAGTCTTCACAAAATGTCTCGCGGTCGTGGCGGCCCATCTCCGGCTTCACGGCCTCTGTCTTTCCGTACCTCGACGACTGGCTCATCAGAGCAGCGTCCGCTCGGGAGGTCACCGACGCCACGCGCCGCACGGTGACTCTTCTGCAGCACTTGGGCTTTGTTATAAACTTCGCAAAGTCCACTTTGCTCCCCTCACAGGATCTCGAGTTCATCGGCGCAAGACTGCACACTCCTCAGGCGCGAGCATACCTACCGCTCGACAGGGCTCAACGGCTCATGGACCTAGCCGACCGCTTTCGCAGCCAGCCCCTGGTCTCCGCCAGGCGCTTCCTGAGACTACTCGGCCATATGGCTTCCACCGTCCATGTGACCCCCAATGCCCGCCTGAATATGCGGTCTGCTCAATGGTGTCTCCGCCAGCAGTGGCGACAAGCCACAGGCGGCCTAGCAGACCTAGTGCGCGTCTCCGAGCCGCTGATCTCGTCTCTCCGGTGGTGGCTCCGACAGCCGAACCTGATATTCGGAATGCCTTTCCAGTCGCCTCAGCCGACCCGGGTGCTGACCACCGATGCATCCCTCCTGGGCTGGGGAGCACATTGCCAAGAGGCACGTACTCAGGGCCTCTGGACCACGTGGGAGTCTGCTCAGCAGATCAACTTCCTGGAGCTCAGGGCGATCCGCCTAGCTCTCAGGGCCTTCTCCCACCTGACTTCCCACCAGTCCGTCCTTGTCCAGACGGACAATCAAGTTGCCATGTTCTACGTGAACAAGCAGGGGGGCACGGGCTCCTTCCTCCTCTGCCGGGAGGCACAGAAGCTCTGCTCTTGGGCCATCAGTCACGGCATTCTCCTCAAGGCAGTTTATCTCCCGGGCCAAGAAAATTGCCTTGCGGACAAACTCAGCAGGGTCCTCCAGCCGCACGAGTGGCGTCTGGATCCCTTGGTAGTTCAGAAGCTCTTCCTCAAGTGGGGCCTCCCCACGGTGGATCTCTTTGCCAGTCCTCACAACCGGCAGCTTCCTCGCTTCTGCTCTCGTCAGCCACACCCCCTTCGGGTTGCGGCGGACACTTTTCTGATCTCATGGTCGGGGAGCCTTCTGTACGCTTTCCCTCCCATCCCGCTAGTCTCTCGGACTCTTTTCAAGGTTCTCCGAGACAAAGCCTTCATGATCCTGGTGGCCCCTCGCTGGCCCAGGCAGCCGTGGTTTCCGCTCCTACTGCAACTGGCGGTGGAGGATCCAATCCCTCTGGGGGTACAACCGGATCTCCTCACTCAGGATCAGGGGTCCCTACTGCACCCCAACCTCAGGTCTCTCAACCTCATGGCCTGGCTGCTGAGAGGGTAGTCCTTGCTCCCCTTCTCCTGCCGGCGGAGGTGGAGGAGGTCGTCTTGGCTTCGCGACGGCCTTCTACCCGCAAATGCTACGCCTTTAAATGGCGTCGCTTTGCAGTCTGGTGTACCCAACAGTCTCAGGATCCCTTCTCCTGCCCGGTGTCGGTGATCTTGCAGTAGTTGCTACACCTCTCTAATCTGGGACTTATGTCCAACTCCGTCAAAGTTCACCTCAGTGCTCTTTCGGCACATCATGTGCCGGTGGACGGTAGACCTCTCTCAAGCGACCCTCTCGTAGCGAGGTTTCTCCGAGGTCTCCTTCTACTTAAACCACCTCTGCGCCCGCCAGCGCCTGACTGGGACCTGAATGTGGTTTTGCAGCGGATCACCTGTCCGCCTTTTGAACCTATGACTACCTGTTCTCTCCGTTTTCTGTCTTGGAAAACACTGTTCTTGATAGCCCTCACTTCCGCTAGACGCGTATGTGAATTGCAGGCCCTCGTGTCTGATCCCCCTTACACTAGGTTCTACAAGAATAGGGTAGTCCTACGGACTCACCCAAAATCTCTGCCTAAAGTGGTCTCCCCTTTTCACATCAATCAGGAGGTGGTACTTCCAACCTTCTTTCCCAGACCACACTCCAGCCGAGCTGAAACGGTCCTCCATACCCTGGACTGTAGAAGGGCATTGAACTTCTACCTTGACCGTACGCGGGAGCACCGTAAAGCTGCTCAGCTTTTTGTGTCTTTTGACCCCAATAAATTGGGGCTCCCGGTCTCCAAGCGTACTCTGTCCATCTGGGTTGCGGACTGTATCTCTTGGGCTTATGGGGCAGCCGGACTCTCCTTAGAAAGTCGAGTCACGGCTCATTGCGTTCGGGCAAAGGCTACGTCAGTGGCTTACCTCCGCTCTGTTCCGCTGGCAGACATCTGCCGGGCCGCTACTTGGTCTTCGAGCCAGACTTTTGCGGTCCATTACTGTCTCGAGAGGGAGTCCCGTAGGGACAGTGCTTTCGGACAGGCAGTCCTCCGTAATCTCTTTGAGGTCTGAGCAACTCCTACCCTCCATCCCGGATGTGGGCTACCGGTGGGTGATAATTCAGCGAAGATTCTATCCTTCTGTGCTGCTGAGCTAGAGGGAGCTCATTTTTGTGCTTAGGGTCTCCGGTAGCCTTGAGCTTGGGAGTCCCATAAGTGAGGACTGACTTCCTGCTTGGTCCTGGAGAAAGCGTAGTTACTCACCTGTAACAGGTGTTCTCCAGGAGCAGCAGGAATCAGTCCTCACTACCCTCCCTCCTCCCCTTGGAGTTGCAATCGTCTGCTTATGTTCTTTTTGCAAATTTTTATGCTGTCTTTTTTAGCTATGTCATCTGACTGGCTAAGATGGCACCCTCGGGCGGGAAGACGACCGCGCATGCGCGCTGCAATTCCCAAAGGCTGGGGAAAATTGCTCCGCGAGGGCTCCGTCGGCGCCGACGTCACCCATAAGTGAGGACTGATTCCTGCTGCTCCTGGAGAACACCTGTTACAGGTGAGTAACTACGCTTTTCATGAAGGCCTCCCTCTTTTCAGCTATTTCTTTCGAAAGCCATAGCAATCTCCTTTTCCTTTTACCTTTATTTACCATTTTAATAAAAAGGTTGATTGCCCTTAAAATATCCCCTTTCAGTTTTGCCCACTGTTTTTCTACATCCCCCAGCTGTTCCCATCCCACTCACGACTCCCTGAGGTATTGGCCCATCTTGGCAAAGTTAGTTTTCCTAAAGTCTAATACCCTCACTTTTTAATGGATTCTAATAGCCATAGTCCTAATACTGAACCACCACATCTGGTGATCACTGGATGCAAAATGATCTCCCTCTATAACATCAGAAACACTTTCACCATTGATAAGCACCAAGTCCAGTATGGCCCCTTCACGTGTAGATTCTGTTACCAATTGCCTGAATAGTTCTCCCTGTAGAGAATCCAGGATCTCCTTACTTCTAGATGATACTGCAGCAGGAATGTGCCAGTCAACATCTGGCGTATTGAAATACCCTATCAGTAGCACTTCCCTATTCCTAGTAATGCTGCATATGTCTTCAATTAACTCTGTGTCCACCTCTTTCTGGGTAAGTTCCTGGAGGAAAGGTCCATAAACCATTATTAAAAGGGACCCAGGATATCACTGCTTGACCCAATACAAGCATTGAGGAACCTGTGTCTTTTGGGGAAACTGCTAGGTACTTATGACCTAGATTGTCCACTGTTGGAAACAGGATACTGGGCTTGTTGGACCTTGGTTTGACCCAGTATGGCATTTCTTTTGTGCTAATGACTTTATCAGGGATATGGCCCAAGCCCTTTCTATGCAAACCGAGGCGGAGGAAGACCCGTGCAACGAAGAACTGGAAATCCTCCAGTATGAGTCTCCACCCAAAGAGACACTCACTGTGCTGGTACAGCTGATCCTCGAGCGACTGCTACTTAGGATATGGGAGACCCTGGCGCTGCTAATGGTGGTCACCCAACGCCTTGACGCTATGTACTGCATCATGAATTGCCCGGGTTCCAGAAACCCACATAACTCCATGGTTGTCGAGTCAACCATACAAGAACTGAAGTCAGAAGGACCTACTCTTCCATCCCCCCTGGTAGGGAGGCTGGAGCCCTCGACACCTTCGGGCGAAAGTGCTACCAGGGCTTGATGCTGGAGTGTGTCACATACAGGCCTATGAACTGTACATAAACATGTACCTCAAGGCCTTGACCCAGGAGTTGTCTGGGTTTTCAGCAGGACTCGCCAGAGAACCTCTACAACGGTTCCTATCCCGTGACCTCCGGGATCAAGGACTGCTCCAGGTTCCTTTCCTGGGCGGCCTATATGATGGCTTTCAGAAGTTCAAGTAGCAGCGGCAGGCATCGGTGCCAGGCCTGGCTGCAGTCCTAGGACCTCGAGCAGTGGGTCCAGGAAAGGCTGCTCGACGTCCCCTGCACTGGGGTGACCTGTTCTGCAAGGCGGCTGAGATAGAGGTCAACGTGGTAACTCAGCAGAGGTTCTCCAGGAAGACCTCATTCCTTCCCCGAAAGAAATCCTTGGGAAAAAGAACCTTTTCCCGAAGAAAAAGGGGCCTTTTCATCAGAGTCATCACTTCCAGCTCTTCTCAGGCTAGCAACAGGGTTCTCACCCCAAAAACCATGGCCATGGAGCCCGAAAGTCAAAGGCACAGAAGCCCCAGGCCCCAGCTTCCGCCCTGCCCAGGGGGAGCTTTTGACTCCCAGGACAGGGTCTCTCCTCCCCCAGGGAGACACTCGGCAGCCCACGGGGCCATCTGGCACTCTTTGTCCACAGGTGGGCCGGGGTCACCTCAGAGCAGTGGGTACTGCTTGTGGTAAAGGAAGGGTATCTCCTCCCCCCCTACAGCAGATACCACCCAGCTTTTTTCTAGGAGAACCGGTGTGACCTCTCCTTCACCAGACCCTCCTGCTCTCAGAGCTTGCAGGTGGCCTCAGGGACAATTCAGTAGAGCCTGTACCCAAACACCTATGAGGAAAGGGCTTCTGCTCTATATACTTCCTTTTCCCAAAGAGAACTGGGAGCCTCAGGCCCACATTAAACCTGAGAAACTTAAACAAGTTTCTGGTGAGGGAGAAGTTCAAAATGCTCTCCTTTGGAACTTTGCTGCCTTATCTCACCACAGAGATTGGCTGTGCTCTTTGGACTTAAAAAATGTGTGCACACATCCTGATCCATCCCTCCCACAGGTAGTACCTATAGTTTGTGGTGGGAGGAAGGCACTACCAGTACAAGGTGCTACCCTTCTGCCTGGCCTCCTTGCCTAAGGGTCTTTACCAAGTGCCCGGTGGTTGTCGCCACCCACCTGCATCTACAAGGGGCTTTCGTCTTCCCCTACCTGGACAACTGGCTCATCAGAGGTGGCACGGCTTCAGAAGCCAGCTGGCCGCAGACCGGGCAATCCTTTTGCAACATCTGGGGTTTGTCATAAACTACCCCAAATCCCATCTCTCTCCAGCTGAAAGTCTGGAGTTCATAGGGGCCCATTTGGACATGTTACAGGCCAAGGCCGTCCTCCCAAAAGAAAGGGCAGAATGCCTTAGGCAACTAGCAGAGGAGGTGCAGCACCATCTGTCTGTGCCGGCTCGCTGCCGGCTCTGCCTGCTGGACCACATGGCCTCGACGGTCCACGTCACGCCCTCAGCCCACTTACACATGTGGACAGCCCAGTAGTACCTCTGCTCGCAGTGGACTCAAGCCACGGGCAGGCTACGTGACAGGGTCCAGGTTACCCACCAGCTGGCAGAGTCCCTCAGTTCGTGGGAAAACCTATGCCACCTCCAGGTGGGAATGCCCTTCGAGGCACCCATGCCGCAAAGGACCCTGACCACAGACGCCTCCCTCCTGGGATGGGGGACACATTGCGGAGGCCACCTCACACAGTGAAGCTGGTCTCAGGAGAAGTCCCTCATTCAGATCAATCTCATGGAGCTCAGGGCAGTTTTCTTGGCCCTATGAGCGTTCCGCCACTGACTGCGACACCGACCTGTATTTATGCAAACCGACAACCAGGTCATCATGTTCTATATCAACAAGGAGGACTCATACTCCCTTTACCAGGAGGTGATGGCCCACCTCTCCTTCGCAGTACACAACAACATGCTGCTGCGAGCAGAGTATCTCACAGGCCAGGACAACTGTCTGTTGGGCAGACTAAGCAGAGTCCTTTGCCCACATCTGGGGCAGCCCTGTGATGGACCTTTTCACCTCTCTGGACAAAGTCAAAGGCACAGAAGCCCCACCCCGCTCCCATCAACCGCACCCAGAGAGAGTGGCGGCGGATGCCTTCCTGTTCTCTGGGAACAAGCAGGAAGTCTGTCCTCACATATAGGTGACGTCGGCACCGACAGAGCCCTCGCGTAAGCATCTCCCAGCTTTCAAAGAAAGCCTTCGGGAGATGCCACCACGCATGCGTGGTCCCCTTCCCGCCCAAGGATGCCATCTTGCTCAGTCTCCTTTTTTTCTGCAGAGCCCTTCAGACGGTCGTCTGGCTTGTCCCCAGAAAAAGTTGATTTTTCTCTCCGGGTTTCACACTCTTCTCTGGTATTGCACCGGTACTCTTCCTTCCACAGGACCTTGCTGCTCTGGCATCGAGTTCGGGTTTGTTTTTGTAGTTTTTCATTCTTTACTTTTCTGGCATCTTAGCACCTTTTTAACAACTCAACCCGGCGAGTCTTCAACCTTGCAGGGGTACTTTTTCCCATGGCTACCAGTGGCTTTAAGAAGTGTGATCAGTGCTGAAAAATTATGCCTTTAACCGACACTCATGACTGCTGTCTCTGCTGCTTCGGGCCAGACCATAACCCGGCAGCATGCTGTCTTTGCAAGAGGATGTCCAGCAAGGCCATTAAGAGCTGCCAGCAGCAGCACGATAAGTTTTTCCCCCGAGTCTCCAGTGCCTCTGAAGGCCAGGGCCTCATCTGAAGCCTTGAGACCTCGAGCGGACCCTTCTGAGCCCTTGCCCTACCGTGGGTCTTCAGCAAGGGGGTCTCCCTCGTGCGAACCCAGGAAGAAGAAAAAACCCTCGTAGGTGGTATCCTTTGATTCATCCGACAGACAGGGTGCTCCCCGGGCCAGGTCTCGTAGATCGAAAGCTTATCCAAGGTATTGGAGAAGGTGCGACCTGCAAAGGTCCCCCAGAAGGAGTCGACTCGGACTGGCCTCTGTCCCAAGACACCAGTCCCTGTGGGGGAGCCAGCACCAGGCCCGCGTCCCTCGGTGCCCATGCCAAAGGCTTTGGAGCCTTTTGGCCTGGAGTCCAGAAGGGTGGCCCTGGAGCGCAATTTGTCTGCCTTCATGGACCAACAGCGTCGCTGTTGCCCAGTACTACCAGTTCATCCGCCCTGACCACCGATCACTCAATGTGAAAGTCTTGAAAGTCCAGAGTGAAAGTGCATCAATCATCCTGATTGCCCCCCGGTGGCCCAGGCAACCTTAGATCCCTCTGCTGTTCTCCATATCAGTGGCACCTCCGGTTCCCCTGGGCCGAGCCCTGGACCTCCTGTCCCAGATGGAAGGCTCTTTCCTGCACCCCAACCTGGGGTTGCTAACACTAACACCATGGCTGCTGTAAGGTTAGCCCTGGCCTATTTGTCTCCCAGTAGAAGTCGAGGAGATCCTCCTGGCCTCTCAGAAACACTCCACCTGACAGGCTTACGCCTTTAAGTGGAGAAGGTTTTCAGTCTGGTGTGCTGAAAGGGAGGAGACTCCTTTGTCCTATAGGGTTCAGCTGGTACTGCAGTACCTACTGCACCTGTCACATACCGTTCTGAAGTCTAACTCTCGGTGACGGTACATCTGAGCGCTATAGCTGCTCACCACCACTCTGTCGCGGGAAAACCCCTCCCAGGTCAGGCCCTGGTCTCCAGGTTCTTCCGGGGCCTCCTTTTATCTAGGACCCCTCTATGTCCACCCCGGCAGAGTGACCTCAATGTGGTGCACTCTCATTTCACCAAATCACCGTTTTGAGCACCTGGCCACTTGCCACCTATGGTACCTTTCCTGGAAAGTGGCTTTTCTGGTGGCCCTCATGTCTGCTTGAAGAGTGAGCGAACTCCAGACCCTGGGGGCAGATCTGCCCTATACCAGATTTTACAAGAACAGTGTGGTGCTCCACACACCCCAAATTCCTACCAAAGGTGGTGTCCCCTTTCCACCTCAACCAAGAGGTGGTCCTCCCCACCTTCTTCCCGTGGCCTTAAGCCAGCAAGGAGGAACTAGTGCTTCATAGGCTGGATTGTAAGCCTTATCGAAAATCTCCTCAGCTTTTCGTATCTTATGACCCCAGCAGACTGGGGCTCCCTGCAACTAAGCAAACTCTGTCCACTTGGGTGGTGGACTGTATTGCCCTCGCTTATGATCGAGCTGGCCTCTCTCTTGAGTACCAGATCTCACAGTGCATTGTGTGAGGGCGATGGCCACATCTGTGGCCAACCTCCACTCAGTGCCAATGACGGAAGTCTGCAAGGCTGCCATATGGTCTTTGATTCACACGTTCGCAGCTCACTACTGCCTGGTGAGCGAGTCCCGCAGGGACAGTGCCTTTCGCCAGGCGGTACTCCTTAATATTCTCAGGGTGTAGGCAACGCTTACCCTCTGATCTTTCTGTGTTCAGGCTACCGGAGTGATAGTGTTGCTAGAATCTAGGGTCTTCAGAGTCTCTCATTGGGGGCTCGCATTCTGCAACTCATGGCTATCCGATTGGTTGCCATTATTGCTGTCGTGATTCAGTCTTCTGCAGCCAGTAGCTGTGGAGTCCCATATGTGAGGACTGACTTCCTTCTTGTTCCTGGAGAAAGCATAGTTAGTCACTTGTAGCAGGTGTTTTCCAGGGATAGCAGGAATCAGTCCTCACAGCCCTCCCTCCTCCATTGGGAGTTGCCTCCCTACCTTGTTTTATTTTTGTTTTGCTAACTATGTCATCTGACTGAGCAAAATGGCACCCTTGGGCGGGAAGGGGACTACACATGCATGGTAGCATATCCCAAAGGCTTTCTTTGAAAGCTGGGGAAATGCTCCGTGCGGACTCTGTCAGCACCGACGTCACCTATATGTGAGGACTGAGTCCTGCTGTCCCTGGAGAACACCTGTTACAGGTGAGTATAACTACACTTTCTCGCCTAGTATGGCAGTTTTTTCTGATATATTCATATGTTTCAATAGTATTTGATCTGAGTACTTGAAGGCCATTCCAGAGCCCCCATCTTGCTTACTGTAGTTGAGTGTTATAGTATGTTTGATCGTTGTCTTGCTGAAATAGCCAAGTACTTTTCAACTTTGTTTCCTTCACTGACTTTGCGACATTAGCTTCTATGATGTCTTGATATTTAGTTTAAAAAATCCCATGTTCATTTAAATCCATTCTTTCTTCCACCTGCACAATATTTCCTGTGCCACTGGCTGTTATGCAACCCCAAAACAAAATAAATTCACTTCCATACTTAATGGTTGACAATGTTTCTCTTCAAATGTGTCACCCTTTTTCCTCCAAATGTATCTTGCATGATTATGGCCATATAGTTCAATTTTCATTTTATCAGTTCAGAGCGTTTTGTTCCAGAAAGTTTCAAGCTTATTCAGGTTTTCTTTTGCATTCTAAAACATTTGATTTTTGTGATGAGGATGTGGAAAGATTCCCTTCTGACCACTCTCCCATGTAGATAATTTTTATATATAGAAATACTATGCTGTGGACAACTACTACTTTTCAGGAGGTTGTTTGCAGCGATCTATGGACTCTGTTTTGCAGATCTGACTAGTTTCAGCCAACTGTATTGTATTTCTTTTTTTTTTCAATAATTTGAATCTCCAGGAACAAGCAGGAATGAGTCTTCACATATGGGTACGTCGGCGCCGACGGAGCCCGCACGGAAATGCTCCCCAGTATCCAATCAGAAGCCTTTGGGAACATCCCTCGCGCCTGCGCGGTGACTTCCCGCCTTTCCCACTGCCTCTCCTCAGTTTTCGTTTTTCCGCGGAGCCAACAGGACGTACCTCCTGTCACCGCAGAAACTTTTTTCTTTAAAATCTTTGTTTTCTTGTTTTGTGTGGTCGCGGCTGTCTTCCCCGCCGATACCGGTACCACCGGTGCTTTATTCTTCTCTTTTCCTTTAGAGAAATAATTTCCTCGTCAGTTTTTTCTTTTATCTTTTGAGGCCTACTAGGCCTTTCCAACATGGAGCCTTCTTCCCCTAAGAAGTGCCCTCACTGTGGAGACTTGGTTTTCTTTTTAGACTCCGATGCCTGGTGTCTAACCTGTTTGGGCCCTGACCCTTTTTCTCCGGGTCCATGGGGCTTTAGCATCGGGAGAAGACCTTCTCTTTTTCGGGTATCCCTCGATGCCGTTTTTCCTCCTTGGGTGAGGTCCTCGGTTTACTCTTCTCTCCAGGATCAGGTAACCCACAAACAGTCTGTTAAGACTAGCCAATTCTTGAAGGGCAAGTCTCATGCCCAGCATGATGACGGCTCCGGCCTTGCCCTCAAGACCCCATTGGCGATAAGACCCCGGCGGGAGTCTTCGGGCTCCAAAGCATTTATGGGGTTTCAGGTTGTTCCTGGGGTTCACTCGTCACAGAACATACCTGAGCCATGCTCGGGGGTGGTATCCGCTTCGGGCGGTACCGATTCCCCAGCATCGGCACCGGTGTCGAGTGCCCCACTCTTCACCAAGGATCGTCAGCTGGTGTCCTCGGTGCCTTCGGGGCCGATTGATACGACCCAGACTGGCTTTCCTGCATCCCAGCCATGCACGGGTTTGGTACCGGCTTCGAGCGGTGCCGATCCCCCGGCATCGGCTCCGATGTTGAGTGCTCCACTCGCCACCAGGGATTGCGGTCTGGCTTCGAGCGGTACCACTTCCCCGGCATTGGCACCGGTGTCGAGTGCTCCACTTTTCACCAGAGCTCGTCGTCTGGTATCCTCGGTACCTTCGGGACCGATCGACCCGACCCAGACTGGTTTCCCTGCTTCCCAGCCATGCGCGGGGTTGGTACCGGCTTCGAGCGGTGCCGATCCCCCGGCATCGGCACCGGTGTCGAGTGCTCCGCTCCTCACCAGGGATCGTCGTCTGGAGTCTTCGGGGTCGCTCGATACGACCCGGGCTGGCTTTCCTGTATCCCAGCCAACCGCGGGGTCGATACCGGCCGGTGTCGGGTGTTCCTCTCTTCACCGGGCGTCGTCCTCGGTGCCGATCGATACGGTTCCGATTGACCTTCATGTGGCAGCTTCGCCGATTCCACCATCGACACTCGTCTCGATGCCCAGTCTGGAATCCATATCCAGTCTAGATGACTTGGTTCCGACGCGTTTTGGAGCTGATCCGTGTCGCCTCCGACTACGCAGTATCGGGGATAATCACCAAAGCTCTCTGGTTACCTCGGTACCGCTTCGGCAACCTACGATGCCTGCTACGAGGGCATTACCGTCCCCGATGCCGGTACCGCTATCGGTGTCATTTCCTGCAGTTCCATCGGTGCCATCGATTTTTTCCATGCCTAGCTTGGAATCGATACCGGGAACCGACGATGCAGTACTAACTGCCTCGAATCAGAACTGTCAGGATCGTTTTCTATCTAGCAGGATTCCTTTTGTGCACCAGTCCAGTGGGTCTTCTGCTCATTCAACCTCAACCTACCCAGGAATAGTTCCTCTGGGAGATCCTTCTTTTCAGGAATTTCTCCTTGACATGGCAACCTTTCTTGCCATCCCTATTCCTGGTCCTACTCTTGGCCAAGCTCCTGCAGAAAAGGAAACCATAATGCTTCCTTTGCATCAGTCTTTGCAGGACCTTCTTCTGAGGGTTTGGGAATCACCTTTAAAGGTTCCTGCGCCTTCTACAGCAATGAATGTTCTGTATCAGGTGCCTCCCTCTCCGGGGTTTCAGAAAGACCAACTTCCGCATCATTCCATTGTAGTGGAATCAGCAATGAGGAAGGTCAGAAGTAAGAAGAAGCATTCTTCTTTCCCACCAAGTCGTGCATCTAAAGCACTTGATGCCTTTGGACGTCAGACCTTCCAAACTTCTATGTTGGCTTCAAGAATTATTTCATATATTTTTTATATGAGTCTCATGCTTCAGGAGGTCACAGAGAAGTTATCTCTTTTGTCTCCCTTTTTGTCGGAACCTAAGGCCTCTGACTATTCCTTGCTTATTAATCATAGCAGGAATATCTCTTGGTTTCTTTCCCGGGCTTCTCTAGACTCTTTTGAGTCTGTTAGCAGATCCTCTGCTATTGCCATTGGAGCGTGCCGTACAGCGTGGCTGCAGGCTTCAGACTTGAGCAGATGGGCGCAACACACACTGGGTAATTCTTCTTGTACTGGAGAGCATCTCTTCAATAAAGAGGCTTTACGTCAGGTTGCTCATTGCTCCACTGACTTCCCTGGTTCTGGAAACCATCCTAAGCCGCCTTTTTCCCCAGAACGTAGGCAATGTCCTACCAAACCGTCTATCCCGAAGAAGAGAAAGTTTCATCCTTCTACCCATCCTCCCGGTGTACCCAAGCAAGGGACATCTCATCCTAGTCTGAAGTCTCCAGACTCTACCCAGTAGCCAGCACCCATAGGTTCCTGTGTATTGCACTCTACAGTTAACTTCTCCTCAGCGGAAGTTTATTCTTCAAACTCTACACTGGGTTTTTCTTTTCCAGTATGCTGTGCTCTTGGGGTATTTTTGTCCATGGGTTACTGAATTCTCCCATTCTTCTACAACGAAGGGAGGTTGCAACTATCCCATGATAGTTCTGCCCCATATGGACATTTTTTCCCTCAGCTGACCTTCCATAGGGTAGGCCACTTCCGACCCTCTCTTTCCAGGGTCTCCCCTGTTTGAGTTGGTGCCATACTGAAACACAGTGTAGACTGTTGTTTTTCCTTCAATGCGTGCTCTGAACACCTCATCAGACAGGAACGGAAATCTTCTCCGCTGCCTTTGTCTGTTTTCTCTCTGTTTTCATACAGGAGAATCCCCTCTGTTGTTTGGTTCAGTTGCTGTATGTGCAGGAGTTCCAGTGTTTACCTTAGTGCTCATTGCAAGCTACTTGCAACTAGCTTGCTTAATTCTCTTCGCTGCAGCTTATCTCCTTCTAACCATATCTTTTCCTAGGATATGGCAACACACCTGACCTCGGTCAGTTTTATCTCTAATTCTCCTGCACAATGCTCTCTGCAATCATCAGAGAAGCTTTCTGCTATGGGCCCTTGCTACAGAGCATTGAACTCTGTCTCTGAGGGTCTTTCATAACCAGCGGGCAAGTTTTTTTCTACGTGTGTGTCCACGGAGTTTCCATTCTGACCGGAATATACTCCTGTTCCTTCCAGCTTGGCATTATGCTTCTACTCCGCTTGGACAACGCATACTCTTTACCGTACGTGATACCCCTGAACCCCTTGGCTGGGTCACTTGGTATCTTCGTCTCTGCGTTCTTCTTGTCCTTCGGACATATCAGAGTCCTAAGGTACTGCTGAGGTACTCTTACCAGACTGCTGTTATCCTCTGGTTTTCACACAACCATGCTGGTTCTTCCACTGACCTACAGAAATAGCTCCTCTATTTCTTCAGGTGGGTTTCACCCCCTATTATGGGATGGATTTTTTCCCTTCACATTCCCCATGTGAATGTTTCTGTGGCTCAGTTGCAGGCATGCATTCTTAAAATTGTTTTTCCTGTATGTATGTGTCTGGGTGGGCATCACTGTTCCCTCTAAGCTGTGCGCGTGTGCGCGCGCACACAACTTGCCAAGCGAGCGCACATACTTTACAACAGAGCGCACAAAAATTACAGTTCTGATTCTGATAGAAAACAACACAGACGTCTTAAAATTTAAAAGTTGTGATTGTAATTACTAGAAATTTTCTGCTTCATTTAGTAATCGTCTATTTTCATTTAATTTGATTAAAATCAATGTGGTATACATACTGTATTCTGACGTGTAGTCAAATTTTAAAGTATATAACTCAGAGTGTCGTTATGTGGCGCACAAAAATTTAACCTTCCTTCAAAAGCTGCACAGCTGATATTTTATGCGCACACAGCCTACAGAAAATTAGAGGGAACATTGGTGGGCATCAGCCATCCCGCCTCTATCTGTACATATACCTATCTGCATTTCTATATGTAGATTTATATGTATCACACTTGTCTAGACATATATCTTCTCATACGTATAGATATGTATGTCTTCCTTATATATATACTTATATAGGTATGCGCATATTGGGAGATGTCCATAGCGCCCTATGTCTAACCTATCTCCCTGACTGTCGGTGCTTAGGTTTTTATTTTCTTATGGGGTCCAGACAGTCAACTTGCCTATTATAATACGGCTCAGTAACTGGGACTGGTTATACTACCAATTACTGCTGTGACGTCAACAGCTTCTATTTTTGTTATGCATTTCTTTTTCTATGCAGTCTCAAACTTCAATGTCTTCCTATCTCCTACCAGCTAGGAAAGACAGTGTACATTTTCAGTATTCCTGCGTACACTTCTGTTCTCCTTGGGAATGGGGGCTTTTTTCCATACCCTCTCTTCCTCTCCGGACTGGGCTACTCTCCAGATCGGTCAGTTTTCTTTTGTTAGTCCTCAATGTTTATGACTCTGTACCTACCAGAGTTCTCAGCTTCTCCCATAAAGTTTTTCATTGGAGGCCTGCCGATCTTCTCCTGCCCCGGTTGACACCTGGGTCACCTGCCCATTCCAGATTGGAACTTCTTCCTCACTGCAGTGGAGTTATCTTGAAGATTCCGCTACTGCATCTCCTGTCTACTTCCTACAATCCAGTAGGTCAGCTTTGTATTGTGCTAGTTCATTAAATATCTACTGCTACTTGACATACATTCTAAAGACTCTTTTTCCCTGTAGTCTTTAGATTCGCTGTTCCTCTGCAGCTCTGCTCTATTCAACTCCTACCCCCCATCCCCCAGGGGATGCCTGTGATCCAGGTTGGGATATGCCACCCTGTTCCAGGGATACGCATTTTATGGGATCTCCAGTGGCACCCGCAGTTAGGGAGTCCCCATATGTGAAGACTCATTCCTGCTTGTTCCTGGAGATAACACAGTTACTTACCTGTAACAGGTGATCTCCGGAACAGCAGGAATTAGTCTTCACAACCCACCCACCTCCCCTAGGAGTTGTATCTATTTCCTTTCCTCTTGCTCTCCTTCTGTCTCAGCTATGAAACTCAACTGAGGAGAGGCAGTGGGAAAGGTGGGAAGTCACCGCGCAGGCGCGAGGGACGCTCCCAAAGGCTTCTGATTGGATGCTGGGGAGCATTTCCGTGCGGGCTCCGTCGGCGCCGACGTACCCATATGTGAAGACTAATTCCTGCTGTTCCGGAGATCACCTGTTACAGGTAAGTAACTGTGCTTTTTCAGAAACATTAAGGACAGAAAATGCAACTCAATTCTGTATGAGTGTCAGGTGGTGCTGAAGGCCCCAGATAGAAACATCGAAAAATGACGACAGAAAAAGACCACATGGCCTATCTAGTCTGTCCTTCCATATCAACAACTACAGCAGTCCCCCTTTTTCCTTTAGAGATCCTCTGTGTTTGTGCTATGTTTTGAATTCGGATACTGTCCTCATCTCTACCACCTCCACTGAGAGACTATTCCATAGATCCGCCACTCTTTCCGTAAAGAAATATTTCCGCATATCACTCCTGAATCTATCACCTTTCACCCTCATCCCATGTCTCCTTGTAGCAGAACTTGCTTTCAATTTAAAGAGGCTCTCCCCCTGTGCATTTATGCCACGGAGGTATTTAAACGTCTCAATCATATCACCTCTATCCCGCCTTTCCTCTAATCTGAGGTATACATATTAAGATCCTTAAGTCTGTCCTCATATGCTTTATAATGAAGACCACTAATCATTTTAGTAGCCACCCTCTGTACTGACTCCATCCTGATTATATCCTTTTGAACGTGTAGTCTCCAGAATCGCACACTATATTCCAAATAAGGTCGCACCGAAGACTTACAGAGGCACTATCGCCTCTTTTTTTTCTGCTAGCCATTCCTCTCCGTATAAACCCAAGCATCCTCCTAGCTTTTGCTGTAGCCTTTTCTACCTGTTTAGCCACTTTAAGGTCATCACACAGCACCACGCCTAGGTCCCGCTCTTCTTTAGTGGATAAAAGTACTTCACCCCTATACTATATTGCTCCCTTGGATTGCTGAAGCCCAATTGCATGACCTTACATATTTTAACATTAAATCCCAGCTGCCAAATTCTAGACCAGGGGTGGGCAATTCCGGTCCTGGAGGGCCGCAGACCAGTCAGGTTTTCATGATGCCCCTAATGAATAATCATGAGATCTATTTGCATCCACTGCCTTCCATTGTATGGAAATAGGTCCATGAATATTCATTAGGGACATCATGAAAACCTGACTGGCCTGCGTCCCTCCAGGACTTGAATTGCCCACCCCTGTTCTAGACCATTCTTCAAGCTTAGCTGGATCCCTCCTCATGTTATCTACACCTTACTGGGTGTCTACTCTATTGCAGATTTTGGTATCATCCGCAAAGAGGCAAACCTTACCCGACAGCCCTTCTGCTATATCACTAACAAAGATGTTAAAAAGAATCGGACCAAGGACCAATCCCTAGGGCACACCACTGGTAACTTCCTTCTCCTCAGAGTGAGCTCCATTTACCTGTACTCTTTATCACCTCCCACTCAACCAATTTCTAACCCAAGCAGTAATTTTAGTGTCCATCCCTAGTGTGCTCAGTTTGTTTATAAGTCGCCTGTGAGTAACGGTGTCAAAGGCTTTACTGAAATCTAAATACACCACATCTAGGGCTCTCCTTTCTGAATAAGGTATAGCCTGATATAGTTGCATCTCAGTCATGGTTTTCTGTGAAACATGTTTCTGTAACTGCTACTAATCCAAGTCTGCCACTCTCACCAAAGCTTCAACATCAGGGATCTTATTTCCTATGCTACGGGCATTTATACACACCGCTTTCCAACTGTTACCCCGTTTACCCATTTCCATAAAGGTATTTAATGTTTCACTTAACCTGGGGACTTTCTTCACCCATCCCCAACAAATCTAGTTTAAAGCCCTCTTCAGCAGATTAACCAGTCTACTACTGAAGAAGCTTCAACCTTTCTTGGAAAGATGGACGCCATCTCGGCTCTGCAACCCTTGGAACAGCATCCCATGGTCGAGGAAACCAAAACGCTCTCAATGACACCATCAACACAGCCATGCATTCATCTCCAGGATGCAAGCCTCTCTGCCTTGACCATTACCCTCAACTGGGAGGATTGAAGAGAACACCACCTGTGCACCTATCTGCTTCACCCTCTGTCCCAGAGCCATGAAGTCACTTTTGATACGCTCAGAGGGATACTTAGCAGTATCATTTGTTCTGACATGGATTAGCAACATTGGGTAATAGTCAGTGGGCTTGATGAGTCTCGGCAAACTCTCCGTAACATCTTGGATTTGGGCACCAGGCAGACTGCATACCTCTCTGGACATTGTCTAGTCGGCAGATGGACGCCTGAGTACCCCTCAGAAGAGAGTCACCAACCACCAATACCCTTCGCTTCCTTGTGGTCACTGATTCTGCAACTTTGGGGTACTTGAGCTCTGGTTCTTCCCTTTCCAGGGATTCTTTCACCTCCTCCATTTCCAGGGCTGCATAATGGTTCTTCAATTCAAGGGCTGGAGAAGTTGGATTTTTGATTCTGCAGGCCCTGGTGACTTGTGTCCAACCTTCATCATTCTGTAGCACCCATCTTTTTCTCTGCTGGAGAGCTTGGTTGCTGCAAGAAACATCTAATCAGTGTACTTCTCATTGTCTTGAATGCTCCTCAGCCTCGCCACCTCCTCTCTGAGTTCCACTTGTTTCCTGAGAGCTTCAGCATGCAGGCACCCTGCACATGGAACCGGTCCTTCAACTGGCATTGGGACCTCTGTCTGGAATGGGGGGGGGGAGGTGGTTCTTAGAAGCTGTAATGGGGGCAGCAGCTTTAGCGATACTATTTTTCCCAGCTATTGTTCTGTTCATGGAGCTTAGGTATCTGTTAAAGCCAAAGAGAGAGATCTTCCAAAGTACCAGCTGGTTTCCCAGCTGTTCTTTCAGAGAAAAAATATTCTGTTCCAAGTCCCTGTGTTTTGTTAATTGTGGAGGTGCCCTATAAAGCAAGACCTCTCACTAGGGATGGGTGGGAGTTGGGGGGGGGGGTAGGGAGGGAACTAACTTCTGATTAGGTATCAGCACTTCCCAAGAGCTGAGAAAGTTACCAAAGCAGACTTTTAAACCATCCCCACTAAAGAAAATGTTTCTCTTTTAAACTAAAGCACCAAAAAGAATGTAACTTGTCAGACGGGTGCCTGGGTGAGAATGTTCACAGTCTTGGCAAAGGCATATATCAATATGATTTGCAAGGGATTGTGGGAAATGCAGTCCATTCACACCAGACACAGCCGCTCACAATAATTAGTTGTGCTTGAGTGTAAAGCCAATAAGATATTTATTTATGGGGTTATTTCTCCCAACACAGATATGCTTGGTAGCACATAAAACAGGATACTTGCTTTCAGTGTTAAACTTAGAAAAACAAAATCAGGAAAACAGATGAACTTGTCAGGCAATCAAATCAAAAGAATAAAGACCTGGTTGGTAACAAACTGGTCTTTTCTGTAGGCTCTAGCTAATATTTTCTTAGCAGTGCATCAAACAACAAACAAACCCACAAAGAAGGGAAAAACTGTTCTTTTCAGGTTAACTTCTTATATCTTCACACATAGACTCAGAAGTGATTTCCTCAGAGCTCACAAACAATTAGGTAAGGCTCAATTGCTAGCAGTTACCCAGCTGAAACCCCTTAGCTGGCTTGCTTTCTACTGCGTGGCTCAAATCCTACTCAGGAGCTTTTCTGAGTAGATTAAAGAACAAGTTTGTATTTCTTTGTGATGGTTGTTGTACTTTGTAACAGTAAATTACCAAAGGAGTTTAGACAGAGAGCAATCCATGTATTCACAGCCTGTATCTAAGACCGCTCCCCCTTCTTCAACAATCATGGGTTCAATATCATGGATTGGCACAGAGGAATTTCTCAATGGAGCACTCTCAGGAGAATACTTGTTTCCCTGCTGTCTTTCAAGGTTATAGCTAGGGCATAGATCAGTGTTCATACCTGAGCTTCCATTGCTGTTAGAGTTCCTCTCTAAATAGCCTGGCCAGTATGTAGTCCAGTTCTTATGTCCAGCCTTCCAATCCAGATCCCTGGACACTGGATCTCTCTTCACATACCTTCTGGCACGGGTCTTAGGGTCCCTTCCACGTGCAGCCGTCTCCCTCACAGGTACCGTCTGGAGATTCCCAGCTCTGCAGCACCATTCCTCTGGCTTTCCCCAGTCCAATGGTGTAAGCTTGCCTTTGGAATGCCTTCCAGTATACGTACTGCTCTGGACTCCTCTAGACCTCCCAAAAGCTTTTCTCTTCTTTCTTCCAAAGGGTTTCTTGCCCTCTCTGTCCGTCCGCTCTGGCTTCTGCTTCTGATGATCCTCCAGATGATGAAGCTGTCCAAGATGAGGATATCCAAGCTGATCAAGACACTGAGGATGATTCTGAGGATGATTCTCTGTAGAATAAACTCTACCTTTATTCTGCTTAGATGAGTGCTCCACCCTAACACAGCGCAGCTGTGCTGAATCAGGCCCTGCCCTTTGAGATGAGTGCTTGGGGATTACCTCATAGCCCTCTTGATTGAACACATGTTTCCCCACTTCAGCTCCTCTAATGGCTGTTGGAAACCTGGTGCATTCTGGGACTGGTAGTCTTTTATGGAAAAATTCTGTTTTCTTATTTCTACCAGAACTGACAGGTTGCTTGTTCAGAGTCACTTCACCTTTACTATAGCTCTTTCCTGAGCTATGATAAGCTTCCTTATCACAAACTTTGTTTTTAAAAATGTACCAAACGCCTTTTAAGAGCTCCCAGTCAGAGAGCTAGCAATTTAAAACCCCCCACAAATTTCTATCTTTATTTGAAAGAGGTACTCTTTCAGCAGTCCTTTGAGGTCTCAACCCTGGTGTTGCAGGCAGCAGTCTGCGGAACCTATGTGGCTGGGGTCTAACAAATGGACCCAGAAGAAAAAACAGCAAGCTAGACCCTGCAAAAATGGACTCCTATAGGCCGATCTCAAGCATCCCGCTCCTAGCAAAAATTATTGAAAAGATCGTCCAGTGCCAACTGCAACACCACATTGAGACCAGCACACCCTTCGACCCTTGCCAGCATGGATTCCAGGAGACTCACGGCATAGAGACTCTACTGACCACCCTGTTCAATACACTAACCATAGGATTGGACAAAATTAGACAGGGCTTTGCCCTGATCTTCATGGACATTGCCTCTGCCTTCGATTCCATTAGCCACAAACGTTTCCTAGCACGCCTCAGAGAGAAGGTAGTGCACGGCACGGCACTGTCCTGGTGTGCATCATACCTGACAAACAGATGGCAACATGTCCGCTCTGGTCCCTCCACCTCCACCCCTTTCCCCCAAGAGAAAGGCGTTCCACAAGAATCCCCTCTCTCAGCCCTACTGTTCAATGTCTACATGCAACCCATCTGTGACCTCATCCGATCTTTCAACATCAACTGCCTGATCTATGCTGATGACGTCTTGCTATATATGCCAATCTCGACCGAGCATCTAGACCTCGCTCCGCTGGTCACCTGCTTCGATGCGGTCACAGTTTGGCTACACATGCAGAAGCTCAAAATAAACTTCAAGAAGACGGAAGTCCTCTTCATCACCAGGAACCCTGCATTCACTCCACCCTCCTCTCTAAAGGTACGCGATGCAGAGCTTCTCAGCAAGCCCACGATACGATACCTACTAGTCACACTGGATCAACAGCTCAACATGAAGGCCAGATAGGCAATATGATAAAGGTGATCTACCACAAAATCCGGACGCTTCACCACCTGCAACAGTTGCTTGAGCCAGAAGACTTCCGGACAGTCTTCCAAGCACTAATAATGCCACACTTCGACTATGCCAACGCAATACTGTACAGCCTCCCGAAAAGCACGCTTAACCCCCTACAGCTTGCAATGAATGCAGCTGCCAAAGTCCTGCACGGAGCATCCAGGAGGGACCACATCACCCCAGTTCTGAAACAACTGCACTTGCCAGTACAATGTAGGATCTCCTTTAAGATCTTGACGATGACCTATAAGGCCATCAACAAGTGCTCCTCCACCTTCCTCACAAATCTCATCCAGACCACCCCCCTTAACAGAGTAAGGAGGTCAGCTGCCACTAATACTCTTATACTCCCGAAGGTGATCACCAAATGCTCTCAGTCCACAAGAAACAGAGCCTTCACTTTCTATGCACCTTCCTGTTGGAATGACCTACCACTGGCCATACGGGCCACCAATGACCTCACCCAGTTTAGAAAGGCACTGAAACACCATCTGTTCCAGTATTATACTGGACTGGACGACGTCTCACAGACAGTCACACCCAGGACCCAGATCAGTGCCCCCAGCGTAGACACCTCATACACCTCCAGCCCTGCCTTTGAGAGCCCCACCCCCCTCAAATCTACCACCTTGTCTATAGAAGACACTAACAGTAGATAGTAATGACCTCCCCACACACCCTGCGACAGCAGATAAGTTGTACATAGTTACGCTGTTAACCCTGTAGAAAAGGTTGAACCACCCTATAACCAGCGATAGCCAAAGTGTACATAGTTACCTTGTTAGTCCTGTATATAGAACCCCGTTCATTGTAAGTCCCCTGCAGAATGCCTGTACTGGACAAATGTGTTACATGTAAACCGCACTGATTTTAAATAGCGCAGTATAAAAGAAACATTAAATAAAATAAATAAATAAATAATCCCTGTCAGAGGCAGAGGCCTATTGGGATGCTGAACGACTTTGGTTGGACTTTGCATTCCTAGACAACATCTTGTATGTTTTAGTGAGGATTTTGGCAAAGAATATAGCCACAGCACTAAGGGCATGGTGTTTGCTCTGGTTGAGAAACTAATTGGTGGATGTAATGTCTTAGCAAGCATCCCTTCAAACGGAAATTGCTCTTTGGTGAGGATCTGGAGAAGTCTGTTAATGATCTAAAGAAATTTAAGGCTTCCAGGCTCCCTGAAGATTAATATCGAGTTTGTGGACAATTTTCATTGACCCAAGATCATTTTCATGAAGCTTGGAGTTATCACCTTTCCAGGATTTGTTCTCAGAGATTGAAGTTTCTGTCCTGGTGCCATTCCTTTGGTGGTAATCACTTAGGGGGTAGAGATGGGATGGCTGGCTCTTTGGCTGAAGCCAAATCTTCCTAATGAGATCTTGGAGATCCTTGAAATGGTACTGCTGGAGGGCAGTTATCTGAGACTTTTACTGCATGTGGACACAGATCACTTGAGACTGGTCGGTGATGGAAGTGATTTGCAAAGGCTGATGCAACCACACTTCAGTGCTTTTATGGAGTCCTGCCGAGCACAAGGAAAGGCACAAGCTTTGCCAGCAACTTTTGGACAGGCTGTTTCAGCTCAAGTCAGTAGTGCCTGTACCTCTAAAGGTTCCCATTTCATAGTGCCCGATAAAAGGGACGTTTCATCTGTATATGGATCCAAAGAAGATCTCAAGACTGAGAGTCCTGGGATTCCTTAAGGAGACCTTATAGTTGGTAATACCGGCCTTGCGACAGTATAAGTACTTAACATCATTGGATCTTATAGAGGCATCTCCCCACATTTCCATCTATCTGGAGCATAAGAGATACTTGTGTTTTGCAGTTCCAGTGGATCATCTTCAGTTTGAGGCCCTAATATTCGGACTAACTGTGCCTCTCAGAACTTGCACCAAGGAGATAATCCTTGTGACAGCAGCCCTGCAAAAAGGGGGAGGGGGAGTCCTAGTACATCATAACTTGATGATTGGTGGATCTGGATGACATCCTGTGAGAAAGTCATCTCGCTATTGATCAGGTGTTGCATTTTCTCCAGAAATTGACAGGGTGATCAATTTTGCGAAGAGTACCCCACCTCATGCTCCCACCCAGCCCAGGCACAGTCTTTGATTTATAGGCTCTTAAGCCAGTTAATCAAGAAGCAACAGTTCGAACGGGACAAGGAGAAACAGAATTTATTTATTTTATTTATTTGGTTTTATATACCCCGCTATTTAAAACAGCGCGGTTTACAATAGGAACAAACAAGAGACATTCCGTGCTCTTCCGAGCTTACAATCTACAGTAATACAACCATAATGGGTACAAACATGTCTAATCCTAACAACTCTTAATGGGTACAAACATGTCTAATCCTAACAACTTTAGAGGGTATAAACTACAGCCCTTTTTATTTATTTATTTATTTATTTACATTCTCTTATATACCGCGCTATTCTGCATCAGTGCGGTTTACATTGAACAAACTGAAATTACATTGAACAGGGCATTATAACTTGGAGATAACTATTTTACAGGGAACATGGGCTATGGAGGGTTAAGTGGCTTGCCCAAGACCACAAGGAGCACGTGTGGGACTAGAAACCCCAGTCCTTCCGGCCCAAGGTTGCTGTCCTCTAGTGGGATTTGAACCCCCGACCTTCCGGCCTGAAGTACCTTGCCCCAACCACTAGGCCACTCCTCCACTCCACTTTTGGGTACAAACATGTCTAATCATAAACTTTAACGGGTATAAAATGGGTAGCACAAGGGTGAGAAAAGGGTAACCCGGGGTGAGGTGAGACGGGGTAGAGCAAGGTGAGCGTGGTGAGAAGGGGTACCAGTCTCATATGATGGCACATATTCATTGTTGTGCTCCGTTTTGCTGTTTTCTTTTGTGTATTTATGTCTTGAGTCGGTGGCTGCTGCGTCTCCTGAGCTGAGTCTCAGGATGACAGCCTTGGAGAGAAGACTGTCTGCCTTCATGGAGCAGCAGCAGGCACTGATGGCCAGCCTGTCTGGCGCATCTGCCCCGACCACCGGGACATCGAAGTCGACCCCGGAGACCGAGACGATACTCGAGTCCATCATGGCTCGAAGTCGACCTCGGTCGCAGTCTCACTCGACCACCCGTTCGGGACCGAGGGCGTCGAGGCAGGTGCTCCAGGGCCCCACGGGATCGGATCCTGACTCCTTGTCGGAGGAGTCCACCTGGGAGACGGAGGATGAGGAGTCCCCCGACACATTCAAGACTCTGTGCGTCCCATCGGACTCACCGCAATCTGAGCCCCGGAGTAGATCCCCTCCGGAGGATACCCGGTTCTAGGAGTTTGTGCGGAATATGGCCACCGCGTTGGCTATTCCGGTGGACCCCGAGGAAGAGCTGAAGAGCTCGAGGCCTACAGTACGACTCTCCTCCTTAAGGAGGCCTTTACTGTCCCGGTTCCTCCGATGCTGGAACGACTCCTCTTCCGGATGTGGGAGGCACTGGCTTCGGCGCCGGTTCTAAGCAAGAGAGTCGATTCGATTTATCGACTCCGGAAGAGCCCTGGCTTTCAGAAGGCGCAGCTACCACACCATTCCATGGTGGTAGAATCGGCCATGCATCGCCTGAAAAGTCAGAAGATGCACTCTGCGGTGCCCCCCGGCAGGGAGGCCCAGAATCTCGATGGTGTGGGTAGAAAGTGCTTCCAGGGCTCGATGCTTGCTTGCCCGTGTCCAGTCTTACCAGCTGTACATGGGCATGTACTTGCGAGACCTGGCCAAGGAGTTGGCCGGGTTCTCTGCTGGTCTCTCCGGGGAGCCCTTGCAGAGATTCAAGTCCTTGTCCTCGGGGATTCGGGACTGCTCAAAGTTTGCCCGCACTGCCTACGATGGCTTCGAGGCTTCGGCCCGAGTTGCGGCAGCCGGCATCGCGGCTCGACGCCAGGCATGGCTGCAGTCATCGGACCTCGAGCCATGGGTTCAGGACAAGTTGGTCGATGTCCCTTGCCGAGGTGAAAACCTTTTTGGCAAGCCCATGGCCGAGAAGGCCGCACAGCTCGAGACTGAGCACCTTACAAGGACAAGGCTGTCTAGGAAGACCTCTGCCCCTTCTCACAAGAAGAAGGCCCCGGGTAAGAAGCCCTTTTACCCGAGGAAGGGTACTGCCTACAAACAGTACCCTCAGTATCAGGCTGCCCACGCTGCACCCCAGGGTCAGCAAGCCAATGGGCAGGGTAATGGGCCCCGTAGGCAGAGGACCCCCAAGCCTCTGGCCCCTGCTCCCACTCAGCAGGGTGGGGGTTTTTGACTCCTTGAGCGTAGCCTCTCTGTCCCTGCTCTCCCAACCCTCCACAGGAGGTTGCCTCGCCCTCTTTGCCCACCAGTGGCCCCACATTACTTGGGACAGTTGGGTGTTGAACATAGTCCAAAGGGGCTATGCACTACATTTTCACCAACTACCTCCGCCATACTTTCCAGGGGAGCCTCTACGGCCTCCCCTGCACACAGATCTTCTCCTCCAAGAGCTCCAAGGTCTGTTGGTGGACAGGGCGGTGGAGCCTGTGCCTCCCGACTTGCAAAGTCCAGGGTTCTACTCCAGGTATTTCCTGGTACCCAAAAGAACCGGTGGCCTTCGACCTATTATCGATCTCAGGAACCTAAACAAGTTCCTAGAGAAAGAAAAGTTCAAGATGCTTACTCTTGGAACACGTCTGCCCTACCTCCAGCAGGGAGATTGGCTATGCTCCTTAGATCTGAAGGATACGTACACTCACATCCTCATTCATCCAGACCACAGAAAGTACCTCAGGTTCATTGTGGGAGGAAACCATTATCAGTACAGAGTTCTGCCTTTTGGCTTAACCTCCGTTCCCAGAGTCTTTACCAAATGCCTGGCAGTAGTGGCGGCCTACCTGAGAAATCAAGGCATCTTTGTCTTTCCCTATCTGGACGACTGGCTCAGCAGGGGTCAGACGTGCCAGGAGACTCAACAGGCCACCCTCAGAACTATTGCTCTTCTTCAAAGCTTGGGATTTGTAATAAACTTCGCAAAGTCCACTTTGCTCCCCTCCCAGAACTTGGAGTTCATAGGGGCAAGGCTGGACTCTGTCCTGGCAAAGGCATTCTTGCCAGCAAACAGGACCCAAAGACTGATGGACTTAGCAAATCCAGTTTCTCAGCCGGTCAGTGGTCTCCGCCAGACTCTGCCT
Source organism: Ichthyophis bannanicus (assembly GCA_033557465.1). Taxonomy (NCBI): domain Eukaryota; kingdom Metazoa; phylum Chordata; class Amphibia; order Gymnophiona; family Ichthyophiidae; genus Ichthyophis; species Ichthyophis bannanicus. Next base: position 36,894,176 of record CM066049.1, on the reverse strand, counting down.
GAGGCTGCTTGGCCACATGGCTTCGACAGTACATGTGACCCCCAATGCCAGGCTCCATATGAGGCCTGCACAGTGGTGCCTTCGGACTGAGTGGTCCCAGGCCGCAGGCAGCCTCAGACAGGATAAGGGTGTCCAGACAATTTCTGAACTCCCTCAGCTGGTGGCTGCACCCACCCAATCTACTACAAGGGGTGCCCTTTCAAATTCCTGGGTACACAGCGGTACTGACCACAGACGCCTCCCTGCAGGGCTGGGGGGCTCATTGTCTGAACAAATGCACCCAGGGCCTGTGGTCTCCTTGGGAGGCTGCACAGCAGATCAATCTCCTAGAACTCAGAGCTATTCGATTAGCACTCAAAGTTTTTCTCCTACCCTGGCTCATCAATCTGTCCTGGTTCAGGCAGACACCCAAGTAGCCATGTTTTATGTGATCAAACAGGGCAGGACTGGGTCCAGACTCCTTTGTTGGGAGGCTCAGGACCTTTGTTCATTTGCCCTCAAGCACAACATGCTCCTCAAGGCTGTGTACCTTCCAGGCCAGGACAACTACCTGGCCGACAAGTTCAGCAGAAATTTGCAGCCTAACGAGTGGCAGCTGCATCCCTTGGTAGTTCAGAAGATCTTCCTAAGATGGGGGTCTCCCTTTGATAGATCTCTTTGCCAGTCCACTGAACAGGCAACTGCCAAAGTTCTGCTCCAGGCAACCGCATCCTCTGCGGATAGCAGCGGATGCTTTTCTGATTCCCTGGTCTCAGGGCCTCCTGTATGCGTTTCCTCCCACGCCCTTGGTGGCCCGAACTCTGTTCAAGATTCTTCAGGACAAGGCCTTGGTCCTGCTGTTGGCTCCCAGGTGGCCAAGACAGCTTTGGTTTCTGCTTCAGCTGGCGGTGGATCCCCCACTGCCTCTGGGGTTGCAACCCGACCTTCTCTCTCAGGAGCAGGGTTCCCTTCTGTACCCCAATCTCAAAGCTCTCAATTTTATGGCCTGGAGGCTGCAAGGGTAGTTCTGGCTCCCTGGGGCCTACCTCAGGAAGTTGAGGAGGTTGTCCTAGCCTCTAGGAAACAGTCCACTAGGAAAACCTATGCTCTCAAATGGAAAACGTTTTCTGTGTGGTGGCAGCTACGTACAGAGGATCCTTTCTCCTGTACTGTACCAGTGGTGCTTCAGTACTTACTGCACTTGTCCAATCAGGGACTTAAGTCCAATTCTGTTCGGGTCCACCTCTCAGCTCTAGCAGCTCACCACTCACTGGTGGAAGGACATTCTTTGTCGGTTCACCCCTTGGTATCCCGCTTTCTCAGGGGCTTGCTTTTGCTCAAGCCTCCAATCCGTCCTCCTGCTCCTCAGTGGGAGTTGAATGTGGTCTTGCAGCAGCTGACTCGCCCACCCTTTGAGCTGATGGCTACTTGCCCTCTACGCTTCCTGTCCTGGAAGACACTCTTCTTGGTAGCCCTTACCTCGGCTAGGCGAGTGAGTGAGCTTCAGGCCCTGGTCTGTGTTAGGCCTTACACTCGCTTTTATGGGAACAGGGTAGTCCTTAGGACTCATCCAAAGTTCCTCCCAAAAGTTGTCTCCTCCTTCCACCTTAACCAAGAGGTGGTTCTTCCAACATTCTTCCCTAGGCCTCATGCAAGCCAGGCTGAAGCAGTCCTGCATACCCTGGACTGTAGGAAGGCCTTATCCTTCTACCTTGACCGTACGCAAGGACATAGAAGGGCTACTCAGCTCTTCATCTCTTTTGACCCTAATAAGTTGGGGTTGGCTGTGTCCAAGCGTACCTTGTCCATCTGGGTGGCTGACTGTATCACCTGGGCTTACAAGGCGGCTGACCTTCCTTTGCAGGGTCGGGTCACGGCCCACCGTGTCAGGGCAATGGCTGCCTCAGTGGCTCATCTCCGTTCTGTGCCCTTGGTAGACATCTGCAGGGCTGCAACTTGGTCTTCAAGCCAGACTTTTGCGGCCCATTACTGTCTGGAGAGGGTCCCGTAGGGACAGTGCTTTTGGCCAAGCAGTACTCCGGAATCTCTTTGAGGTTTAGGCAACTCCTGCCCTCTGTTGGGCTACCGGTGGAGGTTGTGTCAGTGAAAAGCCTTTCTTTGCTGCTGGGACTAGAGGGAGTTCTCTTGTTCAGCCTGGGTTCCTCGGTAGCCCAGAGCTAGGGAGTCACCCATATGTGAGGACTGACTTCCTGCTTGGTCCTGGAGAAAGAGTAGTTACTCACCTGTAACAGGTGTTCTCCAGGAGCAGCAGGAATCAGTCCTCACAACCCTCCCTCCTCCCCTGGGAGTTGCAGTTGTACATAGTTTTACATTTTTTGTGTGCTGTTCTTAGCTATGTCATTTGACTGAGCTAAGATGGCACCTTTAGGCAGGAAGGGAACCGCGCATGTGTGCCTGCATTCCCAAAGGCTTTCATAGAAAGCTGGGGAAATGCTCCGCTGGGGCTTCATCGGCGTCGATGACACCCATATGTGAGGACTGATTCCTGCTGCTCCTGGAGAACACCTGTTACAGGTGAGTAACTACTCTACACCATGGACTGCCCAAAGAATAAACCAGTCGGTACTAGAGGAGATCAAAACTAAACTTTCTTTAGAAGCTCAGATGACAAGACTTCGACTTTGATGCTTTGGACACATCATGCGGAGAGAGAGATCATTAGAGAAAGGCATCATGCTTGGCAAGATAGAAAGTCAACGCAAAAGAGGAAGGCCAGCAATGAGATGGATCGATACAATAACAGCAGCTACGGGTACCAGTCTATCAACAATGAGCCGCCTGACTGAAGACCGAACACAATTTAGGATAGATATCCAGAGGGTCGCCATGAGTTTACTCTGACTCGACGGCACTTAACAACAACAACAAGCCAGTTAAGAAGAAAGAAGGGACATTTTGCACTTCCTGGTTTAACTGGTTATTTTCATAAGCAAGTTCTTAAGCCAAATAGGTTCTAGGTCATTGCAGTTCATCTTGAGTTCATCTACAGGAAGAACTATTCAGGCAATTGGTAACAGACCCCACATGTGAAGGGGCCATTCTGGACTTGGTGCTTAACAATGGTGAAAGTGTTTCTGATGTTATAGTGGGAGATCATTTTGCATCCAGTGATCACCAGATGGTGTGGTTCAGTATTAGGACTAGGGCTGTTAGAATCCATTCAAAAGCAAGTGTCTTAGACTTTAGGAAAACTAACTTTGCCAAGATGGACCAATACCTCAGGGAGTCGTTAGCAGGATGGGAACAGCTGGGGGATGTAGAAAAACAGTGGGCAAAACTGAAAGGGGATATTTTAAGGGCAACCAACCTTTTTGTTAAAATGGTACATAAAGGTAAAAGGAAAAGACGACCGCTATGGCTTTCCAAAGAAGTTGCTGAAAAGGTGAAGAAAAAGAGGGAGGCCTTCATGAAATACAAGAGATCACAGAGAGAGGAAGACAGGCATCTATATTTGGAAAAACTTAGAGAAGCTAGCAAAGTAGTCAGGAAGGCAAAGATTCAAAAAGAGGAAGAAATAGCCAATGCAATAAAATGGGGGGATAAGACATTTTTCAGAAAAGTTGGTGAAAAGAGGAAGGGCAAAAGTGGTATTGTCAGACTAAACGGTGAAAGGGAGGAATATGTAGAAGCTGATGAGGATAAAGCGGAATTGCTTAACAAGTATTTCTGTTCTGTGTTCACAGTCGAAGAACCAGGAGCAGGACCTCAGAAAACACCCACAAACAGGAAAAGAAGCGAGGGGCATCTTGAAGAATTTTCAGAAGACTGTGTTCGTGAGAAACTAGCTGAACATAAAGTAGAGAAAGCGATGGGACTGGATGGGATACACCCTAGAATACTGAGGGAACTTGGGGACGTTCTAGCAGCTCCACTGACTGACCTTTTCAATACCTCGTTGGAGACGGGAGTGGTGCCAAAGGACTGGAGAGAGGCTCATGTGGTGCCTTTACACAAAAGCGGAAGTAAGGATGGGGTTGAAAACTACAGGCCGGTTAGTTTAACTTCGGTGGTGAGTAAATTATTGGAAACGCTGCTGAAAGAGAAAATAGTGTGGTTTTTGGAGTCCAGCGGATTACAGGATCCAAGACAGCATGGATTCACCAGAGGCAGGTCTTGTCAGACAAATCTGATTGATTTCTTTGACTGGGTGAGCAGGGAATTGGACCGAGGGAGAGCCCTAGATGTGGTGTATTTAGATTTCAGTAAAGCGTTTGACACCGTTCCTCACAGATGACTTATAAATAAACTGAGCACCCTAGGGATGGACCCTAAAGATACTGCTTGGGTTAGAAATTGGTTGAGTGAGAGGTAACAAATTGTACAGGTAAATGGAGATAGAAGTTACCAGTGGTGTGCCCCAGGGATCTGTCCTTGGTCCGATTCTTTTTAACATCTTTGTTAGTGATATAGCGGAAGGGCTGTCGGGTAAGGTTTACCTCTTTGTGGATGATACCAAAATCTGCAATAGAGTAGACACCCAGGGAGGTGTAGATAACATGAGGAGGGATCTAGCTAAGCTTGAAGAATGGTCTAGAATTTGGCAGCTGTGATTTAATGTTAAAAAATGCAAGGTCATGCATTTGGGCTACAGTCCAAGAGAGCAATATAGTTTAGGGGGTGAAGTACTTGTGTCTAAAGAAGAGTGGGACCTAGGCGTGGTCATGTCAGATGAACTTAAAATAGCTAAACAGGAAGAAAAGGCGACAACAAAAGCTAGAAGGATGCTTGGGTGCATACAGAGAGGAATGGCTAGCAGAAAAAAGGAGGTGATAGTGCCTCTGTATAAGTCTTTGGTGCGACCTGATTTGGAGTATTGTGTGCAGTTCTGGATACCGCACCTTCAAAAGGATGCAAACAGGATGGAGTCAGTACAGAGGGTGCCTACTAAAATGGTTAGTGATCTTTATTATAAAGCATATGAGGACAGACTTAAGGATCTTAATATGTACACCTGAGACTAGAGGTGATATGATTGAGACATTTAAATACCTACATGGCATAAATGCACAGGGGTAGAGCCTCATTTGATTGAAGTCAAGTTCTGCTACGAGGGGACATGGGAAGAGGGTGAAAGGGGATAGATTCAGTAGTGATATGCGGAAATATTTCTTTACAGAAAGAGTGGTGGATCCGTGGGATAGTCTCCCAATGGAGGTGGTAGAGATGAGGACTGTATCTGATTCCAAAAAAACATGTGACAAACACAGAGGATTTCTAAAGAAAAATAGGGGACTGTTGTAGTTGTTGATATGGAAGGACAGACTAGATAGGCCATGCGGTCTTTTTCTGTCGTCATTTTTCTATGTTTCTGTGAACATTAAACAAAGCCCCTCAAACCTATTAGTTTATATTCATATTGATTTAAATATTTCTTTTCCTCTAGCAACTTTAAGTAACTGAACAACTTAAGTAACCGAACAACGCCGCCAACTAAGTACGCACCATCCTATCCACACACACAAGTTTATCATATCACGTTATTAAATATCCTCATATTAAATGTTACCTATAATTGTTCTGACTAAATGCTGTTATGTAACTGTACTGTCTAAATGTTTACACGTACCCTAATGTTAAAGGTAACCTTCCAATTGTAATGTGACGTGACATGTCCACCTTGATGATGGATAAGGTGTCATACAGATCTGTCTAAATAAATAAATAGCTAAACAAATCATAACTACTAGGATGCAGTTCAGCAGCAAAATGGCGGCTATGCAGTTTTTTGAACGGAGTATCACATGTATGACTCTCTCCCAGCTGGTGAAGCGTCTTATGTGTGCACTAGATGCAGAGAGATCCTTGCTTTCAGGGAATGAGTCTGATCTCTGGAGGTTAGAGTAATGGACTTAGAGGACCTGATGCAGTTAGATAGGAACCTAGAGGAGACTTCCAGGGATATAAAAGAGAAGTCCCACCTGCACTCTGTCATCCTCTTTGCTGCCATGGAGGAGAGTGCTTTGCTGAAAGGAGATCATCTTGGTGTTGTAGAAAGTGATCCTGTCACTAGGACATGTGCTCCAGGTGATGTAATATCCTCTTGCATCCGGGATGGTTCTCCAGAGCCATGTGAAAATACAACCACACTTATGGTCACTTTCAGAGTGTAAGATGATTACTCAACAAACATAAAAATACACTCCATTAAATCATAGCAGGCTGTAAAGTCAATGTTAAACCCTTCAAAGATCGAGAAGAGGAGAGGAGAAAAAAGTGGGTAAACTGGCAGTGGGCTAATATTGGGTAAACTGGCAATGGGCTAATATTGGGAATGGTAGTATGGGACTAGAAATGGAATAATACAAGCACTTTAGCGGATCTGGGAATGGAAGTTAGGTATATTGGGCATGGGGGGCGCTGGTGGGCTGGAAATTGGCTGATTCTGGGGGATGGGACTGAAAATGGATAGATATTGGAAATGGGCTGGGACTGGAAATGTGTTCATACTGGGTATGGAGACTGGAAAAGGGCTGGAACTGGAATGGGACTGGCGGTAGGGATTTGGGACTGGAAGGGAGCTAATTCTAGGACTCTGGTTCTGGGATTTAAATGCTAAGGTTAGGATGGAAAAAAAAAGGGAAATTCTGGGAGAATGAGAAGGAAGAGGTTGATAGATATTGTGGGGAAGAAGCAAAGTCAACCAGGAGAATGTTGAGAGGGTGATGTATAAGGACACATGGCGGGGTAAAAAGGACAAAATATAATATTAATTAATATTGGAGAAGGAGGTAAATGTGCGAGTACTGGGGAAGGGGAGTAGGAGGCAGGAGGACAAGGTACTAGGGACAAGGGATGTGGGAAAGCAGGGACTCTTGACAGTTGGAGTCTCTAAGATTGGGAGAAAAATCGCCGAGTCAGTGAGCTTCAGGCGCTCATGGCTGGTGCCCATTACACCAGGTTTTATCGGAACAGGATGGTCTCCGGATCTTGCCTAAGGTCGTGTCGGCTTTCCATATCTACCAGGAGATAGTGCTTCCGACCTTCTTTCCGAGTCCCCACGCCAACCAGGCATCGGCTCTCCACACCTTAGACTGCAAGCGGGCTCTCGCCTTCTACTTGCAGCAGACCCAGACTCACCACAAGTCTGACCGACGTTTTGTGACCTACAATCCCAATAGGTAGGGGCAAGCGGTCACCAAGTGCACCCTCTCTATTTGGGTAGTGGACTGCATCGCGTTCGCCCATGTGAAGGTGGGCATCCCTCTTGATGAGTCACTGCACATGGGGTCCGAGTCAGAGTGGCCTCGGTGGCCTCGCTGCGCTCTGTGCCCATGATGGACATCTGCTGGGCGGCAACCTGGTCTTCCACTGCCCAGTACTGCCTGGAGAGGGAGTCCCGCCGGGACAGAGCCTTCAGCCAGGCTGTACTCGGTAATCTGTTCAGGGTATAAGCAACTCCTGCCCTCCGACCCTTCTTCACGGCTACCGAGGGCTTCGCCCCGGGGGCTCGGGCTCCTTCTGGCTTTGGCTTCTGCTTACAGCCTCGCGGAGGTGTTTTTTTGTTTTTTGGTTACAGGTTCGGTATCCTGTAGCTAGGGAGTCCCATAAGTGAGGACTGACTTCCTGCTTGTTCCTGGAGAAAGTGTAGTTACTTACCTGTAACAGGTGTTCTCCAGGGACAGCAGGAATCAGTCCTCACTACCTTCCTGCCTCCCCTGATGAGTTGTTGTATTTTTGTCCTTCCCTTGCCATCTGCTTGGTAGGGCTCAAGCTAAGGGACCTGACCTGAGCAAGATGGCACCTTTGGGCGGGAAGAGGACCATGCATGCGTGGTATCAATCCCAAAAGCTTTCTTTGAAAGCTGGGGAATTGCTCCGTGCGAGCTCCTTCATTGCCGACGTCACCCTTAAGTGAGGACTGATTCCTGCTGTCCCTGAAGAACACCAGTTACAGGTGAGTAACTACGCTTTATGCACCTAGGAAAGAACAACCCAAACTATGGTTATACAATGCAAGGTTCCACATTAGGAACCACCATTCAGGAAAAAGATTTAGGCAGCATCGTGGATAATGCATTGTTCTCCAGGAACAAGCAGGAAGTCGGTCCTCACTTATGGGTGACGTCGGCACCGACTGAGCCTGTGCAAAGCAATTCCCCAGCTTTCAAAGAAAGCCTTTGGGATTGCTGCCATGCATGCATGGTCCTCTTCCCGCCCAAGGGTGCCATCTTGCTCAGTCAGGTCCTTTAGCTTGAGCCCTACCAAGCAGATGGCAAGGGAAGGACAAAAATACAGTGTGGTACTCTTGCCACCGAAAGATGCCATCTTGATCAGTCTCCCTTTTTCCGCGGAGCCCTTCGGATGCACATCCTCCTCGTCCCTTGGAAAAACTGTTTTTGTTTTCGGCCTCTGGCCCTCTCTTTTCCGGTAGTACCTGTCCTCTCCCATCCTCCCCTTCGCTCTTATTATCCCAAGCAAAGGGACGTCCTCCATTCCAGCCTTTTTGTAAATTTTTTTTCTCTTTGGACCTTTCGTGCCGGCCTCGAGGGTCTTCAACCTAGCAGGTGCCCTTTTTGCCCCAATGGCCACCGGTTTTAAAAAATGTGACAGATGCTCCAAAAATATGTCGCTCACAGATACCCATGACTGCTGTCTCCAGTGTCTGGGGGCCGACCATAACCTGGAGCTTTGCTCTCTCTATAAGAAAATGTCCTTCAGGGCTCTGCTAAGTCATAAGCAGAAGTCCGACGACATTTTTCAAAAGGCAGCACTTTAATCCCCGGTGGGATCCTCGGCTGTCCCTCTGGTTACGGCATCCCCCACAGTGGTTCCGCATTCAAGGCGGCACTCTGATCAGGGGTTTTCTGAGGTGGAGAAGGCGCAAGGAGAAGACAACCTCGAAGTCTCTCAACCCTCCCTGGTGTTCTCAAGTGTCAGATAAGGAGCGGCCTCAAAATGTACCTCGTACAGACACGGAGGCTTCCGGCGATGGTGCCCGGTCTCCTGAGGGTCGTCCTGGTGAGGACCCTCTCTCCTTCTCCACGCCTGACCCGGTAACCCCAGTGTCGGTGTCCCAGGGACTCAAGTCCACGTGGTAGTCCCGAATGCTGGCACTAGACCACAGCGTTTCTGCCTTTTTAGCTGCCCAGCAGGCGCTCTTGCCCAGCATGGCTGGTCTGTGCCTTGAGACCGAGGTTCCCTCGAAAGGGATACTCAAACCCGCCCTGGAAACCCTTGAGAGCCGTGGACCTTGTAAGGGTCCCCTGCGCCAGTCTCGCTCACCGTCCCGTTCCTCCGGGGTGAGGTCCTCCAAGGCCAGTGCCTCTGGTTCCAAGCAGGCCTCGGCTTCTGGACAGGGCGAGCAGTATGACTCTGACTCATTTTCGGACCTCTCGGGCTGGGAGTCAGACGGGGATACTTCCCTGGAGACCCGCACTCACAGGGACCTTCCTTCAGACCCGTTCCCACCCACCTCCCAGAGGTGTTCACCTCCCGAGGACATGTCCTTTCTGGTGTTCGTGCAGGACATGGTGCGGGCCCTCAATCTGGCCACGCAGGCTGAGGAAGAACCGAGGGCAGAGGAACTTGACATCTTACAATATGAGTCTCCGCCTTGGTAGTCTCTTAAGGTCTCTGTGCCTCCCATTCTGTCCAGGCTGCTCCTTCGCATGTGAGAGGCACCTGCCTCAGTCCCCATTGTGAGCAAACGCCTCAATGCCATGTATAGGGTCCAGCACAGCCAGGGGGGCTCCGGAAGACCCAGCTTCCGCACATCTCCATGGTAATGGAATCGGTGATGCGGAAGCAAAGGACCCAAAGTCACATTCTTCAGTCCTGCCAGGAAGGGAGTCCAGAGCCCTCGACACCCTTGGTCGCAAGGTCTAGCAGGGGTCCATGCTGACGTGCCGCATTCAGGCATGGGCATGTTCCTGTACAACCTCACCAAAGAGCTTGGCGGTTTTTCCGCAGGTTTTGGGGGTGAACACCTTCTCAAGTTCCAGACCCTCCTGAGGTCGGTCGCGGACTGCTTGAAGTACCTCTCCCGTGCCGCGTATGATGGGTTTGAGTCCTCTGCCCGAGAGGCGGCGGCCAGCATCGGGACCCGGCACAAGGCATGGCTCCAGTCTTCGAACCTGGAGCAGTGGGTCGAGGAGAAGCTCTTGGATGTCCCCTGCCAATGGAGGATAAGGCTGCCGAAATTGGCAAGCCAATGGAGGATAAGGCCGCCGAAATTGAAACTGAGTTTGTAACTCAAACCCGCCTCTCGCGTAAGACCTCTTCTCTCCCACGGAAGAAGCAGCAAACAAAGAAGCCGTTCTTCCAGAGAAAGGGACTCCCCTACCAGGAATATCCGCTCTACCCGCCCATCCCCGCACCAACCAACATCATGCAGGGGAAGGGGGAGCACACAGCCATCGCAAGCCTAAAGGGCCCAAAGCCCAACCCACTCGGGTTTTGACGCCGAAGGCATAGTCTCTTGCCCCCTGGCGGCACTTCCGCCTGTGGGGGAGACGCCTGTCCCTTTTCACCCCCTAATGGGCATCAATCACATCGGACACCTGGGTCCTCAGGATGGTCCGGGATGGTTATCGTCTTCATCTGGGCAGGCTCCCTCCTCCCTTCTCCCCAGCAGAGCATTCTCGGCTTCCCTTGCACCAGGCTTGTTTGCAACAGGAGCTGACCAACCTCCTCGACCAGTGGGCGGTCGAAAATGTACCGCCACATCTCCGAGGTCGAGGGTTCTACTCCCAATACTTCCTCATTCCGAAGAAGATGGAGGGCCTACGCCCCTTCCTCGATCTCTGGAACCTAAACAAGTTTCTGGTGCGGGAGAAGTTCAGAATGCTATCACTTCGTGTCCTGCTGCCCTTCCTCCAGCAGGGTGTTTGGCTATTCTCCTTGGACCTCAGGGACGCTTACGCCCACATTCTGGTCCACCCCAGCACAGGCAGTACTTGCGCATCAGGGTACAGGGAGAGCACTACCAATACATGGTGCTTCCATTAAGGCTTGCGTCTGCCTCGAGGGTCTTCACCAAGTGCCTTTCTGCAGTCGCTGCCTGCTTCCGGCGGCAGGGCATACCTGTTTTCCCTTACCTAGACCACTGGCTTGTCACAGGGGCATCGACCGAGGAAGCCTGCCTTGCGGCATTACGCACGATCCTCGAATGCCTCTGCTTCCTGGTCAATTATTCCAAGTCTCACCTCGAACCGGTGCAGACCCTGGTGTTCATCGGCTTGCTCCTCGACATGGAGCGGGCGACTGCCTTCCTGCCCCGGGACTGTGCAGATTGTTTCCGTGCCCTGGCAGCAAAGGATCAAGGCAGGACTCTGATTCCAGCGCAAGCCATGTTGCGTCTCCTGGGGCACATGGCCTCCACCGTCCATATTGTTCCCCACGCCCGCATGCACATGTGGATGGCTCAGTGGTGCCTCAGGGCAGAATGGAGGCAGGCCTCCGGGACCCTGTCCGGGTCTCCTGCAGTCTTTACACCTCCCTGGATTGGTGGCAGGATTCCCGAAGCCTTTTTCCAGGAATGCCCTTCCAGGTCCCACAGCACAAGCTCATCCTAACAAAGAATGCCTCCCTGGTGGGTTGGGGAGCCCACTGCGGTGACCTACGGACCCAGGGACAGTGGTCGCCCGAAGAATCTCAGCAGCAGATCAATCTCGAGCTTCGGGCGGTCCGGTGGCCCCTGAGGCCTTCGAGTACCACCGGAGGGCAAAGTCTGTGCTCATGCAGACTGACAACAGGGTAGCCATGTTCTACATAAACAAGGAGGGGGGAACAGGTTCCCGCCCCCTCTGCCTGGAGGTGGTCCTCCTTTGTTCCTTTGCCATTCGCCGGGGCATGACCCTCAGAGCAGTCTATCTCCCGGGCCAGGAGAATGTCCTCGTGGACAAACTCAGCAAAATCCTTATGCCTTCCCCACCACTTCTCTCATTGCAAGGACCCTCCACAAGTTCCAGCAGGAATGAGCTTCAATGATTCTCGTGGCTCCTTCGTGGCCTCGACAGCTTTGGTTCCCGCTTCTGCTCCGGCTCTCGTCCAAGCCTTCAGTCCCCCTAGGCTGCACCCTGAGCCTGCTAACACAGGAGGAGGGACGGGTGCTCCACCCTAATCTGTCCTCGTTGTCCCTTACAGCCTGTTGGCTGAACGGGTCTCCTTAGCCCCGCTGCACCTCCCGGAGAAGGTCAAGGAGATCCTCCGTGCGTCGAGGAAAGACTCGACGAGGCAATCCTATGCTTGAAGTGGCGGCGTTTCTTGATCTGGTGCTCCGAACTCCAGATTGACCTGTTCTCCTACTCTCTCTGGGGTGTTCTCCAGTAACTCTTCCACCTCTCGAAGGAGGGGCTGAAATCCTACTTGGTCAGGGTACACCTGAGTGCCATCTTGGCTAACCGCCTCCCCATCAAGGGTAAACCCCTCTCGAGGCAGCCCCTGGTCTCCTGCTTCATGCGGGGCCTCTTACTTTCCAAGCCTCCCATCCAGCCTCCTCCGGCAGAATGGGACCTGAATATTGTGATCATGCAGCTTACGCAGCCGCCCTTTGAGCTGATGTCGACGTGCTTTCTTCGGCACCTCTCCTGGAAGGTAGTTTTCCTGGTGGCTCTGACCTCGGCTCAGTGAGTTAGCGAACTCCAAGCCCTCATGGCTGAGGCTCCCTACACCAGGTTCTATGAGAACAAGGTGGTCCTCTGTTCCCACCCCAAGTTTCTACCGAAGGTTGTCTCAGATTTCCATCTCAATCAGAAGATAGTCTTGCCAACCTTCTTCCCGAGACCTCTTGCCGACCAGGCATTGGCAGTCTTACATACACTTGACTGCAAGAGGGCTCTCACCTTCTATCTGCAGCGCACCCAGGTTCATCGCAAGTTCGATTGGCTCTTTGTTGCCTACAATCCCAACCACCTGGGGCAGGCAGTCACCAAACGCACCCTTCCATCTGGGTGGTGGACTGCATCGCCTTTGCCCAGGCAAAGGCGGGCACTTCACTGGATCAGTGAATCAACGCACACGGCGTCCAGGCCAAGGCAGCTTCAGTGGCTTCGCTGCTCTCATTGCCTCCAAAGGACATCTGCCGGGTTGCGACCTGGTCTTCAGCGAACATTTTCATTTTGCACTACTACTGGGCTGGGACAGCACCTTCGGCCAGGCTGTACTCCATAATCTGTTTGGGGTATAAGCAACTCCTTCCCTCCGACCCTTCTTCTGTGGCTACTGAGAGCTTCGCCCCAGGGACCCGAAGACTCGGGCTCCTTCAGGCATCAGCTTCTGCTCACGGCCTCGCGGAAGTGTTTTTTGGCTTACAGGTTCAGTAGCTTGTAGCTGGGGAGTCCCATAACTGAGGATTGACTTCCTGCTTGTTCCTGGAGAAAGCGTAGTTAGTTAACTGTAACAGGTGTTCTCCAGGGACAGCAGGAATCAGCCCTCACTACCCTCTGACCTCCCCTGAAGAGTTGCTACTTTTATCCTTCCCTTGCCATCTGCTTAGTAGAGCTCTAGCTATGGGACCTGAATGAGCAAGATGGCACCTTTGGGCGGGAAGAGGACCATGCATGCGTGACAGCAATCCCAAAGGCTTTCTTTGAAAGCTGGGGAATTGCTCCGCACAGGCTCCGTCGATGCCGAGGTCACCCATAAGTGAGGACTGATTCCTGCTGTCCCTGGAGAACACCTGTTGCAGGTCAGTAAACCCTAAACCCTCCGCTCAGTGTGCTGCTGCCAAGAAAGCAAATAGAATGCTAGGAATCATAAGGAAAGGAATGGAGAATAAATCCAAGGATATTATAATACCTCCGTATCATTACATGGTGCGATCGCACCTTCAATATTTTGTGCAGTTCTGGTCACTGTATCTTTAAAAGGCTATAGCGGAATTAGAAAAAATACAGAGAAGGGCCACCAAAATGGTAAAAGGAATGGAAGGATACCCCTATGAGGAAAGGCTTAAAAGGTTAGGGCTCTTCAACTTGGAAAAGAGATGGCTGAGGGGGAAATATGATAGAGATCTATAAATTAGTGAATGGAATGGAACGTGTAAACGTAGATTGATTGTTTACATCATCAAAACGTAGAAAGACTAGGGAACATGTAGTAAACTTAGAGAAGCTAGCAAAGTAGTCAAGAAGGCAAAGATTCAAAAGGAGGAGGAAATAGCCAATGCAATAAAATGGGGGGATAAGACATTTTTCAGATATATTAGTGAGAAGAGGAAGGGCAAGAGTGGTATTGTCAGACTCAAGGGTGCAGGGGAGGAATATGTAGAAGCTGATAAGGATAAAGCGGAATTGCTTAACAAATATTTTGTTCTGTGTTCACAGATGAAGAACCAGGAGCAGGACCTCAGAAAACACCCACAAATAGGAACAGAAGCAAAGGACATCTTTAACAATTTTCAAAAGACTGTGTTTGTGAGAAACTATCTCAACTTAAAGTAGACAAAGCGATGGGACCGGATGGGATACACCCGAGAATACTGAGGGAACTTGGGGATGTTCTAGCAGCTCCACTGACTGACCTTTTCAATGCCTCGTTGGAGTCGGGAGTGGTGCCAAAGGACCAGAGAGAGGCTCATGTGATCCCTTTACACAAAAGCGGAAGTAAGGATGTGGTTGAAAACTACAGGCCGGTTAGTTTAACTTCGGTGGTGAGTAAATTATTGGAAACACTGCTGAAAGAGAAAATAGTGAGGTTTCTGGAGTCCAGCGGATTACAGGATCCGAGGCAGCATGGATTCACCAGAGGCAGGTCTTGTCAGACAAATCTGATTGATTTCTTTGACTGGGTGACCAGGGAGTTGGACCGAGGGAGAGCCCTAGATGTGGTGTATTTAGATTTCAGTAAAGCCTTTGACACTGTTCCTCACAGGCGACTTATAAACAAACTGAGCACCCTAGGGATGGTCCCTAAAGTTACTGCTTGGGTTAGAAATTGGTTGGGTGGGAGGCAACAAAGAGTACAAGTAAATGGAGCTCACTCTGAGGAGAAGGATGTTATCAGTGGTGTGCCCCAGGAATCTGTCCTTGGTCCGATTCTTTTTAACATCTTTATTAGTGATATAGCGGAAGGGCTTTCAGGTAAGGTTTGCCTCTCTGCGGATGATACCAAAATCTGCAATAGAGTAGACACCCAGGAAGGGATAGATAACATGAGAAGGGATCTAGCTAAGCTTGAAGAATGGTCTAGAATTTGGCAGCTGGGATTTAATGTTAAAAAATGTAAGGTCATGCATTTGGGCTGCAGGAATCCAAGAGAGCAATATAGTATAGGGGGTGAAGTACTTTTGTCCACTAAAGAGCGGGACCTAGGCGTGGTTGTGTCTGATGGTCTTAAAGTAGCTAAACAGGTAGAAAAGGCGACGGCAAAAGCTAGAAGGATGCTTGGGTGCATACGGAGAGGAATGGTTAGCAGAAAAAAGGAGGTGATAATGCCTCTGTATAAGTCTTTGGTGCGACCTCATTTGGAGTATAGTGTGCAATTCTGGAGACCGCACCTTCAAAAGGATGTGAACAGGATGGAGTCGGTGCAGAGGGTGGCTACTAAAATGATTAGTGGTCTTCATTATAAAGCATATGAGGACAGACTGAAGGATCTTAATATGTACACCTTAGAGGAAAGGCGGGATAGAGGTGATATGATTGAGATGTTTAAATACCTCCATAGCATAAATGTTCAGGGAGAGAGCCTCTTTCAATTGAAAGCAAGTTCTGCTACGAGGGGACATGGGATGAGGGTGAAGGGAGAT
Organism: Ichthyophis bannanicus; assembly: GCA_033557465.1. Classification (NCBI taxonomy): domain Eukaryota; kingdom Metazoa; phylum Chordata; class Amphibia; order Gymnophiona; family Ichthyophiidae; genus Ichthyophis; species Ichthyophis bannanicus. Next base: position 36,878,489 of record CM066049.1, on the reverse strand, counting down.
AGATTCAGGAGTGATATGCGGTAATATTTCTTTACGGAAAGAGTAGTGGATCCGTGGAATAGTCTCCCAGTGGAGGTGGTAGAGATGAGGACAGTAACTGAATTCAAAAAAGCATGGGAACAAACACAGGATTTCTAAAGGTTTAAAGGGGACTGTTGTAGTTGTTATGGAAGGACAGACTAGATAGGCCATGTGGTCTTTTTCTGTCGTCATATTTCTATGTTTCTAAGTTACAATGTAACCCTTTTAAGATGTATAAGAGAAAATATTTTTTCACTCAATGTGTAATCAAACTCCGGAAATCGTTACTGGAGAATGTAGTAAAAGCCGTCAGTGTAGCTGGGTTTAAAAAAATGTTTGGACAAGTTCCTGGAGGAAAGGACGATAGTAACCAACAAAGCAGGAGTGTCAGTTACAGGGTGGTTTCAGCGTTGCTGCTAAATGTAAACCAGCGGTTTGAAACTCAGCGCTCTGCTTTGAGATTTTATTTTGCCACATAGAAAATGTTTACATTTAGCAGCAACACTAATTTCACCCTGAACAACGCATTGAGGTTGTTATAGAATAAAGCTGCTCGAAAACGCTCTGTGCCTGACATTCCTGCTTTGTTGGTTACTACGCTTCTGTGTGGGCGTCTTTTGCTCTCTTTTAGTTTCTGGAAAGGTCCATATACCATTATTAAAGAAGGACCCAGGAAATCTACTGCTTGCCTTGGGACAAACATTGTGGAAACTGCGTGTCTTTTTGGTAACCTGCCAATTATTTGTGAGCTGGATTGGCCACTGTTGGAAACAAGATACTTGGATCTTGGTCTGTATCAGTGTAGCATTTCTTATGTTATGTTTGCTGATGTTATAGAGCAGGCATGTCCAAAGGTAGATCGCGATCTACCTGTAGATCGTGCAGGGGTCAGAGGTAGATCGCCAGCCTCACTTGGCTCCATCTCTCCAGCAGCTCGCCCTGTCGCTAGGAGAGAGCTCATGCCGGCAGGTCGTCTACCAAGGGCTTGCCGCTGCTACTGATCCTTTGCCTGTCTTTTTTTCCTACCTGCGGGAATCTTGCCTGCGGGTGTATTGGGGCGCTTGTTTTCGTGCCAATTGTATGTGGGTACCCCAGGGGGCGGCGCCCCGCAACAATACGCCACAGGCCCGGCGTCATAACTGGTCTCCTGCGCCTCAGAATCACCCATTCCTGCCCCCTCCCCAAACCCCTTAGAAGTGTGTTATATACCGGGCGATATCCATTCGCCCGGGCTTTACCTGAATAAACTTACCGTATTAGTTGTGTCGTGTGCTGGTTTTTGGTCGCTTTATAGTTCGCTTTCATTAAACGTTTTCGGGTAGACACAACAAAGTGTCAAGAATTTGGTGATTTTGGTGGGCTTTTCCAATTCTGTTCTAACTTGCCTATGCCTTGCCTTCGAATTGGTTCAAACCACTGTGACTTTTGCTTGCCTCTGCAATTTTATTTTGCCTAGCCTTTGCGTTGATTCTACACTGCAATTTTATTTCGCCTTGCCTTTGCATTGATTCTACACTGTGTGCAAAATTTATTAAATCATGTGTGGTGGTATTTGAACTTGTTTGGCGGTATTTGATTTTATCTGGTTTGCTGGACAGGTGTTTGAGTTTTTCTGATGATTGTTTGGTGGTATTTGATTATTGGTGCCAGTATGATGATTTCTTATTTTACTTTTAGAATTGCATATGTGGTTTTGGCATCTCCAGTCCTTGTATTGCACATCATCCAGAGGTCTTCAGTTCCTGTTGATCTTTAATACTTTGGGACAGTGACAGTTTTGGACCAGATTCAGCCAGTGTTTATACTAACTTAGCAGATTTGGCCTTCTTAAATCCAGCCACCCCAGCATAATGCAGATGAGTGTTCCAAAGAAGAGCAAAACCTACCACTTTCATGATCAATGGGAAATGTACTACTACTTCATCATGGTGAAAGACAAGTGGTGGTGTCTAATTTGTAGCACTCCGGTATCCTTGCCCAAAAAGGGTAATCTGGAACATCATTATAAGGCTCTGAATAGCAATACGTTTGATGCTGATTTTCCACCCAAAAGTGAAATTCGTAAACTGAAGCTCAAAGCACTTAAATCAAAATTGGCTACTCAGCAACAGTTGATGGTGAAGCCAAGGTCACATTCAGTCAGTGCAACCATAGCATCCTTCAAGGTCAGCATCCTGATCACAAAGAAATGCAAACCTTTCACTTGAAGGGGAATTTGTAAAAGATTGTTTTCTTGAAGCAGATGACAATCTTTTTGAAGGATTTAAAAATAAGAAAGAGATCATAGCTGCTATTCAAGATGTACAATTGTCAAGAAACACCGTCGTGTGGCGAATAGAAAAGATGTGTGGAGACACAACTTAACAATTATTGGAGGATGTTTCAAATTGTGTTGCTTTCTCACTCCAACTGGATGAATCTACAGACATAAGAGACATAGCCCAGTTACTAGTCTTTATCTGGATGGTTTTTAAAGACTTCAGTGTTAAAGAAGAACTACTTGGAATGATTTCTTTAAAAGGGAGAACTACCAGTCAGGAAATATTCAGTTCTTTCCATTCTTTTGTGACAAAGTGTAATCTTCCATTGCATAGACTTGTTTCCATCACTACTGATGGAGCAAGAGCAATGACAGGTGAGGTTAACGGTTTCATAGCCCTCTGTAGACAGCATGACGATTTCCCAGATTTCCTTTCTTACCACTGCATCATTCACCAGCAAGTTTTGGCAAGCAAGAGACTCAATACAAAGACTGTCATGGACATCACTTTCAAAACTGTAAATTCATTTCGTGGAAGATCACTTCAAAGATGGCTTTTCAATCTTACTCTTGATGAAGGGGCAGCGGAAATCATTTTGCATGCAGATGTAAGGTGGCTAAGTAGACACAAATTTCTGCAAAGATTTCATGATTTGCTGAATGAAATAAGACGTTTTTTGAAGGAGAGGGGAGATGACCAAGCAGAGTTGGAAGATGAGGAGTGGTTATGTGATCTGGCATTTCTCACTGACTTTACAGGCGAACTAAGTGATATGAACCTTGAACTACAAGGTAGAAACAAATGCATTGGTGAGATGATGAGTACAGTTTCATCCTACAAGAGCAAATTTGAGCTAACGATGACTGACCTTGCAAACAACACTTTTGATCATTTTCCTAATATGCAGGACCAGCTGGGACAATATCCAAATTTTGTTTTTCAGAACGAGAAGTATGTGACAGAAATCTGTTCTGTTATCAAAGAATTCAAAAATAGATTCTGTGACTTCCAAAAAATTGGAACAGTTGTGGAGTACTTGTCATACCCATTCAAAGTAGATGTGGACATTAAAGAAACTGCAGCTGCTATCAGTAAAAATTACTCATTGAACAAGCCACCTCTTGAAAACTAAATATTAACCCTTAAAAATGACATTTTTCTCAAGACCCGTGCTGAGCAAGAATCGTTTTGGAAGCTAGTGCCTAGAGACAAATTTCCCAACTTGAGAAGATGCAGTGAAGCTGTACACTCCTGTTTCAGTTCAACTTATTTATTTGAATCTGCGTTTTCCCATCTGAAAATGACAGAGTACACAACGTTCCAACATGACAGATGAACATCTCCAGGATTCCCTGAGACTGGCCCTCATGCAGTATTCACCCAACTTCAAAAAGCTGGTGGATGAAATGCAGGCTCAGACGTCTCACTAATGAGCAAGAGCAAAATATTAAAGATAAAAAACAAATAACTAAGAAAAACACGCACTGTAAAGAAGGTCAAACCCCCTGGTACAATAAAGATTTAAATCTAATGAAAAAGAACTTAAGAAAAGCTGAATATAAATGGAGGAAAAATAAAAACGCAATTACAAAAGATTCATACCTCACACTACTTAAGACGCAATAAACACTGCCAAGAAAAATTACCACGCCTCCATCTTAAACAACGCAATAAATAGACCTAGAGAACTTTTCTCAATTGTCCAAAAGCTGACTAATAATAATCACATCTCCAGCAATGAAATCACAGACATTACCCCACAGATACTGGCAAATTACTACATGAACAAGACAACGTACCATCCACTACAACCTAAACCAGTAGATACTTCTCAAATACTTAACACAGACGAATGGTCTGTATTTCAACCCTTAACCAAAGTTGAGCTCAAATCCATCATCACAAACATTAATACTACAACCTCACTACTTGACCCTTGTCCAGTAACCTGGATAAAGAACTCTCTACCTGTACTCTCTCAGTTCATCCTCCCAATAATAAACCTCTCCCTAAAAAACGGATACCTACCCTCTACACTAAAACACGCACAGATCCGCCCAATCTTAAACACTACCCTTGACAAATCATCACCTAATTCTTACAGACCCATATCAAGTATTCCATTTATGGCCAAATTAATTGAAAAAACCGTACAAATTCAAACACAAGAGTTCATTGATAGCTCAGCCCCACTTGACGAACAGCAATATGGGTTTCGCCCCAGACACGGAGTAGAATCACTCCTAACAGTGCTAATCGATACGCTTGTGAGGGGAATAGACAAACCTAAACAAGCATTCTTACTCATATTCATTGATGTTTCTGCAGCCTTCGACAGCGTTCACCATTCAACGATGATCAATAAACTTAAACAAATAGGCATAAAATCCACTGTTCTAAAATGGTTTACTTCCTATTTAACAGAACGATCCCAAACGGTACAAATCGGTAATCTCACATCAAAAACATACAAACAAGAACTAGGCCTCCCACAAGGCTCAGCTCTGTCAGCGTTACTTTTTAACATATATTTAAAACACATCTGTAAAATATTTAAAAAATTCAATGTCCTCTATCACCTGTATGCGGACGACATAATGATGTATGTCCCATTCAAAATCCCAAATATCCCTATACAACTCATTAACGACTGCCTCACTGAAATCAACACCTGGCTAAATGAAAACAATCTGTACATCAATCACTCAAAAACAGAAGCCCTAATAGTAACCAAATGCACAACATTCATTCCCCCCTCGCATATTACATTGCAAAATATTAATATCATACTAAAAACTGAAATACGCTACTTAGGTGTTATACTGGATAAACATCTCAGCATGGACACACATGTAAGAAATATAGCAAAAAAAGTTTACTTTAAACTAAAAATATTAAAGCAACTCCGCCCACTAATGCACTTACAGGATTTTCAACGCGTCATACAAGCAATCATAACCCCACATTTTGACTTCGCAAATCAAACCTTACTTGGCGTAACTAAGGAAGCCATAAAAAAACTTCAATTGGCACAAAACGCAGCAGCAAGGACCATTACGAAAGCCCCACCTTTCCAACACATAACCCCAATCTTAGAATATCTACACTGGCTCCCGATTCAAAGCCGCATAGAATACAAAAGTATCTTAACCACCTACAAAGCCATAACAAAAACAGCACCCCTGCCCATAAATAACCTCATCAAAATAGAACCTACCCATAACCTACAAAGGAGAGACCAGTTAAATAAATTAACCCCACCAAAAGAATTCATTAGGGCCAATAAATCCACTAACAAGAAAGCCTTCTCTCATGCAGCCCCCATCTTGTGGAACACAATCCCAATAGAACTAAGACAATTACCTGATATAACGGAGTTCAGAAAAAAACTCAAAACACACTTATTTACAAAGCATTATGGATCTATGACCAGCTCATCCCTCACCCCCCAGCTAGATAAAGGATAATCCTACCCCAGGTAATACACAATTCAACAAAAGAATGAAGTGCTGTAACCTAAAACAAAGTGATTAAGAAAAAAATAAAAAACAGAACTATGTATATAGTTTGTGTATATAGTTTAATTATGTTCAATTGTACATAGTTCACTAATTAATTGTTATCTGTTAACTGTAATAACCAAGCTGCAAATTGTTATATGTAAAAACAGTTCACTCTGTTTATTGTTGTTATATGGAAACCGCACCTGATCAATGGAAGGAGCGGTATATAAATAATCTGTTAATTAAATTAAATTAAATTAAAATTGTGCAAGATCAGCCTGGATCAATACTCAACCTAAATTTAACACAAATTACTCAATAAAAATTAAAGAAAGTTATTAAGACAGTTAAAGAAAGTTATTACTCAATAAAACTTTAAGAAAAAATGTACTTTCCATTTCCCCTCGCAGTTCTTACCGGATCTTCGTCTCTCTGTTTTGTTTTTGCTTAATTTGCTTAACAGCTGACCACATCCAAGTAAATGACAGCAGGTTCATTAAAAATGTGTGTGGGGGGGATCCTCCAACTTTATTGGGTTAAAATTTAATTTGAAACTTAATTTTCATGGTAGTAGATGACCGGCACTTTTGGCCGGAAAAAAGTAGATCACGACCTGTTCGAAGTTGGACATGCCTGCTATATAGGACAGTGGGGACAAGGTGATTGGGTGAGAGGTATGAATAGGTTTGTGAGACCAAGTGTAGAAATATGGAGAGGGAAGAAGGTTTGAAGGACCTGGAGTAGTTGGGGGCACTTGAAAAGGACAGAGTGCTATAGAGTAGGTAAGAGTCCCAGGAAGGGGCAGGTCTTCCTTGAAGGAGGTGAAAGAAGGTAGAAATGGGAGAAGTGAGTAGGGAAATGGAAACTTGGAGGTGAAGAGAGGATGAGTGCTAGGGAGCGAGTTGGGGCTGAATAAATGATGAAAAGCAGAAGGTGGTAAATGAGGCTAGGGAGGAGATGAGTACAGAGGGAAGAAATGGGGGACTAGAAGGTAGGTGGAAAGGGGGGAGGGGATAAGATGCTGGCAAAAGGATGAGACAGATGTGGAATAGAAGAATTAGGAAAGTAAAGTAACATAACATAGTAACATAGTAAATGACGGCAGATAAAGACCAGTATGTTCCATCTAGTCTGCCCAGATTTTGCCCGAGTAGGAAATGGAAAGCTGGTAAATAGGTGAACGGTGAGAGGAGGGAGACTGAAGGAATGAGAGAGGAATGAAATGAAGCTATCGTTGTGTAAAAGGAAAATGCAAGAAATCAAAGGATCCATGTCAGAAAGACATGTAGCGCAAGAAGGACGAAGAGAGAAAGTGTGAAGAAACAGAAAATGGAAATGAGATCCTCGAAAAAGAAAAACAACAAGAGGAAGTAGAAGTGAGAACCAACTGGAAAAATAAAATGATCAAAGTTATAAAGTGTGTCAGAGAATGAAATATCTCCAGGAACAAGCAGGAATGTAGTCTTCACATATGGGTATCGTCGGTACCGACGGAGCTTGTGCGGGAACGCTCCCCAGCGTCCAATTAGAAAGCTTTTGGGAGCATCCCACGGCTCCTGCGTGCTGCCTTCCCGCCTTTCCCAACTGCCTCTCTCCAGTTCTTCGTTTTCCGCGGAGCCAGCAGGTCGTCGTTCCTGTCACCGCGGAAATTTTTTGCTATTCTCCTTTTTTGTGGCCGCGTCTGCCTCCCTCGATGCTATACCGGCACCGCCAGTTCGTTCTTTCTTTCTTTTTAAAAAAAAAATATATATATATTTTTTTTTTTCTAAACCTTTCTTCAGGTGCATGCGCCTTTTTGGGCCTTAGGCCCAGAAATTTTCCTTTACTATGGAAAAACCTGCTTCGGGTTTCAAGAAGTGCACCAAGTGTGGCGGTACCATCTCCGTCACCGACACCCATGAGTGGTGCCTTAAATGTAGGTCCTGACCACTCCATTTCGGAATGTATGACCTGTGCCATGATGTCCAAGAAGGGTCGACAAAACTGAGCTGCTAAGCTCAGCACCCTTTTTCTCTCCGATACAGCCTCTGTGGCATCGATGTCTTCCAGGGCTTCGTCTTCCTCCCATGGATCTCGGGTAACTAAACATAAGTCTGGCCGATCCTCAAAGGGTAGATCTCCTTCCAAGCATCGAGATGCCTCTGGCGTTGCCCTTGAGGGTTCTATACCGGCGAAATTGCCCCGGCGGGAGGCTTCAGCTTCCAAAGCATTATCGGGGCTCCAGGATGTTCTTGAGGCCTCAACCTCGGCAGAACTACTGGTGCCATGCTCTGGGGTACCGGCCGCTTTCTCAGTTACTGATACCCAGGCATCGGTAGCGTCGATAGACCAGAGGTTTCTGGCTATTGAACACAGTCTGGCGGCTCTCCTTGCGGCATTGACACCCTCGGAACCGCGTCAGACATTTCAACCGGTACCGGCACCGACTCCGGCACCAGTATCGGCACCAGTACCGACAGCATCGACATCGGTGTCTGCATTGCCGGCACCCAGTCATGCTATGCCTTCCGGTACCGATACACCGGTACTGATCCTCCCCGGCACCAACTTCAGTCGGTACGGGTATCGTGCTCTACAAGAGCATCCGGACAGAAGGTACTTTGAATCCTCGGAGGACTCTGAGGATTCTGACAGCTCCATCGGTACTGGAATACCTCTCCCGGAGGAGCCTTCCTTTCCTAAACGTAGGATATCTCCTCCAGAAGATATCTCCTTTAAGGATTTTATCAGGGAGGTGGCTCGAGGTTTTTCCATTACTCTGGCTCCTGAAACGGACCCCAGGGCAAAGGAGATGGAGATTCTACAATATCCCAAGGCTCCTAAGGAGGCAGTTATTTTGCCTATCCATGAGATCTTACGTGATCTCATGTTAAGAATGTGGGAAACACTTCTTACCACCTCTCCTCACTCCGTAGACTGGATACCATGTATCGAGTGCCTCCGTGTCCTGGCTTCCAGAAGTCTCAGCTTCCTCACCACTTTATTGTAGTGGAAACAGCTATGAGGAGGATCAGAAGTGCAAAGAGGCATGCCTCTAATCCTCCAGGACGTGAGTGTCGAACTTTGGATGCCTTTGGACGTCGTACTTTCTAGGCTTCCATGCTTTCTGCCATTCCCTATATTTTATATATGGGAATGTTCCTTGAGGAAGTCACAGGAGATTTAGAGGTTTTGAGCCCTCTTCTTCCTGAAGATAAGAGGCAGGATTTTCTCACACTGGTTAAACACGTCCAGGATGTTTCTAAGTTTGTCAATCGTGCAGCTTTTGACTGTTTTGAGTGCATAAGCAGAACCTCTGCCATTGCCATAGGTGCACGTAGAATTGCCTGGCTCCAGGCATCCGATTTGGAGCTCTGGGTGCAGGACAAACTGGGCATTCTCCAGGACCAAGCAGGAAGTCAGTCCTCACTTATGGGTGACGTCGGCGCCGACGGAGCCCTCGCGGAGCAATTTTCCCCAGCTTTCAAAGAAAGCCTTTGGGAATTGCAGCGCGCATGCGCGGTCGTCTTCCCGCCCGAAGGTGCCATCTTAGCCAGTCTTCTTTTTTCCGCGGAGCCCTACAGACGTCCCCGTCTTGTCCCCGCGAAAAAGTTGATTTTCCTCTTTATTTTATACTTTTTTCTTTCGGTTCGACGCCGATCGTTTTCCCGCCCGGACTCGCGACGCCGGTCTCGAGTCCTCTTCCGTTTTTTCGGTTTTTCTGACTTAGTCAGCTTTCGTTTTCGTTTTCCCTGGCAGCCCGGTCCTTTGACCTCGCAGGGGCCCTTTTTCCCCCGATGGCTGCCAGTGGCTTTAAGCGGTGTGGTCGGTGTGACCGAAATATGTCACTAACCGACACACACGACTTTTGCCTCCGCTGCCTGGGCCCGGATCATGAGGAACTGATCTGTGGGCCCTGCAGCAAACTGTCCTCGAAGGTGTTGAGAAGTCGGCGGCATCAGCGCGAGCGAATCTTCGCTGACCCCAGCCGTACCCGGACCTCGTCGGAGGCCTCCGTGTCGAAAGGCTCCAGCTCGGACCGTCGCCGGAGCTCCTCCGACCGGGGTTCTCCCTCCGGGACCATCGTCGGAAGGAAAAACCCGCGAGGGCGGCGTCGGTGGACGCTCCTGGCTCCGCGAGGGCCAGGTCGCATAGCCCCGACAGCCGCCCCGGGTCCTTGGAGAAGGAGCACCTCCCGAAGCGACCTCGCCTGGAGTCGGAGATGCCTGCCCGGGTAAGTCCTGTAGTCCTTCTGGACTCGCCTCCGCGACAGCCGACGTCGGGCCCGACGCCGTCGGGGCCCGAGTCGGGGGCTGCTGGGTCACCTGAGCTCGGACTCAGGTTGACGGCCTTGGAGAGCAGACTGTCTGCCTTCATGGACCAGCAGCGGGCACTGCTCGCTGGCTTCGCTGGCGTCGCTGCCCCGACCGCCGGGACGTCGACGTCCAAGTCGACCCCGGAGACCGAGCCGATCCTCGAGTCGATGAGAACTCGAGTCGATCCTCGGTCGAGGTCGCCCTCGGCCTCCCGTTCGGGACCGAGGTCGCCGACGCCGACTCCCTCGGCGTCGGGGCGGCTGGCGCCGCACCCTGCCCGGGCCGACCCCACCGAGTCCTTGTCGGAGTCGGTCTGGGAGTCTGAGGAGGAAGAGTCACCTGATTCTTTCCGGACTCGGTGTGTCCCATCGGACTCTCCGGAGTCCGAGCCTCGGAAGCAGTCCCCCCCGGAGGATGCCCGGTTCTCGGACTTCGTTAGGGATATGGCCAAGGCTTTGGCCTTCCCTGCGGATCCCGAGGAGGAGCCTCGAGCCGAAGAGCTCGACGCCCTCCAGTATGACTCTCCCGCGAGGGAACACTTTACTGTGCCGGTTCCTCCTATGCTGGAACGTCTACTCTTCCGCATGTGGGAGAGTCCGGCCTCCTCGCCGGTCCTGAGCAAGCGGGTCGATTCTATCTATCGAGTCCGCAAGAGCCCTGGCTTTCAAAAGGCACAGCTGCCACACCATTCCATGGTAGTGGAATCGGCCATGCATCGTCTTAAGAGCCAGAAGATGCACTCCTCGGTGCCTCCTGGAAGGGAGGCCCGTAACCTGGATGGCCTTGGCAAGAAGTGCTTCCAGGGCTCTATGCTCGCCTGTCGTGTCCAGACTTACCAGCTATACATGGGCATGTATCTCCAGGATCTGGCTAAAGAGCTAGCCGGATTCTCCGCTGGTCTCTCCGAGGAGCCCTTGCGGAGGTTCCTAGCCTTGTCCACGGGTATTCGGGAATGCTCAAAGTTCATGTCCCGAGCAGCCTATGATGGCTTTGAAGCCTCGGCTCGAGTGGCCGCAGCCGGCATCGGTGCCCGCCGACAGGCTTGGCTTCAGTCGTCCGACCTTGAGCCCTGGGTACAGGACAAGTTGGTCGATGTCCCCTGCCGAGGCGAAAACCTCTTTGGCAAGCCCATGGCGGAAAAGGCTGCACAAATTGAGACTGAGACTCTCACCAGGACCAGGCTTTCTAGGAAGACCTCCGCCCCTTCCCAGAAAAAGAAGGGCTCGGGAAAAAAGTCCTTTTACCCGAGGAAGGCAGCTGCCTACAAACAATACCCCCATTATCAGGCCCCTGCAGCTCCCCAACAGGGCCAGCAGGCCAAGGGACGGGGTAACGGGTCCCGTAGGCAGCAAGCCCCCAAGCCTGCACCACCAGCCCCTGCTCAGCAGGGTGGGGGTTTTTTGACTCGCTCAGCATAGCCTCTCCCCCCCCGCTGGTTCCCCCCAGCACCGGAGGCCGGATGGTTCACTTCGCCCACAGGTGGGCCAGCATCACCGCAGATGCCTGGGTGCTTCAGGTCGTGCGAGAGGGCTACCTTCTCCACTTCCACCAGGTCCCTCCCTCCTATTTTCCGGGAGAGCCTCCGCGCCCCCCTCTGCACAGGGAGTTGCTCCTTCAGGAGTTAGCAGGTCTTCTGCAGGAACAGGCGGTGGAACCGGTGCCACACCACCTGAGAGGTCAAGGCTTCTATTCAAGGTATTTTCTGATACCAAAGAGAACAGGGGGCCTCAGACCCATCCTGGACTTGCGCAACCTCAACAAGTTCCTTGTGCGGGAGAAGTTCAAAATGCTTACCCTTGGAATCCTTCTGCCCTACCTCCAGCAGGGAGATTGGCTATGCTCCTTGGATCTAAAGGATGCCTACACGCACATCCTCATCCACCCAAGCCACCGCCAATACCTAAGGTTTGTGGTGGCAGGAAATCATTACCAGTACAGAGTACTGCCCTTTGGCCTGTCCTCCGCACCGCGAGTCTTCACAAAATGCCTCGCGGTCGTGGCGGCCCATCTCCGGCTTCGCGGCCTCTATGTCTTTCCGTACCTCGACGACTGGCTCATCAGAGCAGCGTCCGCTCAGGAGGTCACCCACGCCACGTGCCGCACGGTGACTCTGCTGCAGCACTTGGGCTTTGTCATAAACTTCGCAAAGTCCACTTTGCTCCCCTCACAGGATCTCGAGTTCATCGGCGCAAGGCTGCACACTCCTCAGGCGCGAGCATTCCTACCGCTCGACAGAGCTCAGCGGCTCATGGACCTAGCCGACCGCTTTCGCAGCCAGCCCCTGGTCTCCGCCAGGCGCTTCCTGAGACTGCTCGGCCATATGGCTTCCACCGTCCATGTGACCCCCAATGCCCGCCTGAATATGCGGTCTGCTCAATGGTGTTTCCGCCAGCAGTGGCGACAAGCCACGGGCGGCCTAGCAGACCTAGTGCGCGTTTCCGAGCCGCTGGTCTCGTCTCTCCGGTGGTGGCTCCGGCAGCCGAACCTGATATTCGGAATGCCTTTCCAGTCACCTCAGCCGACCCGGGTGCTGACCACCAATGCATCCCTCCTGGGCTGGGGAGCACATTGCCAAGAGGCACGTACTCAGGGCCTCTGGACCACGTGGGAGTCTGCTCAGCAGATCAACTTCCTGGACCTCAGGGCGATCCGCCTGGCTCTCAAGGCCTTCTCCCACCTGACTTCCCAACAGTCCGTCCTTGTCCAGACGGACAATCAAGTTGCCATGTTCTACGTGAACAAGCAGGGGGGCACGGGCTCCTTCCTCCTCTGCCGGGAGGCACAGAGGCTCTGCTCTTGGGCCGTCAGTCACGGCATTCTCCTCAAGGCAGTTTATCTCCCGGGCCAAGAAAATTGCCTTGCAGACAAACTCAGCAGGGTCCTCCAGCCGCACGAGTGGCGTCTGGATCCCTTGGTAGTTCAGAAGCTCTTCCTCAAGTGGGGTCTCCCCACGGTGGATCTCTTTGCCAGTCCTCACAACCGGCAGCTTCCTCGCTTCTGCTCTCGTCGGCCACACCCCCTTCGGGTGGCGGCGGACGCCTTTCTGATCTCGTGGTCGGGGAGCCTTCTGTACGCTTTCCCTCCCATCCCGCTGGTCTCTCGGACTCTTTTCAAGGTTCTCCGAGACAAAGCCTTCATGATCCTGGTGGCCCCTCGCTGGCCCAGGCAGCCGTGGTTTCCGCTCCTGCTGCAACTGGCGGTGGAGGATCCAATCCCTCTGGGGTGCAACCGGATCTCCTCACTCAGGATCAGGGTCCCTCCTGCACCCCAACCTCAGGTCTCTCAACCTCATGGCCTGGCTGCTGAGAGGGTAGTCCTTGCTCCCCTTCTCCTGCCGGCGGAGGTGGAGGAGGTCGTCTTGGCTTCGCGACGGCCTTCTACCCGCAAATGCTACGCCCTTAAATGGCGTCGCTTTGCAGTCTGGTGTACCCAACAGTCTCAGGATCCCTTCTCCTGCCCGGTGTCGGTGATCTTGCAGTACTTGCTCCACCTCTCTAATCTGGGACTTAAGTCCAACTCCGTCAAAGTTCACCTCAGTGCTCTTTCAGCACATCATGTGCCGGTGGACGGCAGACCTCTCTCCAATGACCCTCTCGTAGCGAGGTTTCTCCGAGGTCTCCTTCTACTTAAACCACCTCTGCGCCCGCCAGCACCTGACTGGGACCTGAATGTGGTTTTGCAGCGGATCACCTGTCCGCCTTTTGAACCTATGGCTACCTGTTCTCTCCGTTTTCTGTCTTGGAAAACACTGTTCTTGATAGCCCTCACTTCCGCTAGACGTGTAAGTGAATTGCAGGCCCTCGTGTCTGATCCCCCTTACACTAGGTTCTACAAGAATAGGGTAGTCCTACGGACTCACCCAAAATTTCTGCCTAAAGTGGTCTCCCCTTTTCACATCAATCAGGAGGTGGTACTTCCAACCTTCTTTCCCAGACCACACTCCAGCCGAGCTGAGACGGTCCTCCATACCCTGGACTGTAGAAGGGCATTGAACTTCTACCTTGACCGTACGCAGGAGCACCGTAAAGCTGCTCAGCTTTTTGTGTCTTTTGACCCCAATAAATTGGGGCTCCCGGTCTCCAAGCGTACTCTGTCCATCTGGGTTGCGGACTGTATCTCTTGGGCTTATGGGGCAGCCGGACTCTCCTTAGAAAGTCGAGTCACGGCTCATTGCGTTCGGGCAAAGGCTACGTCAGTGGCTTACCTCCGCTCTGTTCCGCTGGCAGACATCTGCCGGGCCGCTACTTGGTCTTCGAGCCAGACTTTTGCGGTCCATTACTGTCTCGAGAGGGAGTCCCGTAGGGACAGTGCTTTCGGACAGGCAGTCCTCCGTAATCTCTTTGAGGTCTGAGCAACTCCTACCCTCCATCCCGGATGTGGGCTACCGGTGGGTGATAATTCAGCGAAGATTCTATCCTTCTGTGCTGCTGAGCTAGAGGGAGCTCATTTTTGTGCTTAGGGTCTCCGGTAGCCTTGAGCTTGGGAGTCCCATAAGTGAGGACTGACTTCCTGCTTGGTCCTGGAGAAAGCGTAGTTACTCACCTGTAACAGGTGTTCTCCAGGAGCAGCAGGAATCAGTCCTCACTACCCTCCCTCCTCCCCTTGGAGTTGCAATCGTCTGCTTATGTTCTTTTTGCAAATTTTTATGCTGTCTTTTTTAGCTATGTCATCTGACTGGCTAAGATGGCACCTTCGGGCGGGAAGACGACCGCGCATGCGCGCTGCAATTCCCAAAGGCTTTCTTTGAAAGCTGGGGAAAATTGCTCCGCGAGGGCTCCGTCAGCGCCGACGTCACCCATAAGTGAGGACTGATTCCTGCTGCTCCTGGAGAACACCTGTTACAGGTGAGTAACTACGCTATATCCCTTGTACAGGTGAGAATCTATTCGGCAAAAATTGGCAAGAGAAAGCCAATGAGTTGGATGCTGACAACTCCACTTTGGATAGATTATCCAAAGCCACAGCTGATCCTGCAAGGAAGAAATCTTTCAAGAAACCATTCTTCTCCAAGAAGAAGAGGTTTTATCCCTCTTATTCTCAGCAGGAACGTTCTGCAGGTCAACCTGCCTGAAAGAGTCAGCAACCACCTAAACAAAGGAAAGCAAAGACTGCTAAGCCTCAACCGTCTCAGCCTCCACAAGGCCTTTGACTTCCATCTAGAGAACTTAGCCTTCCTGGCCCTCAATGACCAGAACCTTCCACTATTCCAGGAAGGTTGTGTCACTTTGCCCCCAGATGGGGGCAAATAACAGCAGAACATTGGACTCAATCCATTATAAAAGAGGGGTGCAAGCTTCACTTTCTCTGCATGCCCCCTCCCACAATGGTAAGACAGGTCAATTCTCGGACCTCTCTCATCAACCTTTTAGATCAAGAGGTCACTACTTCTTGCCCAAGGGGCAATAGAAGAGGTACCCATTCCTCAACAGGGTACAGGATTTTACTACCCCTATTTCCTTATCCCAAAGAAAACAGAGGGACACAGACCTATTTTAGACCTCAGAGAATTGAACAAATTCCTGTTCAAAGAGAAATTCAAGTTGATTTTTTGGGGAAAGCTACTGCCGTACCTTCAGAGTCAGGATTGGCTTTTTCTCTAGATCTCAAGGATGTGTACACTCATGTTCTCATCCATCCATCTCACAGAAAGTTCCTTCGGTTCCTTTTTCAAGGAAAGCACTACCAATACAGGGTGCTTCCTTTTGGCCTGGCCTCAGCTCTAAGGGTGTTTACGAAATGCATGGCTGCGGTAGCAGCATTTCTTCGCACTCTAGGAATATTCGTCTTCCCCTACTTAGACGACTGGCTCATTCGAGCCCCATCAGAGTCAGAGGCCAGGATTTCTCTTATCTTGCACAATGCTTATCCTTCAGTATTTGGGTCTGGTCATAAACATCCCAAAATCCAGCCTAACTCCCACTCAGTCTCTAGAGTTCATAGGAGCTTTGCTGGATACCAGAAAAGCAAGGGCCTATCTTCCCCAGACCCGTTGCCTTCACATGGTGCAGTTAGCTTCTCAAGCAGTTCTAAAGCCTCACCTCACTGCTCGAGAAATGTTACAACTACTAGGCCACATGGCATCCACCGTGCATGTGGTTTCTTATGAGAGCAGCCCAGTGGACTTTATCCACTCAATGGACCCAGGCATCAGGATGCCTGTCAGAAAAAAAATAGCAAACACAAATCGCCTTATTTTGTCCTTCCAATGATGGCAGTCCACTCAAAACCTGTGTTGGTGGGGTCCCCATTTCAACAACCTTTACCCCAGGCAACTCTCACAAGAGATGCTTCACCAATGGGTTGGGGAGCTCATCTGCAAGACTTCTCCACCCAAGGCGCTTGGACTCCACAGGAGACTCATCTACACATCATTCTCTTAGAGCTCAGAGCAATCTTCCTTGCTCTTCGAGTGTTTCACATTCTGCTCAGCTACAAGACTGTCCTCATTCACACGGACAATCAAGTAGCCATGTTCTACGTGAACAAGCAGGGAGGAACAGGCTCTCTGTCGCTTTGCAACGAAGCTTTGCGACTATGGGCCCTCGCCAGAGAGCATCAGATTCATCTCCAGGCAGTGTATCTTCCAGGTATCCAAAACTCTTAGGTAGACAGACTCAGCCGAGTTCTGCTTCCACACGAATGGTCTCTACATGCAGACCAGGTGGCCAAGATTTTTCAAATTTGGGGAACCCTGGACATAGACCTTTTTGCAAGTCCGTTGAATGCCAAACGTCCCCAGTTCTGTCCCAGAATTCCAGCTCAGGTCGCTCGAGCCAGGGATGCTTTCCTCCTTCATTGGGGTCAAGACTTCCTTTATGCCTTTCCACCCATTCCCCTAATTCCCAAAACCCTGTTCAAGCTTCAGAGAGACAGAGGCCGTATGATTCTCATAGCTCCACATTGGCCACGGCAAGTGTGGTACCCTCTGCTTCTACATCTCTCTCAAGCTCCCTCTCTGGAGTTAGGGTCTGCGCCAGATCTACTTTCTCAAGAGGACGGAATGTTATGGCATCCCAGTCCCCAGTCTCTGCATCTCAGGGCTTGGTTGCTGAAGGCCTAGATCTCCAAGTTCTTAATCTTTCTCAGCAAGTGAAAGATGTTCTTTATGCTTCCAGAAAACCTTCCACAAGACGCTCTTATGCTTTCAAGTGGAAAAGGTTTACCATATGGTGCTCGCAGAAGGGTCTTAGCCCCCTTGCGATACCTCTGGAATCATTACTGGAGTATCTCATTCATTTATCCAATGCAGGACTTAAGACTAACTCAGTAAGAGTCCATTTGAGTTCTATTGCAGTTTCTTTCAAGCCTTTAAATGGACAGCCTATTTCCTCCCATCCTCTTACAGCAAGGTTTATGAGAGGCCTTCTTCTAACTAAGCCTCCCATTAGGCCACCACCGGTGGCAAGGGACTTAAACCTGGTTCTTGGCCAGCTCATGAAGCCACCTTTCGAACCATTAGCTACTACCTCGTTGAAATTCCTTTCCTGGAAAGTTATCTTTCTCATTGCAATTACATCAGCACGTTGCATCAGTGAGTTGCAGGCACTAGTGGCTAATCCTCCTTATGCAAGGTTTCATTATGACAACGTAGTCCTTAGAACTCATCAACACTTTATGCCAAAGGTGGTCTCACCTTGTCATCTGAACCAGGCAGTCTACCTGCCTGTGTTTTTTCAACGGCCTCATGCATCAAATGCAGACAGGAATCTTCATACTTTGGACTGTAAATGAGCTTTAGCCTTTTACTTGCAAAGAACACAGTGGCATAGAAAGTCCTCTCAATTTTTTGTTGCTTTTGATCTTTCTCATTTGGGACTTCCAGTCTCCAAGAGAACACTATCCAACTGGATTGCACAGTGTATTTCCTTTGCCTATCAGATCTGGAGGGCCATGTCACAGCTCACAGTGTGAGAGCCATGGCAGCTTCAGTGGCTCATCTGCACTCTGTGTCTATCGACGACATCTGTCGAGCAGCCACTTGGGCCTCAGTTCATACCTTCACAGCCCATTATTGCTTGGAGAAGGACTCCCGCCGGGATGCCTTGTTTGGTCAGGCTGTTCTCCAACACCTGTTCCATACCTAATCAACTCCTACCCACCATCCCTGGTAGGATGCCGGAGATCCATGGGGGGAAGTGGAGCCCTTTCAGAGGGACACACAACTTCTGGGGTTCTCTCCCTGGTATCTAAAGCTAGGGAGTCCCCATATGTGAAGACTACATTCCTGCTTGTTCCTGGAGATAGCATAGTTACTCACCTGTAACAGGTGATCTCCGGGAACATCAGGAATTTAGTCTTCACAACCCACCCACCTCCCCTAGGAGTTGTATCTCTCTATCTCTTTCTTTTTTCCTATCTCTCTCTATGTCTCAGCTTTAAACTCAACTGCAGAGAGGCAGTTGGGAAAGGCGGGAAGGCAGCACGCAGGCGCTGTGGGATGCTCCCAAAAGCTTTCTTATTGGACGCTGGGGAGCGTTCCTGCGCAGGCTCCGTCGGTACCGACGATACCCATATGTGAAGGCTAAATTCCTGCTGTTCTCCAGGACCAAGCAGGAAGTGAGTCCTCACATATGGGTGACATCGACATCGATGGAGCCCCCGTGCGGAGCATTTCCCCAGCTTTCCAAGAAAGCCTTTGGGAATACTGCACTCATGTGCGGTCCCCTTCCCGCCTAAAGGTTCCATCTTGCTCAGTCTTTCTTTTTCCATGGAGCTCAACCGACGTCTGTCCGTGTCACCCAGAAAAGTTGACTTTTTTCTTGTGATTTCTTTGTCGTCGTTCTCCGGTTCGACGCCGGTTCCCCTTCCCGCCGTGTTTGGTACACCAGTATCGAGCCCGTCTTCTATTTTTCGGTTTTTGCCCTTCGTGGCTGGCGTTCGCGCCCTTTTTGTTTTTTCCCTGGAAGGCCGGTCCTTTGACCTCGCGGGGGTTCTTTTTTCCCCGATGGCTTCCAGTGGTTTCAAAAAGTGTGATCGGTGTAAGAAACTGATGTCTCTCACCGACACACACGACTGCTTCCTTCGAAGCCTCGGACCGGATCATGATCCTAAGGTCTGTGTCCCGTGTGGCAAAATGTCCACCAAGGCACTCCGAAGCCGCCAGCATCAGAAAGAACGGAATTTTTCTGACTCTGCCTCCAGCCGGGCCCGGACCTCATCTGAGGCCTCAACGTCTCAGAAGTCTGACCCCGAGCATCGCCGGGGTTCCTCGGACAGAGGGTCTCCTGATCGGGAACGTAAGAGGAAGAAGCGGCTCGTGAGGGCGGCGTCGGAGGAGGTCCCTGGTTCATCGGGGGCCAGGTCTCGGACCCCCGACTGCCACCCCGGGCCCTTGGAGCAGGAGAAGCCGTCCAAGATACCTCGCGTGGAGCCGGAGTCTGCCGGGCACGTAAGTCCTGTTGTCCTCAAGGACTCTCCTCCTAGGGAGCCTACGTCGGGCCCGAATCGGTAGCTGCTGAGTCTCCTGAGCTTGGACTCAGGCTGACAGCCTTGGAGTGCAGATTGTCTGCCTTCATGGATCAGCAGCGGGTGCTGATGGCCAGCCTCGCTGGTGCATCTGCCCCGACCACCAGGACATCGACGTCTAAGTTGACCCCGGAGACCGAGCCGATACTCGAGACCATGAAGGCTCGAAGTCGTCCTCGGTCACGGTCACCCTCGACCTCCCGCTCGGGACTGAGGGCTTTAACGCCGGTGCCTTCGACGTCGGGGCGGGTGCCACCGAGGCCCACGTGGTCAGAGGCCCCCCGACTCCTCTTCGGATGAGTCCGCGTGGGAGACTGAGGACGAGGAGTCCCCCGACACCTTTCGGACGCGGTGCGTCCCTTTGGACTCACCGCAGTCCGAGCCCCGGAGTAGGTCCACCCCCCCCCCCCCCCCCCTGGAGGACACCCGGTTCTCGGAGTTTGTCCGGGATATGGCCAAGGCTTTGGCGATTCCCGCGGACCACGATGAGGAGCCTCGAGCCAAAGAGCTCGAGGCCCTCCAGTATGATTCTCCTCCGAAGGAGGTCTTTACTGTTCCGGTTCCTCCGATGCTGGAACGGCTCCTCTTCCGGATGTGGGAGGCACCTGCCTCGGCACCGGTTTTGAGCAAGCGGGTCGATTCCATCTATCGACTCCGTAAAAGCCCTGGATTCCAGAAGGCGCAGCTGCCGCACCATTCCATGGTGGTGGAATAGGCCATGCATCGTCTGAAGAGCCAGAAGATGCACTCTGCGGTGCCTCCCGGTAGGGAGTCCCGGAACCAGGATGCTCTTGGCAGAAAGTGCTTCCAGGGCTCGATGCTTGCTTGCCGTGTCCAGTCTTATCAGCTGTACATGGGCATGTACTTACGAGACCTGGCGAAGGAAATTGCCGGGTTCTCTGCTGGCCTCTCCGAGGAACCTTTGCAGAGGTTCAAGACCTTGTCCTCGGGAATCCGGAAATGCTCAAAGTTCATGTCTCGAGTGGCCTACGATGGCTTCAAGACTTCGGCCCGTGTAGCGGCAGCCGGCATCGGGGCCTGACGCCAGGCATGGCTGCAGTCATCAGACCTCGAGCCTTGGGTGCAGGACAAGTTGGTCGATGTCCCTTGCCAAGGCGAAAACCTTTTTGGCAAGCCCATGGCCGAGAAGGCTGCTGAGCTCGAAACTGAGCACCTGACTAGGACAAGGCTGTCCAGAAAAACTTCTGCCCCTTCTCATAAGAAGAAGGGCTCGGGTAAGAAGTCCTTTTACCCGAGGAAGGCAGCTGCCTACAAACCTTTCCCTCAGTTCCAGGCCTCCCCAGCAGGGTCAGCAGACCTAGGGGCAGGGACATGGGCCCCGTAGGCAGAAGACCCCCAAGCCTCCGGCTCCTGCTCCCACTCAGCAGAGAGAGGGTTTTTGACTCCCACAGCATAGCCTTTCCATCTCTGCTGACCCATCCCTGCACAGGAGGTCATCTAGCCCTGTTTGCCCACAGGTGGCCACCCATTACAGGAGATGCTTGGGTATTGAGCATAGTTCACAAGGGCTATATGCTCCATTTCCAGCAGTTGCCTCCTCCCTACTTCCCGGAAGAGCCTCCAAGACCACCTCTTCACGAAGACCTCCTCCTTCAAGAACTTCAAGGTCTGCTTCTGGACAAGGCGGTGGAGCCTGTACCTCCCCGCCTGCAAGGTCACGGTTTCTACTCCAGGTACTTCCTCATACCAAAGAGAACCGGTGGCCTGAGGCCTGTTCTCGACCTCAGGACTCTCAACAAGTTCTTGGAGAAAGAAAAGTTCAAGATGCTTACTCTTGGAACACTTCTGCCCTACCTCCAGCAGGGAGATTGGCTATGCTCCTTAGATCTAAAGGATGCGTACACTCACATCCTCATTCATCCAGACCACAGAAAGTACCTCAGGTTCATTGTGGGAGGAGACCATTACCAGTACAGAGTACTGCCCTTTGGCCTAACCTCCGCCCCACGGGTCTTTACAAAGTGCCTGGCAGTGGTGGCGGCCTACTTGAGGAATCAGGGTGTTTTTGTCTTCCCCTACCTGGACGACTGGCTCATCAGGGGTCAGACTTACCAGGAGGCCAGGCAAGCCACCCTCCGAACTGTCTCCCTCCTTCAACACCTAGGCTTTGTCATAAACCTCGCAAAGTCCCACTTTGCTCCCCTCCCAGAACGTGGAGTTCATAGGGGCGCGGCTGGACTCCCTGCAAGCAAAGGCTTACTTGCCAGAAGACAGGGCACAAAGGCTCATAGACTTGGCAAACCAGTTTCTAAGCATGCTACGGGTTTCCGCCAGACTCTGTCTGAAGCTCCTAGGCCACATGGCATCCACAGTGCATGTGACCCCCAATGCCCGCCTCCACATGAGATCTGCACAGTGGTGCCTCAGAGCTCAGTGGAAGCAAGCCACAGGAAGCCTCACAGATAAAGTACGGGTGTCCAAACCATTCCTGAACTCCCTACAGTGGTGGCTACACCCCCCCAACTTACTACAGAGGGTGCCTTTTCAGGTGCCTGTTTCCACAGTGGTGGTTATTTATTTATTTATTTAGCTGTATTTATATTCCGCTTTTCACCGGGTCAAAGCGGTCAATTGGGGGATACATTTAACACGAGGGGATTTGACACACATACGCTAATACTTACAGGGAACATGAGCAATGGAGGGTTAAGTGGCTTGCCCAAGACCACAAGGAGTGCCTATAGGACTAGAAATCCCAGTCCCTCCGGCCAGAGATTGCTGTCCCCAGGCGGGACTTGAACCCCCGGCCCTCCGGCCTGAAGTACCTTGTCCTAACCACTAGACCACTCCTCCTGTTGATGACCGATGCCTCCTTGCAGGGCTGGGGGGCACATTGTTTGGACAGGTGCACCCAGGGCCTGTGGTCTCCATGGGAGGCCACGCAACAGATCAACCTACTGGAACTCCGGTCTATTCGCTTATCCCTCAAAACCTTCTCTCACACCTTAGCTCACCAGTCTTTTCTGGTACAGACGGACAATCAAGTGGCCATGTTCTATGTGAACAAACAGGGAGGCACTGGGTCCAGGCTCCTGTGTCAGGAGGCACAGGCCCTTTGCTCTTTTGCGCTCAGGCACAACATGTTTCTCAAGGCTGTTTATCTCCCTGGCCAGGAGAACTTCCTGGCAGACAGGTTGAGCAGGGTTCTGCAGCCCCACGAGTGGCAACTGCACCCATTAGTGGTTCAAAAAATTTTCCTGAAATGGGGACTTCCATCCGTAGATCTCTTTGCCAGTCCCCTGAACCGGCAGCTGCCCAAGTTCTGTTCCAGGCAACCGCATCCCCTGAGGTTAACAGCGGATGCCTTCCTGATTTCTTGGTCCCAGGGCCTCCTGTATGCGTTTCCTCCCACACCTCTGGTGGCCCGAACCTTGTTCAAGATTCTATGGGACAAGGCCTCGGTATTTCTGGTGGCCCCCAGGTGACCGAGGCAGCCCTGGTTCCCACTTCTGCTTCAACTGGCAGTGGAAACCCCACTACCTCTGGGGTTGCAACCCGATCTTCTCTCTCAGGATCAGGGTTCCCTTCTGCACCACAATCTCAAATCTCTCAATTTGATGGCCTGGAGGCTGCAAGGGTAGTGTTGGCTCCCTGGGGCCTGCCTCAGGAAGTGGAAGAGGTGGTCTTGGCCTCTAGAAAGCAATCCACCAGGAAAACCTATGCCCTGAAGTGGAGAAGATTCTCCTTGTGGTGTCAGCAATGCAAGGAAGATCCTTTCTCCTGCACTGTGCCAGTAGTGCTTCAGTACCTGCTGCACTTGTCCAATCAGGGCCTTAAGTCCAATTCTGTTCGGGTTCAGCTCTTTGCTCTGACAGCTCACCACTCACTGGTGGAGGGACACTCTTTGTCGGTTCACCCCTAGGTGTCCAGGTTTCTCAGAGGCTTGCTCTTGTTCAAGCCTCCTCTTCGTCCACCGGCCCCTGAGTGGGAGTTGAATGTGTTCTTGCAGCAACTGACTTGCCCACCTTTTGAGCCAATGGCTGCATGTCCTCTCCGCTTCCTTTCTTGGAAGACTCTATTCCTAGTGGCCCTGACCTCGGCCAGGCGAGTGAGTGAGCTTCAAGCCCTGGTCTGTGACAGGCCATACACTCGCTTCTATAGGAACAGGGTAGTCCTCAGGACTCATCCTAAGTTCCTTCCAATGGTTGTCTCCTCTTTCCATCTCAACCAGGAGATGGTTCTTCCCTCGGCCCCATGCCAGCCGGGCTGAGACAGTCCTGCATACCCTGGACTGTAGAAGGGCCTTATCCT
This sequence comes from Ichthyophis bannanicus, assembly GCA_033557465.1. Lineage (NCBI taxonomy): Eukaryota > Metazoa > Chordata > Amphibia > Gymnophiona > Ichthyophiidae > Ichthyophis > Ichthyophis bannanicus. The sequence goes on along the minus strand of CM066049.1, from coordinate 36,854,672 downwards.
TCTACATTGAGCATACGCAGGGGCATAGGAAGGCTACTCAGCTCTTTGTATCTTTTGACCCTAATAACTTGGGGTTACCTGTCTCCAAGCGTACCTTGTCCATCTGGGTGGCTGACTGTATCACCTGGGCTTACAGGGCAGCTGACCTTCCCTTGCAGGGTCGGGTCACGGCCCACCGTGTCAGGGCAATGGCTGCCTCAGTAGCTCATCTCCGCTCTGTACCATTGGCATACATCTGTAGGGCTGCAACTTGGTCCTCAAGCCAGACTTTTGCGGCCCATTACTGCCTGGAGAGGGAGTCCCGTAGGGACAGTGCTTTCGGTCAGGCAGTGCTCCGGAATCTCTTCGAGGCTTTGGCAACCCCTACCCTCCAGCCCTCTGGTTGGGCTACCGGTGGGGGTATGTTTCAGTGAAATCCTTTCTCTGATGCTGTGGCTAGAGGGAGCTCATTTTTCAGCTCTGGGTTCCCGGTAGCCTGAAACTGGGGAGTCCCATATGTGAGGACTGACTTCCTGCTTGGTCCTGGAGAAAGAGTAACAGGTGTTCTCCAGAAGCAGCAGGAATCAGTGCTCACAACCCTCCCTCCTCCCCTGGGAGTTGCAGTTGTACATAGTTCATTTTTATATTTTTTGTGCTGTCTTTTAGCTGTCATCTGACTGAGCAAGATGGCACCCTTAGGCGGGAAGGGGATCGCGCATGCGTGCAGTATTCCCAAAGGCTTTCTTAGAAAGCTGGGGAAATGCTCCGCACAGGGGCTCCATCGACGTCGATGTCACCCATATGTGAGGACTGATTCCTGCTGCTCCTGGAGAACACCTGTTACAGGTGAGTAACTATGCTATATCTGTAATGAACTATGGTTTTTTTTCTTCATTGTTTCACATCTCAATGCCTGTTTTTGAGGTTTTCCATTTAAAGCTTTGTTTTCATATTTGTTTCAAATTTTATAGCAAATTCTTTAATTGATGATGGGCTGTGTTTTCCATGTGCAGATAAGGGATTTTGTTAACATGTAGGTTTTCTCTAGGAATCTGTAGCAGTTTTGAAACTAGAATTTGAATAGAATGTTTTTGTATGTTGAGTTGTAACATGAAACACTCTACTAATGCTCTGCATCTTTTGGGAGAGTTTTATTGACAAGTCTGAATAATTATGAATATTTGTGAATAATTATGCCTTATCAGACTGATATTCAAAGGCAATTAAGCGTTAAGAACATAAGACATGCCATACTGGGTCAGACCGGGGTCCATCAAGCCCAGTATCCTGTTTCCAACAGTGGCCAATCTAGGTCATACGTACCTAGCAATATCCCCAAAAGACACAGGTTCCACAATGCTTGTACTGGGTCAAGCATTGATACCCTGGGTCCCTTTTTAATAGTGGTTTATGGACCTTTCCTCCAGGAACTTGTCCAAACCTTTTTAAACCCAGCTATACTAACAGCCCTTACTACATCCTCCGGTAACAGATTCCAGAGTTTGATTACACGTTGAGTGAAAAAATATTTTCTCTTATTTGTCTTAAATAGTTTATCCTGTAGCTTCATTACATGTCCCCTAGTCTTTCTATACTCTGATAGCGTAAACAATTGATCCACGTTTATCCGTTCCACTCCATTCATTAATTTATAGACCTCTATCATATCTCGCCTCAGCCGTCTCTTCTCCAGACTAAAGAGCCCTAACCTTCTTAGCCTCTCTTCATAGGAGTAGCCTTCCATCCCCTTCACCAATTTGGTGGCTCTTCTCTGTACTTTTTCTAATAACGCTATGTCCTTTTTAAGATACGGTGACCAGAATTGCACACAATATTCAAGGTGCGGTCGTACCATGGAGCGATACAGAGGCATTATAACATCCTTTGTTTTATTCTCCATCCCTTTCCTTATGATACCTAGCATTCTATTTGCTTTCTTGGCCACCGCTGCACACTGGGCGGAAGGTTTTAACATGTTATCCACACTGACTCCTAAATCTTTTTCCTGGGTGGTGGTTTCTAATGTGGAGCCTTGCATCGTGTAACTGTAGTGTGGGTTGTTCTTTCCTAGGTGCATATCTTTGCACTTGTCCACATTAAATTTCATCTGCCATTTGGATGCCCAGTCTTCCAATTTATCCAGATCCTCCTGCAGTTTTCCACAATCCTCTTGGGTTTTAACAACTTTAAACAGTTTTGTGTCATCTGCAAATTTGATAACCTCACTAGTTATTCCCTTTTCCAGGTCATTTATGAATATGTCAAAAAGCAGCGGACCCAGTACAGATCCCTGGGGTACTCCACTATTCACCTTTTTCCATTGGGAATATTGGCCATTTAACCCTACCCTCTGCTTTCTATCTTTTAACCAGTTCCCGATCCACAATAGTACACTGCCTCCTATCCCATTACTTTTTAGCTTCGCCAAAAGTCTGTGATGGGGGACTTTGTCAAAAGCTTTCTGAAAGTCCAGATACTGGCGTTAACTGTCAAATATATAATTAGCCTATTTATTTATTTAACTAGGCTTATATACCGCTTTTCTACAAGTCAAAGCAGTGTACATTCAGGTACTGTATATATATTTCCCTTGTCCCTGAAGGGCTGTTTTTGTACCTGAGGCAATGGAGGGTTAAGTGGCTTGCCCAAGGCTACAAGGAGCACCTATGGGACTAGAAACCCCAGTCCTTCAGACTCAAGGTTGCTGTCCTCTAGCCCCAACCAGTAGGCCACTCCTCCCTCCAAAAAATATATAGATAGTATCAGACTGTTCAAATTGCAAATGGTCAGATATTATCTGTATCTCCAGGAACAAGCAGGAATGAGTCTTCACATATGGGTATCGTCGGTACCGACGGAGCCTGCGCGGGAACGCTCCCCAGCGTCCTGAAAGAAAGCTTTTGGGAGCATCCCACAGCGCCTGCGCGCTGCCTTCCCGCCTTTCCCAACTGCCTCTCTCCAGTTCTTCTTTTCCGCGGAGCCAGCAGGTCGTGTTTCCTGTCACCCTGAAGAATTTCTTATTTTCTTTTATTTTTCTTTAGTCGCGTGTCTGCCTTCTCGGTTCCGCACCGGTACCACCGGTTCTTTTTCTTTCTTTAAAAAAAAACCAAAAAAAACCTTCTACTTTTTTCAGTGCAATTTTCTTCTGGGGCCTTAGGCCTACAGAGATATTTATCCCTCATGGAAAAACCCACCTCCGGGTTTAAAAAATGCACAAAGTGCAGTAGCACTATTTCTGTCACCGACACCCATGACTGGTGTCTAAAATGTTTAGGTCCTGACCACTCCATTGTGGATTGTGAGTCCTGTTCCATGTTGTCCAAAAGAGGGTTACAGAATCGGGCAGCTAAGCTCAGTACCCTGTTTCCCTCCGATGCAGCTTCCGTGGCATCGACGTCTTCCAGGGCTGCTGCTTCATCCCATGGATCTCAGGTAACCAAACTTAAATCTGGCCGGTCCTCAAAGAGTTCATCTCCCTCTAAGTATCGAGATGCCCCCGGGCTTACTCTTGAGGATACCACACCAGCAAAATTACCCCGGCGGGAGGCTCCGGCTTCCAAAGCACTACCTATGGGGTCACAGGTTGACATCGATGGCTCGGCCTCGACCGATCACCTGTTACAATGTTCTGGGGTACCGGCAGTTTCTACCGGTACCGATATCCAGACATTGGTGGCGTCAATGGATCAGAATATTCTGACCATGCAGCGTGCCATCATGGCATTCATTCAAGTTGCAATGCCTACGGTACCGCAACAAACCCCGTTGTCGGTACCTGTACAGATTCCGGTACAGAATCCGATTCCGGTTCCGATACCAGTGCCGCTTGCATCGACATCAGCATCGACGGTAGCGGTACGCTATCCAGTGATGCCTATCAGTACCGGCCCGGTACCGATTACTCCCGATGTCGATACCTCCAGGTACGCGTATCGGGCTCTACGAGAGCATCCAGACAGTCAATACTTCGATTCTTCTGAAGACTCTGACTCTTCAGAGGCCTCAATTGAAGCATCGGGGATCCTTCCTCAAGAACCCTCTTCTCCAAAAAGGACCTCTGAGACTGAACCTAGAGCCAAAAAATTAGATATCCTACAATATCCTAAGGCTCCTAAAGAGGCAGCCACCTTACCAATACATGAGATTCTTTATGAACACATGTTGGGCATATGGGAGACTCCTCTTTCCACCTCCCCTCATTCCAGAAGGTTGGACACCATGTATCGTGTTCCTCCTTGTCCTGGGTTTCATAAGACTCAGCTTCCTCACCACTCCATTGTGGTAGAGTCTGCTATGAAAAAGATCAAGAGTTCAAAAAGGCACTCCTCTGCTCCTCCAGGAAGAGAATGCAGAACCCTAGATGCCTTTGGCAGGAAAATCTTCCAGGCCAGTATGCTTGTAGCCAGAATCAACTCCTATAGTCTCTATATGGGGATGTTTCTAAAAGAAGTTACAGATCATCTGCAAACCTTATCTCCTTTTATGTCAGAAGATAAGAGAGAAGAATATATCACCTGGCTTAAACAGGCACAGGATGTATCCAAGTTTTCCAACCGTGCAGCCTTTGACTCTTTTGAGGGGGTCAGTAGAGCCTCGGCTATTGCCATAGGTGCACGCAGAGTTGCTTGGTTGCAAGCCTCTGATTTGGAATCCTCGGTACAGGATGGTCTAGGTAACCTTCCCTGTACAGGCGAAAACCTGTTTGGCAAAGATTGGCAAGCAAAGGCCAACCAGATGGATGCTGAAAATTCTGCTTTAGATAGACTTTCAAAGTCTACTACTGCTCCTTTCAAAAGGAGGTTGTTCAAAAAGGGATCTTTCCCAAAGAAAGGGAAATTTTCTTCTTACGGTCAAGCCTCTTCTCAAGGTCGTTTTGCTACAAAGAGGCAAAACAGGCCAAAACCCAGGCTGCGAGGACTGCTATGGCCCAACAGCCTCAGCCTCCTCAGGGCCTTTGACTTTCCACTAGAGAACTTAGCCTTTCTGGCTCTAGAACATCCAGAGCCCCTCACCATCCCAGGAAGGTTAGCTCACTTTGCTCCCAGATGGGAACAAATCACAGCAGAGCAGTGGACCCTCTCTATCATAAGGGAAGGGTACAAACTTCATTTCTTAAACCTTCCTCCTCACACCATGGTGAAACAGTTCAATTCTCCAACATCTCTCCTCAACCTTCTAGGTCTGGAGATTGCTACCCTTCTTGCCCAAGGGGCAATAGAAGAAGTACCCCTTCTTCAACAGGGCTCAGGGTTCTACTCCCCCTATTTTCTCATCCCAAAGAAAACAGGGGGCTACAGACCCATATTAGATTTCAGAGAATTGAACAAGTTTCTATGCAAGGAGAAATTCAAGATGACTTCTCTCGGAACTGTCCTTCCATACCTCCAGAGTCAGGATTGGCTTTGCTCTCTAGACCTCAAGGATGCGTACACCCATGTTCTCATATATCCAACACACAGAAGATTCCTTCGCTTCCTGTACCAAGGAAAGCACTACCAATACAAAGTGCTTCCTTTCGGTCTGGCCTCTGCTCCAAGAGTGTTCACAAAATGCATGGCAGTAGTAGCTGCATTCCTACGCACTCTAGGAATATTCGTATTCTCATATCTGGACGACTGGCTCATCCGAGCTCCATCCCAGTCAGAGGCCCAGACTTCTCTAGCCTGCACAAGGCGTGTTCTTCAGTATCTGGGACTGGTAATCAACATTCCAAAATCCCATCTTACCCCTACTCAGTCTCTAGAGTTCATAGGGGCCTTACTGGATACCACAATTGCAAGGGCCTATCTTCCCCAGGCCCGTTGCCTACGCTTGGTGCAGTTAGCCTCCCAGATTCAGTTAAAATCCCATTTAACTGCTTGAGAGATGTTGCAACTTTTAGGCCACATGGCATCCACGGTGCATGTGGTTCCCTATGCTCGCCTTCACATGAGAGCAGCTCAGTGGACCCTATCCACCCAATGGACCCAGGCATCAGGTTGCCTATCAGACAAAATAGCAACCTCCAGTCGCCTATTTTCGTCCCTCCACTGGTGGAAGTCCACTCAGAATCTGTTGCTGGGGTTCCCCTTTCAACAGGTGTTACCTCAAGTAACCCTTACAACAGATGCCTCTCCAAAGGGTTGGGGGGCTCATCTACAAGATCTCTCAACCCAGGGCATCTGGTCTCCACAGGAGACATATCTTCATATCAACCTCTTAGAGCTCAGAGCAATCTTTCTGGCTCTCAGAGTCTTCCACACCCTGCTCAGCTACAAGACAGTCCTCATCCACACGGACAACCAGGTAGCTATGTTCTACCTGAACAAGCAGGGGGGAACTGGCTCTCTGTCGCTTTGCAACGAAGCTCTGAGATTATGGGCCTTCACCAGAGAGCATCAAATCCATCTCATGGCAGTATATCTTCCAGGAGTTCAAAACTCTTGGGCAGACTGACTCAGTCGAGTTCTGCTTCCTCACGAATGGTCCTTCCATGGGGACCAGATAGCCAGAATTTTTCGGATTTGGGGTACCCCAGACATAGACCTGTTTGCAAGTCCGTGGAATGCCAAATTTCCCCGGTTCTGTTCCAGGATTCCATGTCAGAGAGTTCAGGCCAGGGATGCCTTCCTCCTTCATTGGGTGCAAGACTTCCTTTATGCCTTTCCACCTAATCCCCAAGACTCTGTTCAAGCTTCAGAGAGACAAAGGGACTATGATCCTCATAGCACCACTTTGGCCACGCCAAGTGTGGTACCCTCTACTTCTGCATCTCTCTCAAGCTCCCTCCCTAGACCTGGGGTCTGCTCCAGATCTCCTCTCCCAGGAGGAGGAGGGAACCTTGTGGCACCCAAATCCTCAGTCTCTTCATCTCAGGGCCTGGTTGCTGAAGGCCTAGACCTTCAAGATTTACAACTTTCTCAGCAAGTGAAGGATATCCTTCATGCTTCCAGAAAGCCTTCCACCAGACGTTCATATGCTTTTAAATGGAAAAGGTTTTCCATTTGGTGTTCCGAGAAGGGTCTCAACCCTCTTGCAATACCTTTGCATTCTTTACTAGACTATTTGCTGCATTTATCCCATGCAGGCCTTAAAACAAATTCAATCAGAGTCCATTTGAGTGCTATTGCAGCATCCCTTAAGCCTCTCAATGGACAACCTATTTCCTCTCATCCTCTTATAGCAAGATTCATGAGAGGCCTTCTTTTGACTAAACCTCCCATTAGACCACCTCCAGTGGCCTGGGACTTGAATCTGGTTCTTGGCCAGCTTATGAAGCCACCATTTGAACCCTTAGCCACTACCTCCTTAAAATTCCTTTCTTGGAAGGTTATTTTTCTCATTGCAGTCACCTCAGCTCGCCGTATCAGTGAGTTGCAAGTTTTAGTGGCTAATCCTCCTTATACAAGGTTCCATCATGACAAGGTAGTCCTCAGAACTAATCCACACTTTATGCCTAAAGTGGTATCACCTTTTCATCTGAACCAGGAGGTCTTTTTACCTGTCTTTTTTCCAGGACCTCATGCATCAAGTGCAGAGAGGAATCCTTATACCCTGGATTGTAAAAGAGCACTTGCTTTCTACTTACACAGGACACAGCAACATAGAAAGTCCTCAACTTTTTGTTGCTTTTGATCCTTCTCATTTAGGACTTCCAGTCTCTAAGAGAACTCTGTCCAATTGGATTGCTCAGTGTATTTCCTTCACCTACCAAAGTAAGAACCTTTCTCTGGAGGGCCATGTCACATCTCACAATGTGAGGGCCATGGCAACCTCTATGGCTCATCTAAACTCTGTGTCCATCGACCAAATCTGTCGAGCGGCCACTTGGGCATCGGTTCATACCTTCACAGCCCATTACTGCTTGGACAAGGACTCCCGCCGGGATGCCTTGTTTGGTCAGGCTGTTCTCAAACACCTGTTCCATACCTAATCAACTCCTACCCTCCATCCCTGAACTGGATGCCTGAGATTCGTGGGTAGAGGTAGAGCCCTTCCCAGGGACTCACAATCTGGGTGATCTCCCAGGCATCTCTAGCTGGGGAGTCCCCATATGTGAAGACTCATTCCTGCTTGTTCCTGGAGATAGCACAGTTACTTATCTGTAACAGGTGATCTCTGGGAACAGCAGGAATAAGTCTTCACAACCCACCCACCTCCCCTAGGAGTTGTATCTCTCTATCTTTCCTTTCCTCTCTCTCTCTCTTTGTCTCAGCTTTAAAACTCGAACTGGAGAGAGGCAGTTGGGAAAGGCGGGAAGGCATCGCGCAGGCGCTGTGGGATGCTCCCAAAAGCTTGCTTTCAGGACGCTGGGGAGCGTTCCCGCGCAGGATCCGTCGGTACCGACGATACCCATATGTGAAGACTTATTCCTGCTGTTCCCAGAGATCACCTGTTACAGATAAGTAACTGTGCTATACCTGTGGGGCATGTTATGGGAAGAACCAAGGGTAGGCTAGAAAATTATCCAGATAGTTACATTATTCAGCTGCTATTCAAGTAATCGAAACATTTAGTTTAGGCCTACGGAATATCAGGCCTAGCTTAAACAGATAATGCAGTTAATACACCCTCACTCTCTGTATATTCAGTTTTGCTGTCTATATAGATAGTGACAAAATACACAGATTAAGTTAAATGGGGAAGTGGCATTTGAAAAGCCAGTGGGCTGAAAATTTACCCCTGTTTGTGGAGCTTGCACTGCAAGATGAAGAACGAAGTTATGGGGAGGGGGGGGGGGGGGGGTGGATGCGGCCCAAAAGCAAAAGTTGGCTCAGGGGGCTACAACCATTGAGCCAGCCCTGACTACCATCTGTACAGCCAGAATGAACAGAAAGATTATGAAATGCTAACAGAAATTAGGGAAGCTAATTTTAGTTTGTTTATATTTTAATTGTTAACCACCTAGACATATAATGTGAAGTTAACTGCAACTGAGTTTACAATACAGTAATAATGGATGATTTCAATTACTCCAGTATCACCTGAGTCAATGTCACATCAGGGCATGCTTGGAAGATGAAGTTTCTATATTGGCGATTTTCAACCAGTGTGCTGTGGGAGTTTGGGGGACAGTCATTTATTAGTAGGAATATTGAGATAGTTTGAGGGAGGACAGAACCAATGTCATTCTTTAATCAGCTGTGAGATGGCTATTCAAGGTGTCGCTCTTCCACCTCAACCAGGAAGTGGTACTCCCTATCTTCTTTTCAAGACCTCACTACAGTCAGGCAGAGACGGTCCTTCACACCTTGGACTGTAAGAGGGCCTTGTCCTTCTATCTACAATGCACTCAGGGCCACCACAAAGCTGCTCAGCTTTTCATCTCCTACGACCCCAGTAGGCTGGGGGAGGCAGTGACCAAGCGTACTCTATCCACCTGGGTGGCGGACTGTATTGCCCTTGCTTATGAGCAGGTGAGGCTCCTGCTGGAAGGCCGCATCACTGCGCACCGTGTCAAGGCCATGGTGCCTTCAGTGGCAAACGTGCGCTCCGTCCGGGTGGTGGACATCTGCCGGGTCACCACCTGGTCTTCAGTCGATACCTTCACAGCCCTTTACTACCTGGAAAGAGAGTTCTTTTCAGTGTCTAGGCAACTCCTACCCTCCGACCCTTCTGTGTTCAGGCTACCAGAGTGCTGTTTTTATCAGACACAGGGGTCCTACTGTGGGCACAGACTCAATTGGTGTGCAATTCTGGAGACCGCACCTTCAAAAGGATGTGAACAGGATGGAGTCGGTGCAGAGGGTTGCTACTAAAATGATTAATGGGCTTCATTATAAAGCATATGAGGACAGACTTAAGGATCTTAATATGTACACCTTAGAGGAAAGGCGGGATAGAGGTGATATGATTGAGATGTTTAAATACCTCCGTGGCATAAATGTTCAGGGAGAGAGCCTCTTTCAATTGAAAGCAAGTTCTGCTACGAGGGGACATGGGATGAGAGTGAAGGGAGATAGATTCAGGAGTGATATGCGGAAATATTTCTTTACAGAAAGAGTAGTGGATCCGTGGAATAGTCTCCCAGTGGAGGTGGTAGAGATGAGGACAGTAACTGAATTCAAAAAAGCATGGGACCAACACAGAGGATCTCTAAAGGTAAAAAGTGAACTGTTGTAGTTGTTGTTATGGAAGGACAGACTAGACCATGTGGTCTTTTTCTGTCATCATGTTTCTGTGTTTCTAATTGCTGCTGCTTGCGGCTCCCCGTGAGGGAGTCCTGTTTTTGCTATGGGCGTTCGGTAGCCTATAGCTGGGGAGTCCCGTATGTGAGACCTGACTTTCTGCTTGTTCCTGGAGAAAGCGTAGTTACTCACCTGTTACAGGCGTTCTCCAGGGACAGCAGGAATCAATCCTCACAACCCTCCCTCCTCCCCTTGGAGTTGCTCCTTTACCATCTTTTATTTTTGCCTTCTTTTAGCTATGTCTTCTGACTGAGCAAGATGGCACCCTTGGGCGGGAAAGGGACCATGCATGCATGGTGGCATCTCCCAAAGGCTTTTTTGAAAGCTGGGGAGGATGCTTACGCGAGGGCTCTGTCGGTGCTGACGTCACTCATATGTGAGGACTGATTCCTGCTATCCCTGGAGAACACCTGTTACAGGTGAGTAACTACGCTTTCTCTGTAATATGTTCTGTTGATTGTAAAACCACCCCGATCTCTGGAAGGGGTGTGATATAGAAGATCCAAATAAAATATGTGCCCTTCTATTCTATTGCTAACTCCAGATTTTGCTCCTTTCACCTTGCTGCTCCTTACGCCTGGAACAAACTGCCTGAATGTATGTCAAGCGCCTTCTCTGACCCTTCTCTAATCCAGGCTGAAAACTCATCTCTTCGCTGCTGCTTTCGGATCTTGTTTCACTTGATCTCCCTCGTGTTTCCTTACCATTCCCCCTAGATGTCTACAGTTACTGTATTCTGTCTAGACTAGATTGTAAGCTCTGAAGAACAGGGACCATCTTTTACATCTGTCTGTGCAGCGCTTCATATGTCTTGTAACGCTGTGCAAATATTCAGTAGTAGTAGTAGTAATATTAGTAAAGAATTTAGCCACCATGGCAGAGGGCAGCAACCGAAGCACAGTCATCAGGCAGAAGCCAGGTTTCAATAAAAAAGAGAAAATGGAAAGCACTAGAGATAAATGAAAGGAGGCTTGTCTGTACAGGGCTGTGTACACCATGAAGGTATTTAATAGTGTTATCACTGATAACTCCCAGAAAGAGTTAACCCCACAGATTCAGTAGCAAAGCCTGTTGCTAAGGTGATGTCCTTGAGGAAGCTCTACTGAATGCTCTGTAGAAAGTTCAGATATCAGAGAAACTGTAGGCAATTTTTTAGTACAGAAAGTTGCAGCTAAGAACTTTCTCTTCAGTTTTGAAACACACACTGTTAGACCTGCTTACCTGTAGAATTATTGTTTAATATGTTATGTCTGGGAATACATGTATGTCTCCTGATGACCAGTACTAGTAAAATCTGACCTATGACATAGAGATGCACATTATGAATATGTATTATTAAATGATTTAACGTAATGTTTGACATAGAATAATTAGGCGGAGATTATACTGCGAAATGGCTTTTTGAACCAATAAAAAGGTGGCCAAGTATGCGGTGATTAGATTATTATTGCTTCCCTCTCATTGTTTTGAATGGAGAGATTTGTTCCCAAGAGCCCAGGTTCTATTGCCAGTGGGGGTGGAGCAGAGTACAATCAAAAAAAGAGATCATGGGTAAAGGGAAGTTTATTAGAAATGGAATGAACATTCTGTAAAGTGCATCAGAAGGAGAGAAAGGAGGGGGAAAGGAGAGTGATGTGGATGAGATTTGAGTGGTGGAGAGAGGAAATAATATGGGAGTGAGAGAGAAGAGAAGGGGGAGTAGGGTTTGGATTAATGTTACCAGAGGACAGAAGAAGTGTGCGAGGGAGAGAGGAGACAGCATGTCATAAATGGGGATGAGGAGGTTTTAGACAGGAAGGAGAAGGATGAATGAGAAGGAGAAGGTGAAGCTCTACTGAGGAAAGGGTTGAGGATAAGATAAGAACATAAGATATGCCATACTGGGTGAGACCAAGGTCTATCAAGCCCAGTATCCTGTTTCCAACAGTAGCCAATCTAGGTCATACGTACCTAGCAGTTTCCCCAAAAGACACAGGTTCCACAATGCTTGTATTGGGTCAAGCATTGATATCCTGAGTCCCTTTTTAATAATGGCTTATGGACCTTTCCTCCAGGAACTTGTCCAAACCTTTTTTTAAACCCAGTTAAACTAACAGCCTTTACTACACCCTCCGGTAACAAATTCCAGAGTTTGGTTACACGTTGAGTGAAAAAATATTATCTCCAGGAACAAGCAGGAATGTAGTCCTCACATATGGGTATCGTCGGTACCGACGGAGCCTGCGTGGGAACGCTCCCCAGCCTCCAATAGGAAAGCTTTTGAGAGCATCCCTCAGCACATGCGCGCTGCCTTCCCGCCTTTCCAACTGTCCCTCTTCAGTTCTTCGTTTTCCGCGGAGCCAACAGGACCTATTCCCTATCACCGCAGAAAATTCCGTCTTTAAAATTCTTTTTTGTGGTCGCATTTGCCTACCCGCACGATGCCTACCGGTACCGCCGGTTCTTTTCTTTTCCTAAAAAAAAAAAACAAAACCCCTAGACTTTCACTGTTTCTTTTCAGAAACTTTCCTGTTTTGGTGCTAGGCGCCATTTTGGGCATTAGGACCCATTTTTCCAAAATCATGGAAAAGCCAACTAGTGGTTTTAAACATGTACTAAGTGTGGCGGTACCATTTCCGTCACTGACACCCATGATTGGTGTCTAAAATGTTTAAGACCTGATCATTCTCCAACTGAATGTCTCTCCTGCATGGGGATGACCAAAAGAGGAAGACAGAACCGGGCCGCAAAGCTCGGTACCCTCTTTTCTTCAGATGCCAGATCCATTGCATCGACATCGTCGAGGGCCTCTTCTTCCTCCCATGGATCTCAGGTAACTAAACACAAAAGCCGGTCCTCAAAGGGTAGCTCTCCTGCTAAGCATCAAGAGGCCATTGGCATTGCCCTTCAGGGAACCACACCGGCAAAACAGCCCCGGCCGGAGGCTTCGGCTACCAAAGCATCGATGGGGCTTCAGGATGTTCTCGAGGCCTCAACCTCGCAAGAACTACCTGTGCCATGCTCAGGGGTTCCGGCCGTTCTTACCGGTACTGACACCCAGGCATCGGCAGTGTCGATAGACCAGAGATTTCTTGCTATCGAACGCAGTGTCGCAGCTCTTCTCTCAGCTGTAGTACCGGTGGTCCCAAGGGCACCGGTGCCGACATCGACACCGACACCGATGCCGGTACAGACACCGGTACCGACCACGATGGTAACTCTTCCCATTCCACCTCCGGCTGGAGTGGATAAAGTGGTGCCAGGTCACCTCGGTACCGACTTTGATCGGTACCGGGATCGTGCTTTGCGGGAGCATCGGGGTCAGGAATACTTTGATTCCTCCGATTCCGAAGACTCTGACAATTCTGCTGGCACTAGAGGGTTTCTCTTAGAAGATCCCTCTTCTCCCCAACGCAGAATGTCACCTCCAGAGGACATGTCATTTCAGGATTTCATCCGTGATATGGCTAAAGGTCTTTCAATCACAGTAGCTCCTGAAGAGGAACCCAGAGCAAAGGAATTGGGAATCCTCCAATATCCTAAAGCTCCTAAAGAGGCAGCTACTCTGCCTATCCATGAAATTCTGCATAACTTGATGCTCAGAATGTGGGAGACACCTCTGACTACTTCTCCTCACTCTAGGAGACTTGATACTATGTATCGAGTCCCACCATGTCCTGGATTTCAGAAAACTCAGCTGCCACACCATTCAATGGTAGTGGAGTCAGCCATGCGTAGGATGAAAAGTGCAAAAAGACATGTATCCAATCCTCCAGGTCGTGAATGCAGGACTCTGGATGCTTTTGGACCCAGAACTTTTCAAGCTTCCATGCTTTCAGCTAGGATCAGCTCATATATCCTATATATGGGAATGTTCCTCAAAGAAGTTACAGGAGACTTGGAACTTATAAGCCCATTTCTCCCAGATGATAAGACAGGACTTTCTTATTCTGGTTAAGCATGCTCAGGATGTCTCCAAGTTTGTCAATCGTGCAGCCTTTGATTACTTCGAATGCATCAGCAGAACTTCTGCTATTGCCATTGGCGCACAACAGATTGCCTGGCTACAGGCATCAGACTTGGAGGCTTGGGTACAGAACAAGTTAGGCAACATTACTTGCACGGGAGAGAATCTCTTCGGCAAGAACTGGCAGGAGAAGGCTAACAAGTTAGATGCTGACAATTCTACCTTAGATTGTCAAAGTCTACAGCCACTCCAGCCAAAAGGAAGCCTTATAAAAACCCCCTCTTTTAGCAAAAAGAGGAAGTTTTATCCTTCCTGTACCCATCAGACTCAGACTCCAGGTCAGGTTGCCCAAAAGGGACAAACTAGACAACAAAAGAAACCAAAAGGCCCAAGAGCCCAACCAGCTCTCCAGGTTCAGCCCCCTCAAGGGCTTTGACTCCTTCCTAGAGAGCTTTGCCTTCCTGCCTCTGAGGGGTCCTCAACCCCCTAGTATTCCTGGCAGGTTATGACACTTTGTCAACAGATGGCATCAGATAACAGCAGAAGATTGGACTTTGTACATTGTAGGGGAGCGGTACAAACTTCATTTTCACAGCTTACCCCCTCCTACAATTCTAAAGCAGTTCAATTCACAAACCTCTGCCGACAATCTGCTAGATCACGAGGTCTCCACACTTCTTGCCCAAGTGGCAATAGAGGAAGCACCCATTCTTCAACAGGGTGCAGGGTTCTACTCCCCCTATTTTCTTATTCCAAAGAAAACAGGAGGACACGGACCCATTCTAGACCTCAGAGAATTGAACAAATATCTGTTTCGAGAGAAATTCAAAATGATTTCTCAGGGAACTCTTCTGCCATACCTTCAAAGCCAGGACTGGCTTTGCTCTCTAGACTTAAAGGATGCATACACTCACATTCTTATCCATCCAGATCACTGGAAATTTTTACGTTTCCTTTTCAGGGGAAGACATTTCCAGTACAGGGTTCTTCCTTTTGGTCTGGCTTCAGCACCAAGGGTATTCACGAAATGCATGGCAGTAGTAGCTGCATTTCTACGAACCCTGGGGATCTTTGTCTTCCCTTACCTAGACGACTGGCTCATCCGAGCCTCCACAGTGACAGAGGCCAGCACTGCACTGTCTCGTACAATGCGAATCCTCCAATACTTGGGATTGGTAATAAACCTCCCGAAATCTTAACTAGTTCCTTCCCAGTGCCTAGAATTCATAGTAGCCTGTCTGGATACCAGACAGGCAAGGGCTTTCCTTCCACAAGCCCGGTGTCTTAGCATAATGCAGTTAGCTTCCCAAGCAGCAGGCAAATCCTCCCTCACTGCTCTGGAGCTACTGCAGTTACTGGGACACATGGCATTCACAGTTCATGTAGTCCCGTATCCTCGCCTCCACATGCGAGCAGCTCAGTGGACCCTCTCTACACAGTGGACACAGGCCACGGGTTATTTGTCAGACAAAATAACAGTCTCTCAACCACTAATTTTGCCCCTCCAATGGTGGCAATCATTAGAAAATCTGACAGTAGGGTCTCCTTTCCATCAACCCCTCTTTCAGGCCACCCTAACAACAGATGCATCACAGGTTGGTTGGGGAGCACACCTGAATCATCTCTCTACCCAGGGCACCTGGACGCCACAGGAGGTTGGTTTACACATAAACCTCCTGGAGTTAAGAGCAATTTATTTAGCTCTTCGAGTGTTTCACACCCAGCTCAGCTACAAGACAGTCCTAGTACAGACGGACAATCAGGTAGCCATGTTCTGTGTGAACAAGCAGGGCGGGACAGGCTCTCTGTCGTTATGCAACA
The DNA here is from genome assembly GCA_033557465.1 of Ichthyophis bannanicus. Lineage (NCBI taxonomy): Eukaryota > Metazoa > Chordata > Amphibia > Gymnophiona > Ichthyophiidae > Ichthyophis > Ichthyophis bannanicus. Next base: position 36,838,760 of record CM066049.1, on the reverse strand, counting down.
AAGCTTTACGACTATGGGCCCTCGCCAGAGAGCATCAAATTCACCTTCTGGTGGTATATCTTCCAGGCATTCAAAGCCTTTGGGCAGACAAACTCAGTCGAGTACTGCTACCTCACGAGTGGTCGCTCCACCTAGACCAGGTGGCAAATATATTTCATCTCTGCGGTACTCCAGAGATAGACCTCTTTGCAAGTCCTCTAAATGCCAAACTTCCCCGATTATGTTCCAGGATTCCGGCGCACAACTGTCAGGCAAGGGATGCCTTCCTCCTTCACTGGGGTCAGGACTTCCTTTATGCCTTCCCACCCATTCCCCTCATCCCCAAGACACTCCTCAAACTTCAGAGAGACAGGGATCGCAGGAATGAGTCTTCACATATGGGTACGTCGGTACCGACGGAGTCTGCGCGGGAACGCTTCCCAGCGTCCAATCAAAGAGCTTTTGGAAGCATCCCACCACGCCTGCGTGCTGCCTTCCCGACTGCCTCTCCTCAGTTTTCGTTTTCCACGGAGCCGGCAGGACGTCCTCCTGTCACCGCAGAAAATTCTTGTTTTTATTTCTTAGTTTTCTTGTGGTCGCGGCTGTCTCCCGACGCCACCGGTACTGCCGGTGATTTCTTTTCTTTTTTTTCTTGTAAAATCTTCCTTCAGGGAAATATTTTTTCTTCATAGTGTCTTAGGCCTTTTAGGCCTCTTCTTTTCCTTCATGGAACCGCCAGCCACTTTCTCCGAGGAATGTTCAAACTATGGCAGTACAACTTTATTTTTAGACCCTCGAAGTCGGTGTCTAACTTGCTTGAGTCCTGACAACAGTTTGGGGAGAAGAAGTTCTCAATATCGAGGTTCCCTCGATACACGGTTTCCCTCCAGCTTCGGGGCACCGTCTCTTTCTTCTTCTACACAGGATCAGGTAACCCACAAACAGTCTGTTAAGACTAGCCAGCCCTCGAATGGTAGGTCTCATGCACAGCATGTAGACGGCTCCGGCCTTGCCCTCGAGGGCCCATGGGCTTCAAAACCCCGGCGGGAGTCTTCGGTCTCCAAAGCGTATAAGGGGTATCTCCAGGAACAAGCAGGAATAAGTCATCACCTATGGGTACGTCGGTACCGACGGAGCCCGCGCGGGAAAGCTCCCCAGCTTTTCAGATTAAAAGCTTTTGGGGCCTCCCACTGCACATGCGCGCTGCCTTCCCGCCTTCCTGACCAGCTCTCGTCAGTTTCTTTTTTTCCGCGGAGCCAGCAGGTCGTGTTCCTGTCACCGCTGAAGAAATTGTTAATTTTATTGTTTTCTTTAGACCGCGTACCTGCCTTCCCCATTCTGAAACCGGTACTGCCAGTCTCTCTTTCTTTCTTTTGAAAAAAAAAATATATATATATATTTTTTCTTTTCTTCAGCACAGCTTGGTACTTTGTTAGGCCTTCAGGCCTACACAAATTCTCCTCATGGAGAAGCCAGTTCCTGGTTTTAAAAAGTGTACCAAGTGCAGTGCTGTCATTCCTCTTACAGACACCCATGAATGGTGTCTTAAATGTTTAGGACCTGACCATTCCATACCGGACTGCCCATCCTGCTCCCAGATGTCGAAACGTGGATTGCAGAACCGGTCCAACAAGTTCCATGTGCTGTTTCCTTCAGAAGCATCACAGTCATCCAGGTCTTCCTCTCCGGATGGATCTCAGGTAACCAAAACTCCAGTGGGCAAATCCTCTAAAAGCAAATCTCTTTCTAAAGATCGAGAGGCTCTCAATTCTGAGTTCGAGGATTCTGCCCAGGCCAAACAACCCCGGCGGGAGGTTCCGGCCTCCAAAGCAATCATGGGGTCACAGGTTGACATCGATGGCGCGGCCTCGACAGATCACCTGTTGTACTGCTCTGGGGTACCGGCCCATACCGGTACCGACATCCAGGCAGCAGTGGCGTCTATGGGCAATACTGTCCAAGTCATGCAGCAGGCCATTCTGGCTTTTATTAATGCTGCTACGCCCTCGGTACCGCAGCCAGCGGTACCGGGTCCGGTTCCGGTAATGGCTTCCATACCGGAACCGAGGCCATCGTCTTCCAAACGCAGATCGGTTCCGCATGCCGGATCTGGGCTTTTGCCCGGTACCGATCCCATACCCGGTACGCCCGATGTCGATACCGAACGGTATGCGTATCGTGCGTTGGAAGCACATAGAGGATACTCTGCTTCTTCAGAGGATTTTAACTCCTCTGATGATTCTGATGAGTTCTCCCTTGATCTTCCTGAGGAGCCTTCTTCTCCTAACAGGAGAATGTCTCCACCAGAGGATTTGTCCTTTCAGGACTTCATCATAGAAATGGCTAAAGGTCTTTCTATTGCTTCATCCTCTGAAAAGGAACCCAGATCAAAGAAACTGGATATTTTAGGATACTCTAAGTCTCCTAAAGAGGCGGTCACCCTGCCTATCCATGAAATCCTTCAAGAACACTTGATGGACTTATGGGAGGCTCCTCTAACATTGTCTCCTTCTTCTCGCAGGTTGGACACCATGTACCGTGTCCCCCCTTCTCCTGGTTTCCAAAAAACCCAGTTGCCTCACCATTCTATTGTGGTGAAGTCTGCAATGAAGAAGATAAAGAGTACCAAAAGGCACTCTTCTACTCCTCCAGGGCGAGAATGTAAGACTCTAGACTCTTTTGGCAGGAAAATTTTCCAGGCTACTATGCTTATAGCCAGGATTAATTCCTATAGTCTTTACATGGGCATGTTTCTCAGTGAAATCGCTCTAAAAGTTCGGCATTTTGCCCCCTTTATCCCTGAGGATAAGAGGGAGCAGTTCATTTCCTTAGTGAAACACCTTTTGGATATTTCAAAGTTCTCCAACAGGGCAGCTTTTGATTCCTTTGAGGGTGCTGGTAGGGCTTCGGGCATTGCTATAGCAGCCCGACGTCTTGCTTGGCTCCAGGCTTCTGATCTAGAACCTTGGGTCCTAGATGGCTTACGAAATCTGCCCTGTACAGGTGAGAACTTATTTGGTGAGGAGTGGCAAATTAAGGCCACTCAAATGGATGCAGAAAATGCCACCTTAGATAGACTTTCTAAGTCTACCTCCACTCCTGCCAAGAAGTCTTTTAAGAGACCTTATTACAAGAAATCCAGATTTTCCACAAATACTGGCCAACAATCCTCTCAGCCTCGTTTTGCTGCTAAACGTCAGCAACCTAAACAGGCAAGGTCAAAGCCTGCGGCGTCTGCTACGCCTCAGCAGGCTCCACCCCCTCAGGGGTTTTGACTTGCCCCTAGAGAACTTAACTTTTCTGGCTCTAGAACAACCAGAGCCCCTCACCATACCCGGAAGGTTAGCTCACTTTGCTCCCAGATGGGAGCAAATTACATCAGAGCAATGGACCCTCTCTATCATCAGAGAGGGTTACAAACTCCATTTTTCCTACCTTCCTCCTTATACTATGGTGAGGCAGTTCAATTCTCCCCCATCTCTCCTGGCCCTCTTGGGTCAGGAAGTCTCCTCCCTCCTTGCCCAGGGGGCAATAGATGAGGTCCCTCTTCTTCAAAAGGGGACGGGATTCTACTCCCCTTATTTTCTAATACCAAAGAAGACAGAGGGCTTCAGACCAATTCTGGATCTGAGAGAATTGAACAAATTTCTTTTCAAGGAGAAATTCAAAATGCTTTCTCTGGGCATTCTCCTTCCATACCTTCAGAGTCAGGATTGGCTTTGTTCTCTAGACCTAAAGGATGCGTATACACACATACTCATCCACCCATCCCACAGAAAATACCTTCGATTTCTGTTTCAGGGAAAACATTTCCAGTACAGAGTACTCCCCTTCGGTCTAGCCTCTGCTCCAAGAGTGTTCACCAAATGCATGGCAGTCGTAGCTGCCTTTCTAAGAGGCCTGGGAATTTTCATATTCCCATACCTGGACGACTGGCTCATCCGAGCTTCCTCTCAGTCCCAGGCCCAAATTTCCCTGGACCGCACAAGGCGTCTTCTGCAGTATCTAGGACTGGTAGTAAACCTTCCCAAGTCTCAACTAATCCCTGCTCAGTCTCTCGAGTTCATAGGGGCCCAGTTAGACACCATCACTGCAAGGGCCTACCTGCCTCAGGTTAGGGCCCAACGCCTGCTGAGTTTGGCCTCCCAAGCTCAGTCCAGCAGTCATTTGACAGCCCGGGAAATGCTGCGACTTCTGGGCCACATGGCCTCCACGGTACATGTGGTGCCCTACGCTCGTCTGCATATGAGAGCAGCTCAATGGACCTTGGCCACCCAGTGGACTCAAGCATCTGGAGCGCTCTCCGACCAAATACTCACCTCAAGCCGTCTATTTTGGTCCCTCCAATGGTGGACATCCACCAAGAATCTGTTGGGGGCCCCCTTCCAACCTTTGTTGCCCCAAGCAACCCTCACAGCAGATGCCTCCCAGACAGGGTGGGGAGCTCATCTTCAGAACCTCTCCACTCAGGGCACTTGGTCTCCACAGGAGGCCACCCTTCATATCAACCTCCTGGAACTGCGAGCAATTTACCTTGCCCTCAAGGTCTTCTATACCCTCCTTGTCACCCTGACTGTCCTAGTTCAGACAGACAATCAGGTAGCCATGTTCTATATAAACGAACAAGGAGGGACAGGCTCTCTGTCGCTTTGCAACGAAGCTCTCAGATTATGGGCCTTCGCCAGAGAGCATCAAATTCACCTTCTTGCAGTGTATCTTCCAGGAGTTCAAAACTCTCGTGCAGACAGACTCAGTCGAGTTCTGCTTCCACACGAATGGTCCCTACATATGGACCAGATACGCAGAATCTTTCAGGAATGGGGGACCCCGGACATAGACCTCTTTGCAAGTCCGTGGAATGCCAAACTTCCCCGGTTCTGTTCCAGAACTCAGTGTCAGGGAGCTCAGGCCCACGATGCCTTCCTCCTGCATTGGGGTCAGGAATTCCTCTATGCCTTTCCACCCATTCCTCTAATATCCAAGACTCTGTTCAAGCTCCAGAGGGATCACGGGACTATGATCCTCATAGCTCCCCGCTGGCCACGCCAGGTGTGGTTCCCTCTACTTCTGCATCTCTCCCAGGGATCCTCCCTGGACCTGGGAGCTGCGCCAGACCTTCTGTCTCAGGAGGAGGGGACTTTGTGGCACCCAAACCCCAAATCCCTACATCTCAGAGCTTGGTTACTGAAGGCCTAAGTCTTCAAGACTTTAATCTTTCTCAACCTGTGACAGATATCCTTCATGCCTCTAGGAAACCTTCCACGAGGCGTTCTTATGCTTTCAAATGGAAACGTTTTTCCATTTGGTGTGCTCAGCAGGGTCTTGACCCTCTAGCACTTCCTTTGAATTCCCTCTTGGACTATCTCCTGCATCTTTCAAATGCAGGCCTTAAGACAAATTCAGTAAGGGTCCATTTGAGTGCTATTGCAGCATCCTTAAAACCTATAAATGGACAACCTGTCTCCTCTCATCCTCTTGTTGCACGTTTCATGAGAGGCCTGACTCTAACTAAACCTCCCATCCAACCTCCTCCGGTAGCATGGGATTTGAACCTAGTTCTAGGTCAGCTTATGAAGCCACCTTTTGAGCCTTTGGACTCTACCTCCTTCAAATTTCTTTCCTGGAAGGTTGTTTTCCTTATTGCAGTCACTTCGGCTCACCGCATCAGTGAACTGCAGGCTTTAGTGGCTCATCCACCTTATACTAGGTTTCATCATGATAAGGTGGTCCTTAGGACGAATCCCCACTTTATGCCCAAAGTGGTCTCGCCTTTTCATCTTAATCAAGAGGTATATCTACCTGTCTTTTTCCCGGCTCCTCATGCATCCAGTGCAGAGAGGAACCTTCATACTCTGGATTGTAAAAGAGCTCTTGCCTTTTACCTCAACAGGACTCAACCACATCGAAAGTCTTCCCAACTTTTCGTGGCTTTTGATCCTTCTCATTTGGGACTTCCAGTCACCAAGCGTACACTTTCCAATTGGATCGCTCAGTGTATTTCTTTTGCTTACCAGAGTATGAACATTTCTCTGGAGGGCCATGTCACAGCTCACAATGTGAGAGCCATGGCCACTTCTATGGCTCATCTTCACTCTGTGTCCATAGATCAGATCTGTCGAGCAGCCACTTGGGCCTCGGTTCATACCTTCACAGCCCATTACTGCTTGGACAAGGACTCCCGCCGGGATGCCTTGTTTGGTCAGGCTGTCCTCAAACACCTGTTCCATAAACAACTCCTGCCCACCTTCCCTGGATGGATGCCTGAGATCCATGCGAAGATGGTTTACCCTTGGAAGGGGATCTCCCAGGCATCTTAGCTAGGGAGTCCCCATAGGTGATGACTTATTCCTGCTTGTTCCTGGAGATAGCACAGTTACTTACCTGTAACAGGTGATCTCTGGGAACAGCAGGAATTAGTCATCACAACCCACCCACCTCCCCTAGGAGTTGTATCTCTATCTATCTATCTTCCTGTCCTCTCTCTCTATTGTCTCAGCTTTAAACTCGAACTGACGAGAGCTGGTCAGGAAGGCGGGAAGGCAGCGCGCATGTGCAGTGGGAGGCCCCAAAAGCTTTTAATCTGAAAAGCTGGGGAGCTTTCCCGTGCGGGCTCCGTCGGTACCGACGTACCCATAGGTGATGACTAATTCCTGCTGTTCCCAGAGATCACCTGTTACAGATAAGTAACTGTGCTTTCAGGTTGTTCCTGGGGTTCACCCCTCACAGAACATACCTGCGCCGTGTCCGGTGTTGGCATCCGCTTCGAGCGGTACCGATACCCCAACATCGGCACTGGTGTTGGATGAAATACTCCACACCAGAGATAGTCATCTGGCATCTTCGGTGCCTTCGGGACCAGTGGATATGTTTATGTTTATGTTTATTCTAAAACTTGGTATACCGCCCAACACCATGGGCACCTGAGCGGTTCACAATAAAATTTAGCGGTTTAAAAATATTCGAAAATATTTAAAAACATTTAAAAAATATAAGGCTGCAGGAAAAGGAAAAGGAACGCCACTTAAATTCATAAAAGAGAAAGGAAAGGAAAGAAAGAAAAGAACAGAAATCAGTAACGATTACTAATACAAGTACAAATACAAATAGTATCAGGAGGGAGGGTTAGGGAGGGAGATTAAATGCCACTTGAAAAAGGTAGGTCTTGAGCTGGGTCTTGAAAGACTGGTAGGACTCCTCCGCACGGAGCGAGGGAGGGAGAGAGTTCCAAAGGCTGGGGGCCAGAAAGTAGAAGGCTGAGGAGCGGGTGGAGGTAAGGTGGGCCTGGGATGGAGAGGGAAGAGACATACGGTTAATGTGAATAGTACGAAGCAGACGGTGAGATGTACGGAAGTGAATCAGATTAGCAAGATAGAGAGGGGTACCGGTGCGAACAGCCTTGTGTGCAAGAATAAGAATTTTATATTGAACACGAAAAGAGACAGGTAGCCAATGGTGTTGTAAAAGAAGAGGAGTGACGTGGTCAAAGCGGGAGGCATAAGTGAGGAGGCGGATAGCGGAATTCTGAACACGTTGAAGACGGGACAATTGGGCTTGGGGGAGACCAGCTAGGGAGACATTACAATAATCCAGACGAGACATATCAAGGGAAAGGAGAAGAGTAGCTAGAGCAGAGGGAGAAAGAAAAGAGCGAATAGCACGGAGTTGCCTAAGTGAGAAAAACGAGCGTTGAACAACAGAGGAGATGTGTGCCTTAAAGGAAAGGGAAGAGTCGAGGGTTACGCCCAAGTAGCGGAGTGAAGAAACGAGAGGAATAGACTGTGAAAGGAAGGAAGGGGCACAGACAGGGGAAGGGCTCCCAAAAGTGAACCAGATAGCAAAAGATTTAGCAGGGTTTGCGTGAAGGAAGTTAGAAGAAAACCATGAAGCAATAGCAGTCAGACAGTGATTAAGAGGGGTTATATCGGGGGAAAGAGGATCGGTAGGAAACAAAAGAAAAATGTCGTCCGCGTAATAGTACGCGGAAATGCCAAATTGCTGTATTAAAAGAGCGAGAGGAGCTAAGAAAATGTTAGAGAAGAGGGGCAAGGACAGAACCCTGGGGAACCCCACAGGTGAGGGGAGTGGAGGGGGAAGAGGAAAACCCAGTAGCTACGGAGAAAGAGCGGCAGGAAAGAAAAGAGTGAAACCAGCGAAGGACCGTACCAGAAAGACCAGCATCCCGAAGACGAGTGAGGAGGGTGCGGTGATCCACCAGATCAAAGGCTGCAGAAAGGTCAAGGGAAACAGCTAAAGTGAAGTGACCCCGGTCGTGAGCAGTGTGAAGTTCGTTTAAGAGGGAAAGAAGAACAGTTTCAGTGCTATAGCCAGAGCGAAAACCTGATTGCCGGGGATGAAGAGTGAGAGCAACTTCCAAGTGAGAAGAGAGCTGATTAAAGACCAGTTTTTCGAGAAGTTTAGATAGGAAAGAGAGATTGGAAACAGGGCGCCAGTTGGAAAGGATAGAAGGGTCAGAAGAGCGGGATTTTAGGACAGGACGGACAGTAGCGTGTTTCCAGCTTGCAGGAAAAGTGCCGGAAGACAAGCTGGAGTTAAACATAGAAAGAATATAGGGAGAGAGTGATAAGGAGGGGTCCAAAAGCCAACAGGAAGGGATAGGATCAGCTGGACAGGTGGTTTTGCGAATGGAAGAGAAGGTGTTTGAGAGAACACTGGGGGTGATTACTTCAAAGGAGGACCAGGAATGAGACAGCACTGGGGCGGAAAGGGGTGGGGAAAGGAAGGGAAGAGGCGAGGGTGAGGCAGGGGGGGAAAGAGGAAGAGGGCAGGAAGAAAAAGATTGGCGAAGAGTAGCAACTTTAGTGACGAAAAAGGAAGCAAGGGAAGAGGGATCCGGGAGGGAAGACACGGCAGGAAGGGAAGAAGAAGAAGAGGAGGAGTGGGATGCGTTGAGTGAATGTAGGATGGAATAAAGCTGACGGGAGGAATTAGAGGAAGAGGAGATGAGATTTGAAAAATAGTCACGTTTGGCAGTGGTAAGGAGAGAACGGTAATAGCGGTGGCAGTGGTGGAAAGCCGAGAGGTTAGCAGAGGAGGGCTGCTTTCGCCATAGGCGTTCAGCCCGGCGGAGATGTCTACGTGGTAAGAAAAGACCAGGGTGAAACCAACGGTGATGGGAGTGACAACGTGAGGGAAGGCAGGGATGGAGGGGAGCAACAGTGTCTAGAGCAGATGAAAGGGAAGAGTGCCAGAGATGGGCCTGAGCATCAGTAGAGAGGGATTCGAAATCCGTGGGGAATAACGCAGAGGAGCATGGGAACTGAGAAAGCGTGTCCGCAGTGATTTTGCGGACAGGCGGTGGTACAGGCCTGGCAGTCGGGGAAAGAACTGAAGCTTGTGAAGGGACCGGAACTGAGAAAAGAAGACAGTAGTGGTCAGACCAGGGGAGAGAAAAAGAGGAGAGAGAGGAGGAAAAGGAGGGAAAAGAGGCAGAAGAAAGAAGGAGATCAAGAGAATGGCCGGCCACATGAGTGGGGAACGACACAGATTGGTGAAGAGACAGATCGGACAAAAGTGCAAGAAAAGAGAAATCTCTTGCAGTGGTTGGGGAATCAGCATGAACGTTAAAGTCACCAAGAATTAGGAGATAGGGGTGAAGCAAAGAAACCTCCGAGATGGTGGCTAGTAGAGAATCCCAGGAAGTAGACGAGAGGGAGGGAGGAGCGTAAATAAGAAGAAAATAATATGGGGTAGGAGAGAAATCCAATCGCAGGAGTAGTGATTCTGGATAAAGCACGGATGGGGAAGAGGCGAGTTCAGTAAGAGGAAGGGAGGAACGATAAAGAACAGCTACGCCCCCGCCACTTCTGCCCCGACGAGAAGTGGAGAGAAATGAAAACCCTGGCGGGAGGCAGCAATTTAATAAAGGTTCATCACCTTCTTTTAGCCAAGTTTCGGTTAAAAAGAAGATGTCTAGATTACGGAGCGTAACTAGATCATGTATGAGAGCAGTCTTAGATCGAATGGATCGGCAGTTTAACAAAGCAAGTTGCAGAAACAGAAGGGAAGGGGAGAGCGGCAAAGGAGGAGGAGGTGAGGTACGAGGGCAGTGGATAAGATTAGGTAACTGACGGGCAAGGGGACCAGGCGGGGAGATGGCAAGTGGTGCAGGACGCCATCCCCAATGTACTGGGATAGTAGACATAGAGCAGAGTAGTAATAAGAACAATGGGCCGGAAAAAACCAGGGACCGGACACTGGAGAGCAGTATGTGAGGGAGCAGGGGAAAACCACACGGTAAGGTTAAAAGAGAAGGAGTATGAGAATGGGACATAGCAAAATAGGAGCTACAGAGACAGGGAGACAAGCAGGGAACGTTTGATGCTATACAGTGGAGAACAGGCAGCAAACAGCAGCAGGGGACAGTCAGCGTTTAAGCAGGCAGCAGGTAATGGGAGCACACACAGCAGCAGCAACGGGGCGCCGCACCCAGAGGCGATGTTATAGGGCGCAGGGGCCCGGCGTCACTTCCGGGAGGCGGGACTACAGTACCTGGGAGACAGGGAGACAAGCAGGGAACGTTTGATGCTATACAGTGGAGAACAGGCAGCAAACAGCAGCAGGGGACAGTCAGCGTTTAAGCAGGCAGCAGGTAATGGGAGCACACACAGCAGCAGCAACGGGGCGCCGCACCCAGAGGCGATGTTATAGGGCGCAGGGGCCCGGCGTCACTTCCGGGAGGCGGGACTACAGTACCTGGGAGACAGGGAGACAAGCAGGGAACGTTTGATGCTATACAGTGGAGAACAGGCAGCAAACAGCAGCAGGGGACAGTCAGCGTTTAAGCAGGCAGCAGGTAATGGGAGCACACCGATACTGCCACCGACGTCAGTACCCTCCAGACGTGCATCGATAGCCTCGTTTCCCTCGATGCCAAGTCTGGAATCTATCTCCAGTCTGGAGGACTGGGTACCGACTCGCCTTGGTACCGGTTCTCGGCAGTACCTAAGGCTCGGTTCCGATGATTCGGATCCACAACTCTCGGTTCCCCCGAGGCCGATTGAGTTGCCACTAGCTGACCTTCATTCACCGGTATCAGACACAGTACCGAAATCGGTACCGATGTCTCCATTACCCTTACGGTCGGTGCCTTCCATGCTTTGCTTGTCGATGCCGAGTTTAGAATCGCTCTCTAGTTTGGAAACATTTTGGTACCGACACCGATCGATACCGGTGGCTCAGTCCCGAGGATAGCACCCGGAGGTTTTCAGTTACCTCGGTACCGATTGAACTGTCACCGATCACTTCTCCGATGTCTTTGTTGGGCTCGACTCCGACATCGATACCGGTATCGGCATCGGTACCGGTATCCACAGTAGCATCGTGGCCAACTTCTACCATGCTTTTTTCAACAGGATCACTCCCTTCTATGCCTAGCTTGGAGTCGATACCTGGCATGGACAATGTGGAAATAAGAACATAAGAACATAAGATATGCCATACTGGGTCAGACCAAGGTCCATCAAGCCCAGTATTCTGTTTCCAACAGTGGCCAATCTAGGTCATACGTACCTAGCAGTTTCCCCAAGAGACACAGGTTCCACAATGCTTGTATTGGTTCAAGCATTGATATCCTGGGTCCCTTCTTAATAATGGTTTATGGACCTTTCCTCAAGGAACTTGTCCAAACCTTTTTTAAACCCAGCTACACTAACAGCCTTTACTACATCCTCCGGTAACAAATTCCAGAGTTTGATTACACGTTGAGTGAAAAAATATTTTCTTTTATTAGTCTTAAATAGTTTACCCTGCAGCTTCATTGCATGTCCCCTAGTCTTTCTATATTCTGATAAGGTAAACAATCGATCTACGTTTACCCGTTCCACTCCGTTCATTAATTTATAGACTTCTATCATATCACCCCTCATCCGTCTCTTTTCCAGGTTAAAGAGCCCTAACCTTTTTAGCCTTTCTTCATAGGAGTATCCTTCCATCCCCTTTACCATTTTGGTGGCTCTTCTCTGAACCTTTTCTAAAATCGCTATGTCCTTTTTAAGATACGGCGACCAGAATTGCACACAATATTCAAGGTGCGGTCTCACCATGGAACGATATAGAGGCATTATAATATCTTTTGTTTTATTTTCCATTCCTTTCCTTATGATATCTAGCATACTATTTGCTCTCTTGGCCGACGCTGCACACTGGGCCGAGGGTTTTAACATGTTATCCACAATGACGCCTAAATCTTTTTCCTGGGTGGTGGTTCCTAATTTGGAACCTTGCATCGTGTAACCATAGTTTGGGTTGTTCTTTCCTAGGTGCATAACCTTGCACTTGTCCACATTAAATTTCATCTGCCATTTTGATGCCCAGTCTTCTAATTTATCAAGATCCTCTTGCAATTTTCCACAATCCTCTTGGGTTTTAACAACTTTAAATAGTTTTGTGTCATCTGCAAATTTGATAACCTCACTCTTTATTCCGCTTTCCAGGTCATTTATGAATATGTCAAAAATGACGGTCTCTGCTCCTGACAGCCAGTACCGGCGACCATCCTTTAAACATTCCACACTACACTGTGCAGGATCTTCTATTCCTATATATCTGCATAGCTCTGTCGGTGCTCATGCTACTTCTTCAGGTCTACCCTGTCCAAGGGAAAATACTATTAAGGAACCCTCTTTTCAGAGTTTCCTCCTGGATATAGCAAGATTTCTTGCCATTCCTATCCCAGGACATGATCCTGCACAGGACTCTCTTTCTACCAAAGCAAATAAGAACATAATGCTTCCTTTGCATCCTTTTTTGCAGAATCTCCTTCTAGGAATGTGGGAAACACCTTTAAGGGTACCCCCACCTTCCAGAGCAACTGATCTCTTATATCAGGTGCCCCCCTCTCCAGGGTTTCAAAAGACTCAACTTCCTCATCATTCCATAGTTGTGGAATCAGCAATGAGGCGGTTAAAGAGCAAGAAAATGCACTCTTCTTATCCGCCAGGTCGTGAGTCTAAGATACTTGATGCCTTTGGACGTCAAACCTTCAAGACATCTATGCTTTCTGCAAGAATTCTCTCATATATTTTCTATATGAGTCTATCTCTTGAGGAGGTCACAGAGCAATTACATCTTTTGACTCCTTCCCTTCCAGAGTCCAAGAGTGCAGACTATTCTTCACTGCTCAAGCATCTCCAGAATATCTCTTGGTTTCTTACTCGTGCTTCCCTAGACTCTTTTGAGTCTGTTAGCAGGACTTCTGCTATAACTATAGGGGCACGACGTAGAGCCTGGCTCCAAGCTTCAGGCTTGGACAAATGGGCACAGCACAGACTGGGACATACTCCTTGCACTGGAGACAATCTTTTCAGCACGGAGTCTTTACGTCAGGTTACTCAGTTTTCCACTGATTTACCTGTTCCTAGGGGCTCTTCTGCACCTTCTTCTGTCCCAGTAGGTACGAAATGTCCTGCCAAACTTTCTTCCCATAGGAGAAGAAGGTTTTATGCATCATCTGCCCATCATACAGATGTTCCCAAACAGGGGAAGCATCGTCTTGGTCTGCAGAGTTCAACCTCTCACCAGTCTCAGCAAACCCAGCAACCACAGGGTTTCTAATCAACCCATCAGATGCTTGTGACTCTGGGGATTACAATCTGCAGTTGCTTCTTCTCAATAGAGACAATCCACTGCTGTCATTCTAAATCCTAAACATAGATCTCTTCCCGAAAGACATCCATTCTTTCTATATGAGCTGTCAGGATGTTCATGCTTCTAGGTCACAGGGTTCTCCTCTTTTCCTTCTAGGGAAAGAGTTCTATCCACTATCAAATGATAGTTTCCTGTGCCAGCATGTCTCCTTTCCTTTCTATAAACTTACTGCTTTGTAAGTTTTATTCAGCACCATTTTCTTTACCCTCTTACCAGAGTTTTTCCTCTGTAAGAGTGGTATTGCTCACTGGAGGGCTTTTCTTCAGCCTCTCTAGTTTTCTTACTTTTCTAGTGCGGAGTTCTCTTTTCTGAGTTGACTCCTCTTTTTCAATCTTGCTTGCAGCAGTTCATCAGACACGTCCAAAATTTTCTACTCTTGTTTTGTCTGTTCTTTCTGTTTTTAAACGGTACCATTCTTCTGCTGTCTGGCAAGCAGCTACCAATGCAAGAGCCTTAATGTTTTGACCACTGTTTTTTGTCCACCAGTAACCAGATTTGTCCTCCACTAACATTCTGTCTGGTCTTAGTAGTGACTCCAAGTCAGTGCTGTCATTTGTCTTGGAAATTTTTTCACTACAAACTTCTGGGATTGTCTTCTCTTTCTACCATCTCCATTCCCATGGCTTTGGCAGCATAGTTGAAATAGCTACTGGCTTTCCTGTAGCCAGTTCTATCTCCTCATTCTCCTGCATCATGCTCTCTGCAATTATACAGAGAAGCTCTCTACTATGGGCCCTTGCTAGAGAGCATGGGGGTTTTTTTCTCCAACAGCTATACTAGATGGTTGAAAAAGGCTTTTTCAGTCATATCTCCCATGACTAGAAAAGTTCTCCTTTTTAATATAAAGCACATAGGCCTACTCTTATGTGAAAGCTTAAGGAGTTGCTAATTCCCTACTTTGGTCCATAGTATTTCCAATAGGGAATATGTTTTCTCCTTCCAGCTCGTCCTCATGGTAAGAACGCATGATTCTCCAGGACCAAGCAGGAAGTCAGTCCTCACTTATGGGTGACGGCGCCGACGGAGCCCACGCGGAGCAATTTCCCCAGCTTTCGAAGAAAGCCTTTGGGATTGCAGCGCGCATGTGCGGTCCTCTTCCCGCCCAAGGATGCCATCTTGCTCAGTCTTCTTTTTTCCGCGGAGCCCTACAGACGTAGTTTGTTACCACCGCTGAAAAAGTTGATTAATTCTTTGTTGTTTTCTCGGTTCGCGTGTCCTTTTCCTACCCGGCCTCGATTTTCCCTATCGAGTCCGTTCACATTTTTTTGTTTTCGATTATTCTAACTGGCGTTCCCGCCACTTACTTTTCCACCCCTGGCGGCACGGTCTTTCGACCTCGCGGGGGCCCTTTTTCCCCCGATGGCTGCCAGCGGGTTTAAGAAATGTGATCATTGTTCTAAATTAATGTCTCTTACAGACACGCATAACTTCTGCCTCCGTTGCCTCGGACCCAACCATGACCCCGGGAGTTGTGGTCCGTGCGGCAAGATGTCCTCCAGGTCGCTGAGGAGTCGGCTATCGCAAAGGGACCGAATCTTCTCTGACCCCGAGTCCGGCCCGGACCTCGTCGGAGGCGTCGACGTCTCGTGACTCCGGCCAGGAGCACCGTCGGAGTTCCTCTGAACGGGGGTCCCCTGGCCGGGAGCGTCGCCAGCATTGGAAACTCACGCGGGCGGCGTCGGAGGACGCACCTGGTCCCTCGAGGGCCGGGTCGCATAGCCCCGCCAGCCGCCCCGAGTCCTCGGAGGCGGAGAGACCTTCCAAGCTTCCCCGCCTCAAGGTGGAGCAGCCTGGACACGTGAGTACTGTTGTCCTCCTGGACTCCCCTACGGAACCGACTTCGGGCCCGACGCCGTCGGGGCCCGAGTCGGTGGATGCCGGGTCTTCTGGGTTTGACCTCAGATTGACGACCTTGGAGCGCAGTATATCTGCCTTCTTGGACCAGCAGCGGGCATGGATGACCGGCCTCGCCAGTGCATCAGCCCAGACCACCGGGACATCGACGCCCATGTCGACCCTGGCGGCCGAGTCGATCCTCGAGCCAATGCAGGCTCGAGTCAATCCTCGGTCGAGGTCTCCCTCGGCCTCCCGTTCGGGACCGAGGTCGCCGGCGTCGGGACGAACCCTCGCCCGCACGGAGCCCCTCGATTCCTCCACGGAGGTGTCGGACTGGGACACGGAAGAGGACGAGTCGCTCGGCTCTTTTCAGACCCGGTGCGTCCCCTCCGACTCGCCTGAGTCGGAGCCTCGAAGGCGATCCCCTCCGGAGGATACGCGCTTCTCTGATTTTGTGCGGGATATGGCCAAGGCTTTAGCTTTCCCCGTGGATCCCGAGGAGGAGCCTCGCGCGGAAGAGCTCGAGGCACTCCAGTACGACTCTCCCCCGAAGGAGGCCTTTACTGTACCGGTCCCTCCGATGCTGGAGCGGCTGCTCTTCCGCATGTGGGAAAATCTGGCCTCAACGCCGGTGTTGAGCAGACGGATCGATTCGATGTATCGAGTCCGCAAGAGCCCCGGGTTCCAGAAGGCGCAATTGCCGCACCACTCCATGGTTGTGTAATCGGCAATGCATCGGCTTAAGAGTCAAAAGATGCACTCCTCGGTGCCCCCGGGCAAGGAAGCCCGAAACCTGGATGCCCTCGGGAGGAAGTGCTTCCAGGGTTCCATGCTGGCCTGCCGAGTGCAGACATACCAGCTGTATATGGGCATGTTCCTCCGAGACCTGGTGAAAGAGCTCGCCGGGTTCTCGGCTGGTCTCTCCGCCGAACCTTTGCAGAGCTTCCAGGCCTTGTCCAATAGCATTCGTGAGTGTTCGAAGTTCATTTCTCGGGCGGCCTACGATGGCTTCGAGGCATCGGCCCGAATGGCCGGAGCCGGCGTCGGTGACCGCTGGCAGGCCTGGCTTCAGTCATCCGACCTCAAGACTCTCACTCGGACTCACCTGTCCCGAAAGACCCCCACGCCTTCGCAGAAGCGGAAGGGGCCAGGGAAGAAGCCTTTTTCCCGAGGAAGGTGCTTGCCTATAAGCAACCCCACCTTCCATATCAAGCATCGGCGGCTCCCCGCAGGCTAAGGGTCAGGGAAACGGCCCCCGTAGGCCGAGGGTCCCCAAGCCCGCTGCACAGCCCCCTGCCCAGTAGGGTGGGGGCTTTTGACTATGCCAGCATAGCCTCTCTCCCCCCGCGTCCTTCGCTCAGCACGGGGGGCAGGCTGATCCACTTTGCCCACAGGTGGTCGGCCATAACGTCCGATTCCTGGGTGCTGCAGGTGGTTCAGAGGGGCTACCTCTTGCATTTCCACCAGCTGCCTCCCCCCTACTTCCCAGGGGAGCCTCCAAGGCCCCCTCTGCACAGAGACTTGCTCCTTCAGGAGCTGCAGGGTCTGCTGGGGGAGCAGGCCGTGGAGCCAGTGCCCCAACATCTGTGGGGTCAAGGGTTCTACTCGAGGTACTTCCTGGTCCCAAAGAGAACAAGAGGCCTCAGACCCATTCTGGACTTACACAACCTCAACAAGTTCCTGCAGCGGGAAAAGTTCAAGATGCTTACCCTTGGAATCCTGCTGCCCTACCTCCAGCAGGGAGATTGGCTATGCTCCTTGGATCTAAAGGATGCCTATACCCACATCCTTATTCATCCGGACCACCGACAATATCTCAGATTTGTGGTGGCAGGGAAACATTATCAGTACCGCGTGCTGCCCTTCGGCTTGTGCTCCGCCCCCAGGGTGTTCACAAAATGCCTGGCAGTGGTGGCGGCCTTCCTGAGACTTCAAGGCCTGTTCGTGTTTCCATACCTGGACGTCTGGCTCGTCCGAGCGCAGTCGGCCATAGAGGTCGCTCAGGCCGTGCAGCGCACGGTGGCTCTGCTTCAGCACTTGGGCTTCGTCATAAACTTCGGGAAGTCCACGTTGAGTCCCTCTCAGGATCTCGAGTTCATAGGGGCACGGCTAGACACTCTGCGAGCTCGTGCCTTCTTGCCTCGGGAGCGAGCCGACAGGCTCATGGCTCTGGCCGGCAGGTTCCGCAGCGCGTCCCCGGCCCCGGCCAGACGGTTCCTGCAGCTGCTCGGTCATATGGCCTCCACGGTCCATGTCACACCGAACGCCCGGCTGCATATGAGGCCTGTCCAGTGGTGTCTTCGCACTCAATGGCATCAGGCCACAGGGAGTCTGGCGGACTTTCTACAGGTCTCCGACCGCCTGGTCTCCTCTCTGCAATGGTGGCTTCACCTGCCCAACCTGGTGCTGGGCATGCCCTTTCAGTCTCCCGCGCCTTCCCAGGTGCTGACGACAGCTGCCTCTCTCCTGGGGTGGGGAGCGCATTGCCAGGGAGCACGCACTCAGGGCCTTTGGACTCCTTGGGAGGCGGCTCAGCAGATCAACTTCCTGGAGCTGCGGGCAATCCGCCTAGCTCTGCGGACCTTCTCTCACCTCACCTCGCGTCAGTCTGTATTGGTGCAGACGGACAATCAGGTGGCCATGTTCTACGTGAACAAACAGGGGGGCACGGGCTCACTCCTGCTCTGTCAGGATGCCCGGAGACTGTGCTCCTGGGCTGTCGACCACAACATCCTCCTCAAGGCTGTTTACCTGCCCGGGCAGGAAAACTGCCTAGCCGACAGGCTGAGCCGGGTCTTGCAGCCCCACGAGTGGAGGTTGAACCCCGGCGTTGCCCAGCAAATCTTCCGCCAGTGGGGCTTCCCCACCGTGGACCTCTTTGCCAGTCCCCTGAACCGGCAACTACCCCGGTTCTGCTCTCGGCATCTGCATCCCCTCAGAGTAGCTCCGGATGCTTTCCTCATTTCGTGGTCCACAGGCCTACTGTATGCCTTTCCTCCCACACCGCTGGTATCCCGGACGCTTTTCAAGGTTGTCCGGGACGGGGCCTACGTGATCCTGATAGCACCCCGATAGCCGAGGCAACCCTGGTTTGCTCTACTCCTGCAGTTAGCGGTGGACACCCCTCTTCCTCTGGGGTTTCAGCCCGATCTTCTGACCCAGGACCAGGGTACTCTCCTGCACCCCAACCTCCGGGTCCTTCACCTGATGGCCTGGCTGCTGAGAGGGTAGTCCTAGCTCCGCTCTCGCTCCCTCCAGAGGTGGAAGCTGTCGTCCTGCCGTCTCGGCGACCTTCTACCCGAAAATCTTACGCCCTCAAATGGCGTCGCTTCTCGGTCTGGTGTTCTCAGCGTTCTGAGGACCCATTCGCCTGCCTAGTATCGGTGGTATTGCAATACTTGCTTCACCTCTCCGATCTCGGCCTCAAGTCCAACTCTGTCAGAGTCCACCTCAGTGCTCTCTCGGCACACCATTCGCCTGTGGAGGGCCAGCCTCTTTCCTCGCACCCCTTGGTGGCGCGTTTCCTCAGGGGCCTGCTTCTGCTTAAGCCCCCGTTGCGCTCTCCGGCTCCTGAATGGGATCTCAATGTGGTTCTACAAAGGCTTACTTGCCCGCCTTTTGAACCCATGGCTACCTGCCCCCTCAGTTTCCTCTCCTGGAAAACTCTCTTCTTGGTAGCCCTTACCTCCGCTAGGCGCGTTAGTGAACTACAGGCCCTGGTGTCGGAGCCCCCTTACACCAGGTTCTACAAGAATAGGGTTGTCTTACGGACGCACCCTAAGTTTCTCCCGAAGGTGGTTTCCTCTTTCCACATCAATCAAGAGGTGGTTCTTCCGACCTTCTTTCCCAGGCCGCATACCAGCAGAGCTGAGACTGTTCTGCATACCCTGGACTGTCAAAGAGCCTTGTCCTTCTACCTCGACCGTACGCGTGAGCATAGGAAAGCTGTCCAGCTTTTCGTTTCCTTTGACCCCAATCGGTTGGGGGTCCCTGCCTCTAAGCGTACTCTGTCCATCTGGATAGCTGACTGTATCGCCTGGGCGTATAAGGCAGCCGGCCTCTCCTTGGAGAGTCGAGTCACGGCGCACCGTGTCAGGGCGAAGGCGGCGTCTGTAGCCCACCTCCGCTCTGTTCCGTTGGCAGACATCTGCTGGGCTGCTACTTGGTCTTCCAGCCAGACTTTTGCGGCTCATTACTGCCTGGAGAGGGAGTCCCGCAGGGATAGTGCTTTCGGACAGGCAGTCCTCCACAATCTTTTTGAGGTTTAGGCAACTCCTACCCTCCGGCCCCGGTGTTGGCTACCGGCCGGATTCAGATTCAGAGAAGATTCGTTCCTTCTGTGCTGTTGAGCTGGAGGGAGCTCCTTCCAGCTTGAGGTCTCCGGTAGCCTTAAGCTAGGGAGTCACCCATAAGTGAGGACTGACTTCCTGCTTGGTCCTGGAGAAAGAGTAGTTACTCACCTGTAACAGGTGTTCTCCAGGAGCAGCAGGAATCAGTCCTCACTACCCTCCCTCCTCCCCTTGGAGTTGCAGTCATTCTTATGGTTGCTGTCTTCCGCTATGTCATTCGACTGAGCAAGATGGCATCCTTGGGCGGGAAGAGGACCGCGCATGCGCGCTGCAATCCCAAAGGCTTTCTTCGAAAGCTGGGGAAATTGCTCCGCGTGGGCTCCGTCGGCGCCTACGTCACCCATAAGTGAGGACTGATTCCTGCTGCTCCTGGAGAACACCTGTTACAGGTGAGTAACTACTCTTACCTTGTTGCCCTTAAGCAGGTCAGCATGGTATCTCATTCCTATGCGTCTTCTGTCCACTTACCATGCTAGACTTCTAGAATACTCAGGACTTGCGGGCTGCTAACTAATATCATCCTCTGCTTCACGTAACCATCCTGGTTATTCTACTACCTAGCATCCCTGTAGTCATAACCAGTGGGAATTGATTCTCTATATGTCTTCTCAAGTAGGTTCCACCTTCTTGTTCTTAGATGAATCTTTCCTCTCCACATTTTTCCTATGTGAATGCCTTTTTGTGGGCATGTTAGACCGTTACACCTTATGATGTTTCACTGTATATACCTGCTCTGTTAAATGTTATTTATGACATGTCTCTATACCCACTCAAGATCTCTAGTCTGATGTAATTGCTTTTATTTAATTATTCATATGCTATTCCCCAGTTAATCCTTGTTTATTCCCCTGTTACCTGTAACTTGGACAAGTTCTCTAAATCTGATTGTATTTTGTTTAATGTAAACTGCACTGATGTCAAATAGCGCGGTATATAAGAGCTGTTAAATAAAATAAATATCTGTCTGCTTCTTGCAGACTTCCATATAGATGTATATATATATATATTCATACCTATAGCACACATCTTACAGATGTCTGTGTCTATCATGTGTGAGTAGTTTATGCCTTCATATCTCACTATAGATATATTCTCATATATCTATATTTTATTTATATCTATCTATATCTATATATATCTATATGTATCTGTCGAGATATTCTACTATCGGTAGATATGTATTCTGCTTTATCTACCTGACTTTCGAGGCTCATATAGCCATATGATTCTGACAGAAAAGTTTTTACCCATACTATGCTATCCAGCATGTTTTGGGGTCCTACACTCACAACCACTTGGTGGTAGTTAACACCTACCATAACCCTAAGGTTAGGTACCTCTGAAGCTCTCCATGTCCAATATCTCTCTCAGCTGACTTCAGTTAGGAGAGATATTGCGGATCTTCAGCTACTCACAGGCTAACACCTCCGGCGTTTGTCCTTTCTTTGGGATACAAGAGGTTCCCATACCCTTTCTCCCTGCAAGGACTGGGCCTGTTTGTCCAAATCGGTTAGCTTTTCTCTTTTGTTCCTAAGAGTGAGACACTCTTTTGCCAAAAGACTGGGTTTTTATCATAAAGCCTTCCGCTGAAGGCCCACCATTTTTGTACCACCCCAGTTTTTCCCACTGGGGTTCCCTGTTACCTTTCAGGATTCTGACTTCCATTGTTTTCCTACAGGTTTTCTACCTCCACTTACAGTGAGGTCCTTCTCGAGGTTCCTCTACTGGGTTCCCCAGTAGATTCCATGAACCTCCATACTTCTCTGAAGTCCTGTTAGGGGAGGTCCATATTGCAATATTTTTTCTTTGCAATATCATTGATGACAATCCTCATCCACACATGGACTCCTTGTCTACAATCCTATACTAGGTTAGCTGTTCCACAGCACCTTTCTTTCTCAACTCCTACCCTCCATCCTCAGGATGCCTGGTATTCTGGGAGATAGCATGTTCCAACCTATGACATGCTGGGACTCCAGGCATCTCAGCTTGGGAGTCCCCATATGTGAAGACTCATTCCTGCTTGTTCCTGGAGATAGCACAGTTACTTACCTGTAACAGGTGATCTCTGGGAACAGCAGGAATAAGTCTTCACAACCCACCCACCTCCCCAGGAGTTGTATCTCTATCTATCTTTCCTTTCCTCACTCTCTCTCTTTGTCTCAGCTTTAAAACTTAACTGAGGAGAGGCAGTTGGGAAAGGTGGGAAGGCAGCACACAGGCGTGGTGGGATGCTTCCAAAAGCTCTTTGATTGGACGCTGGGAAGCGTTCCCACGCAGACTCCGTCGGTACCGACGTACCCATATGTGAAGACTTATTCCTGCTGTTCCCAGAGATCACCTGTTACAGGTAAGTAACTGTGCTTTCTCATAGCCCCACGATGGCCACGCCAAACGTGGTATTCCCTGCTTCTGCATCTCTCTCAAGTGGCACCTCTGGAGTTAGGGCATGCTCCAGATCTCCTTTCCCTTGAGAACGGGACGCTATGGCACCCGAATCCCCAGTCCCTGCACCTCACGGCCTGGTTGTTGAAGGCTTAGACCACCAGGATTTCAACCTGTCCCAGCAGGTAAAAGATATCCTTCAAGCTTATAGGAAACTTTCCACAAGAAGATCTTATGCCTTCAAGTGGAAACGTTTTACTATATGGTGCTCCAAGAAGGGATTAAACCCCCTGGTCATACCCTTAGAATCGATACTAGAGTATCTCCTTCACTTATCGAATTCTTGGTTAAAGACCAATTCGGTAAGAGTCCATCTTAGTGTAATTGCAGCTTCTTATAAGCCTCTAAATGGACAACCAATTTCCTCTCATCCACTCCTATCAAGATTTATGAGAGGCCTTTTATTAACTAAACCTCCCATCAAGCCACCACCGGTAGCATGGGATCTAAATCTATTTCTCAGGCAGCTCATGAAGCCGCCTTTTGAACCTTTAGCCACTACAGCCCTTAAGCTTTTGACTTGGAAGGTCATCTTCCTGACTGCAATCACCTCTGCCCATCGCATTAGTGAATTGCAAGCTTTAGTGGCTGATCCTCCTTATACTAGATTTCATCATGATAAGGTTGTTCTTCGAATTCACCCACACTTTATGCCAAAGGTGGTTTCGCCTTTTCATTTAAACCAATCAATTTATCTTCCTGTATTTTTTCTGAGGCCTCATGCCTCTAATGCAGAAAGAAACCTTCATACTTTGGATTGTAAAAGGGCCTTAGCCTTTTACATTCAAAGAACACAGCAACATAGAAAGTCCTTGCAACCTTTTGTAGCTTTTGACCCTAGTCATTTGGGACTTCCATTCTCCAAAAGAACTTTAAATGGATTTCCCAATGCATATCCTTTACTTATGAGAGTAAGGGTCTTCCTCTTCAGGACCATGTCACAGCTCACAATGTGAGAGCCATGGCAACATCTATGGCTAAACTCCATTCTGTGTCTATCGATGACATTTGTCGAGCAGCCACCTGGGCTTCGATACACACCTTCACAGCCCACTACTGTCTAGATAAAGCCTCCCGTCGGGATGCCTTCTTTGGCCAAGCTGTTCTTCAAAATCTCTTTCAAACCTAAACCAACTCCTACCCACCAAACCTAGTGGGATGCCAGAGATCCATGGGAGGAAGGATTCTCACCTTCGACAGTGGCACCTTCCAGGGGATATCTCCCTCTCATCTTCAGCTAGGGAGTCCCCCATATGTGAGGACTACATTGCTGCTTGTTCCTGGAGATAGCGTAGTTACTCACCTGTAACAGGTGATCTCCGGGAACTTCAGAAATTTAGTCCTCACAACCCACCCATCTACACTAGGAGTTGTCTCTCTCTTTCTTTGTCTCTTTCCTCTCTCCCTCTATCCTTTCACTCAGCTACAAGCTTAACTGAAGAGGGACAGTTGGAAAGGCGGGAAGGCAGCGCGCATGTGCTGAGGGATGCTCCCAAAAGCGTTCCTATTGGATGCTGGGGAGCGTTCCTGCGCAGGCTCTGTCGGTACTGACGATACCCATATATGAGCATTAAATTCCCGCTGTTCCCGGAGATCACCTGTTACAGGTGACTAACTACGCTTTCTCTTATAGTCTTAAATAGTTTACCCTGTAGCTTCATTGCATGTCCCCTAGTCTTTCTATATTCTGATAACGTAAACAATCGATCAACGTTTAACCGTTCCACTCCGTTCATTAATTTATAGACTTCTATCATATCTCCCCTCAGCCGTCTCTTTTCCAGGTTAGAGAGCCCTAACCTTTTTAGCCTTTCTTCATAGGGGTATACTTCCATCCCCCTTACCATTTTGGTGGCTCTTCTCTGAACCTTTTCTAATAACGCTATATCCTTTTTAAGATACGGCGACCAGAATTGCACACAATATTCAAGGTGCGGTCGCACCATGGAACGATACAGAGGCATTATAATATCCTTTGTTTTATTTTCCATTCCTTTCCTTATGATTCCTAGCATTCTATTTGCTCTCTTGGCCACCACTGCACACTGGGCCGAGGGTTTTAACATGTTATCCACAATGACGCCTAAATCTTTTTCCTGGGTGGTGGTTCCTAATGTGGAACCTTGCATTGTGTAACCATAGTTTGGGTTGTTCTTCCCTACGTGCATAACTTTGCACTTGTCCACATTAAATTTCATTTGCCATTTTGATGCCCAGTCTTCCAATTTATTAAGATCCTCTTGCAATTTTCCACAATCCTATTGGGTTTTAACAACTTTAAATAGTTTTGTGTCATCTGCAAATTTGGTAACCTCACTCATTATTGCCTTTTCCAGGTCATTTATGAATATGTCAAAAAGCAGCGGACCCAGCACAGATTCCTGGGGTTCACCACTATTCACCTTTCTCCATTGGGAAAATTGGCCATTTAGCCCTACCCTCTGCTTTCTATCTTTTAACCAGTTCCTGATCCACAATAGTACACTGCCTCCTATCCCATGACTCTTTAGTTTTGCCAAAAGTCTCTGATGAGGGACCTTATCAAAGGCTTTCTGAAAGTCCAAATACACTATATCAACCGACTCACCTTTATCTACCTGTTTATTCACACCTTCAAAAAATCATAACAGATTAGTAAGACAAGATCTTCCTTTTCTAAAGCCATGTTGGCTGTTTCCCTTTAGGCCATAACTATCTACATGTGCAGCAATTTTGTTCTTTATGATGGTTTCTACCATTTTTCCCAGTACTGATGTCAGGCTCACCTGTCTGTAGTTTCCCGTTTCACCCCTGGAACCCTTTTTAAAAATTGGCGTTACGTTGGCCATCCTCCAATCTTCAGGTATTACAGATGATTTTAATGATAGTTCACAAATTACTAATAGCAGGTCTGCAATCTTATATTTCAGTTCTTTCAACACCCTTGGATGTATGTCATCCAGTCCAGGTGATTTGCTACTGTTCACGTTATCAAATAGTTGTAATACATCTTCCCAATGTATCGATATTTCCTTCAATTCTTCACACCTTTAAATACCACTTCAGTTATAGGTAACATCCCTACATCTTCCTCAGTAAAGACTGAAGCAAAGAATTCATTCAGTCTCTCCTCTATCACCTTGTCACCTCTTAGTGCCCCTTTAACCCCTCTATCATCTAATGGACCAACTGACTCACAGGTTGTTTGCTACGAATGTATTTGAAAAAGTCTTTATTATGCGTTTTTGCTTCCACAGCAAGCTTTTTCTCAAATTCTCCCTTTGCCTGCCTTATCAATGCCTTGCATTTAACTTGCCAGTGGTTGTGCTGTTTCCAGTTTTCGTCATTTGGCACTTTTTTCCATTTCCTGAAAGATGCTTTTTTGGCAACAACAACCTCTCTGACCTCACCTTTAAACCATGCTGGCAGTTTTTTGGATTTCCTTCCACTTTTCTTAAAGCGCGGAATACAGTTGGTTTGGGCTTCCAAGATAGTATTTTTTCAACAACACCCAAGCTTGATGCAAGTCTTTAACCTTTGCAACTGCTCCTTTTAGTTTTTTCTTAACTATTTTCCTCATTTTATCATAGTCGTCTCCCTTTCGAAAGTTAAAAGGCAGTACTGTGGATTTCCTTACCATCTCTCCTCCACTAATAAATCAAACGCAATCGTGCTATGATCACTATTGCCAAGTGGCCCCAACACCCTTATCTCTTGCCCCAGATCTGGTATTCCACTAAGGACTAGGTCCAATATGTCTTCCCCTCTGGTTGGTTCATGAACCAGCTTCTTCAAGAAGCAGTCATTTATTTCATCTAGAAACATTATCTCCCTTGCATGTCCTGCCATGACACTGACCCAGTCTATACCGGGGTAATTAAAATCACCCATTATAATTACCGTTCTGTAACTATTAGCTTCCCTGATTTCTTTGAGCATTTCATCATCCGTTTTGTTCATTCTGGCTAAGCGGTCGATAGTGCACCCCCACTGCCATTGCCTTCCCCTTTTTACATGATATTTCAGTCCATAGAGATTGTACAGCAAATTTTGTTTCCCGCAAAACTTTAATCCTTTCTGACTCAGTGCCCTCTCTAACATAGAGCGCAGCCCCTCTACCAATTTGATCAGCTCTGTCATTATGATAGGTATCACAGTGTCCCACTGGTTGTCCTCCTTCTACCATGTCTCTGAGATTAAGGTGGGGAGGAAATATGGAGAGTATATAAAGGGTGAGAAGAAGGGGGGTATTAGGTTGGTGGAGTGAGAGAAGAAGGTTAGGGAGGATCAGAAAAAGGAGCAAAGAATGACGTGGAACCATAAGAAGTGGCAGAAAAGCTAAATAAAGTTAGAAGAAAGACAGGGATAATAGGTAGTTAGAGAATAAAGGTAAAATAAGTGAAATATTGTAGAACAAATAAAATTGAATAAGATACAGATTTGTGGAAGTCTTATGACACTGCGATTATGAGATATGGAAACTTATTGGTAGAGGAAATAAGATAACAGTGAGTGAAAACAGTAGGCATACAAGCCTTATCTCAAGCAAGACTGTAAGTCTATAATGTGTAAAATATAAATTATTAAGAACATAATAGATGCCATACTGGGTCATCAAGCCCAGTATCCTGTTTCCAACAGTGGCCAATCTAGGTCACAAGCACCTAGCAGTTTCCCTAGAAAACACAGATTCCACAATGCTTATACTGGGACAAGCAGTGGACTTACCGGGTTCCCTTTAATAATGGTTTATGGACCTTTCCTCCAGGAACTTGTCCCAACTTTTTTTAAACCATCTATATCAACAGCTTTTACTGCATCTTCCGGTAACGAATCCCAAAATTTGATTACGCTTTGAGTGAAAAAATATTTTCTTTTATTAGTCTTATATGGGTTATACTGTAGCTTCATTGCATGTCCCTTAGTCTTTCTACATTTTGATGGCATAAAGAATCGATCTACATTTACCTGTTCCACTCCATTAATTTATAGAGATCTAGCATATCTCCCCTCAGCCGTCTCTTTTCCAGGTTGAAGAGCCCTAATCTTTTTATCCTGTTCTCATAGAGTTATCCTTTCACCCTTTTACCATTTTGGTGGCTCTTCTCTGTACCCTTTCCAATTCCGCTATAGTCTTTTTAAGATACAGCAACCAGAATTGCACATGAGATTCAAGGAGCTGTCGCACCATGGAATGATACAAAGACATTATAATATCCTTTGTTTTATTCTCCATTCCTTTCCTTATGATTCCTGACAGTCTATTTGCTTTCTTGGTTGCCACTGCAGCCTGGGCAGAGGGTTTCGACATGTTATCCACGATGACGCCTAAATCTTTTTCCTGGGTGGTGGTTCCTAATGTGATCACCCGTGACCCTCTGAGCCATCACACGGGGTTTCTCCGATGGAACAGCGACGGACTTCGAGGATTTTTTCTTCTTTCACTCGGGGTATGAGGTCTTCTCAGAGGAGCTGCTACCACGGTACTCCGAGGACGCTCGGGGTCACGGGAAGTGTTGGGTTTGGAGCTTGGTTTTGGGGAGACTGGTACCGAGTCGGATCTTGGAAACAGTTTCTCCTGCAACTCTGGCCATTTTTTATTGTTTTTAGGCATCATAGATGGCACAGGTTGCAGGAGGTGCAATCATGGTCCGGTCCCAGTGGATTGTTCTTTCATAGGTGCAGAACTTTAAACGTCCACATTAAATTTCATCTGCCATTTGAACGTCTAGTCTTTCAGTTTATCAAGGTCCTCTTGCAATTTTTCACAATCCTCTTGGGTTTCAAGAACTTCGAATAATTTTGTCTCATCTGCAAATTTGATTACCTTGCTCATTATTCCCATTTCCAGGTCATTTACAAATATGTTAAAAAGCAGCGGACCCAGCACAGATCCCTGAGGTACTCCATTATTCACCTTTCTCCATTTGGGAAATTGCCATCTAGCCCTACCCTCTACTTTCTATCTTATAACCAGTTCCTGATCCACAATAGTACACTGCCTCCTATCCCATGACTTTTTAATTTCACCAAGTGTCTGTCATGAGGGACCTTGTCAAAGGCATTCTCAAAATCTAGATACACTACATCGACCGACCCACCTTTGTCTGTTTATTTACACCTTAAAAAAAATATATAACAGGGTAGTAAGACAAGATCTTCCCTGTCTAAAGCCCTGTCTCCCATTAAACCATGACTGACTACATGTTCAGAAATTTTGTTTTTAATAATGGTTTCTACCATTTTTCCTGATACTGATGTCAGGCTCACCATTCTGTAGTTTTCTGTACCACCCCTGGAAGTCTTTTTAAAAATTTGCATTGCACTGGCCATTCTCCAATCTACAGGTATTACTGATGATTTTAATGATAGTTCATAGATTAGTAATAGTAGGTCTGCAATCTCATATTTCATATGACATCAGACATAGATGGATTGAAGTCATGTGAGCATCCTCAGTGCAATGGGAATTGGGGTCCCCAGCCCAGAATGACTGAGATATTATAAAGAAACCAACAGGTATGACCAGGCAATGTCAAATAATCTATATCTTAAGACTTTTTATAACTGGTAATGTGATAAATTAAAGTAATTTCATCTTTCAAGGGTGGGGGTAGTAGCATCTACACCCCATGGTTTCCCTCTTTTTTTTTTCTTCTTCTTCTTCTGCCAGTGCTGCTTGTGCTCGTTTAGGCAGTGGGTATGCTAAAGGCTGTTCGTAGTAATTGTGCAGAGCTGTTGTGGAGTTCGGTATTACCTGATTGGCTAATAGAGACCAGCCTTGATCATATATGTAAGACATAGATGGACAGGAGGTTGTGGTTACTGGCACTCAGAGGTCACTTTAAGGGCCATGCCTAAGGGCCCTTTAGCGTGTTCCTTTAGCACGGGGCCGCAAGCCATTAGTGCTTCTGTTAACCCTTTAAATAGAAATAGTTGGTCAGGCTGCCTGATTGGAGGAGCAAAAGAGCAGGGGGGGGTGGAAGCTCACATCCTCACTATCTGCCGCAGCTGAAGGGAGATCTGGCGAGGAAGAAGCTTCAGCTTCTGTTATCCCTTTAAATTTAAACAGCTACCTGGTTGGAGAATCAGAGGAGTGGGGGGGAAGCTCATTTCCCGTCTTTCTGCGCTTTTTTTTAAATTTCCATTATATATACAACAGAAATATGAAAGGCAACTCGCAATAACAGATTTACATCCATCCACCATAAAAAAACGTAATATAAACACATCATACTTGCAATGTAGACCACATCAAGGGGAGAGAAAACATACAAATACCCAAAATCCCAGACTGAAATTAAGCATGCAAATTCCTAAACCCACAAATAAACCATCCTAAGAATACAATGTCTCATAACTAAACCACCCCTTAAGCATTACTGGGGACCAACCCTTCCCTAGCTTTAAGAAATTCCACAAGTTGTGGGGGATTCGCATAAACATATTGAATACCCTGCAATTCAACTAAACATTTTCAAGGAAATCGCAGGAAAAATGTGGCTCCCAACACCCGGGGTTTAAGCAGGAGAAACTCTCTACGTCTTAACTGAGTAACCTTGGCAACATCCGGAAAAACTAAGACCCTTTGTCCA
The DNA here is from genome assembly GCA_033557465.1 of Ichthyophis bannanicus. NCBI lineage: Eukaryota > Metazoa > Chordata > Amphibia > Gymnophiona > Ichthyophiidae > Ichthyophis > Ichthyophis bannanicus. The sequence continues at coordinate 36,808,912 of CM066049.1, read as the reverse complement.
CAAAAGGGATTCAGTTTATTTTTAAAGTGCATTTTCATAATCAGAGATTTATCAAAATCAGCAACAAATGAAACAATAAGTTGTTCTCGTAGAAATTACTTCCTCCGATTGCTCCAAAAACTGGGACAAATCAAGGGAGTCTTTGAGGGCTCAGCAGACCAAGGACTGCAGCCTCCCAAATATACAATATGCACTTGTAATTTGTATCACATCAGCATTTTCCAACCGCAAAATTTCTTTAAAATATTTCCTCAACAATATTAATGGAGAAAGATAATGAGTTTTAGGAAAATTCAATAAACACAAGTTTTTACTACATGCAGAGTTTTCCAATCTCTCAAGCTGATTATGAGGCATCAGGCTATCATGTATGCCTAAAGATTGGAGAGCTGACTCTCCTCCTTAGTCACCCCGACCCCATTTGTGCTAAATATGAATCTTGATATTCCAACTTAGCCACTACCTCCCTAGAAAAGGAGGTAATCTGCTCAATAACAGATCTCAAATATACATTCATTTTGGCTATCATTTTCCACATATCAAGCAGCATAACAGAGTCAGGAGTCCCCTGAGGCGGCAGCTGAAATGAAGAAGCAGATACAGAAAATTGCAAACAGTTCGGCAATGGAACATCAGAGCGTACTGGAGAGGGGCCCAGAGAGGGAATCCAAAGCAGAAACACTCAAGTCTTGGGACTGCCTTGCTTCACACAGCAAGGCAGGAGAGGTTACTGGTTGGGGGGAGGAGTACGCAATGGGGCTTAAAATGACCCCAAACTCTAGGAAAGTCGACTCAATGGGAGAACTTGCTGCAGCTAAAAAATAAAAAAAAACAGGGACAGAGACCACATGTCTATCCATAGAACCCCAACCACAGTACTTACAGAAGTTGCAATTCCTGTGGTATCTTGCCCCCAACATTTGCTTCTCTTCTTATGAGGTATATCCTCTGATCTTTCAAGGGCACAGAATTGGCAACGAAGGGGCAACAAAGGGACACGCCCCTTTATTCCCTGCCCCTTCGTTCCCTGCCCGTGGCCGCACAGTTAAACCCCTGTGCTTTATGCAATAGTCACAGTGATGACCCGGCGGTATGGGTGGAGCAAATCCCCATGCAGGTCACCATGCTCCTTTCTCGCCTGGGGTCCACATACCACAGCAGCAGACTCCAACAGGCTTCAGGCAAGATCCTCTGCTCCAAAAAAGCACAGGTAAACCCCTGCGCTTTATGCAAGAGTCACAGTGATGACACGTCTGTGTGGGTGGAGCAAACCCCCATGCAGCTCACCACGCTCCTTTCTCGCCTGGGTTCCAAACACCTCTGCAGCAGACCCCAACAGACTTCAGGCAAAATCCTCCACTCCCCCCTTTTCTCTGCTTTTGTGTAAAAGGACCTCATTTGTCTTTCTCCAGTTCTTTGAGACCACTCCTGACTTAAAAAGCATTGAAAGATTAGACAGTGGAGCCGGTAGAATTTCCCCAAGTTCCTTCAATACTCTGGGATGTATCCCATCCGGTCCTATTGCTTTGTCTACTTTTAGTTTCGCTAGATCCTCATGAACACAATCTTCTGAAAATCGTTCAAGATCCCATTCACTTCTGTTCCTATTCGTGGGTGTTTTCTGAGGTTCTGCTCCTGGCCTTTCATCTGTGAACACAGAACAGAAATACTTCTTAAGCAATTCCGCTTTTTCCTCATCAGCTTCTACATATTCCTACCGTTCACCCTTGAGTCTGACAATACCACTTTTGCACTTCCTCCTCTCACTAACATACATAAAAAATGTCTTGTCCTCCCATTACATTGTCTATTTCTTCTTATTTATTTTATTGAAAAGCATTTATATTCTGCACTACATCCTAGGCAGATAACATAAAAATATACATAAGGATTAAGCAAAACAAAATACAAGATATTTATCCTGAAAAGGCCTTCTGAATCTGCTGCCATATTAATTGTTCATTAGAAGCCAAGGAAAGATTATGGATAACTATTCATACAGTAGTTGCAAATGTTGCAAAAGTCTGTTGAAATAAGTGTGCCTTCGGTTTTTTCAGAACGTCAAGATCTCCAAGTTGTAACGTAGCTCGGCCAGCAGAGCGTTCCAAATATGTGGAACAGCCATAGAAACAAATGTTGCAGGAAACTTGAAAGTGTACCTTGCGGAATGATGGAATATCTTATAACAATGTATCCTGCGAGCATAAAACATGAAGAGGACATTAAACCTGCAAAAGAGCAGATAAACTAAGTGGTGTCTGATGATTGAGATATATTAATTCTAAAATGATGATTTTTATGTAGTATTCAAAATTTAATTGGTAACCAATGTAAATTGTATAAATCATGAGAAATATGATCAAATAGTCTACTACCAGTGAGAAGATGTGTCACAGCATTCTGTACGGATTGCAAAGGTCAAACAGCATGTGAAGGAAAACCTAAAAATAGACTATTAGAATAATCAAGAGGTGATAGCACCAAGGTTTGAATCATAGTGCGCAAATTTTCAAAAGATAGGTATAGTTTAAGTTTTTGAAGTAGATGTAGTTAAAGAAAGCAGCCTTACAAGTTTTGTATATGGGTATGCATATTCAATTTAGTATCAAGAAAGACTCCTAAATCACAAACATGAGAACCCACTGAAGATGAAAGGTCCCTTGATTTCTTAGTCAATGAAATTGGATCAGGAAGTACCCAAGACAAAAACAAAACTTCAGGTTTGTTCACATTCAATGCCAATTTATTGTGTGTCGTCCAAGATTTCACTATGCTGATACATAAGTTGGCCTACTCCATAGCATCATTAAAATAAGATGATTTATTAGCCACAAATTGCACATCATCTGCATAAGTGTGATACATAACATCCAAACCATTAAAAATCTTAAAAATTGGGGCAATATAGATATTAAACAGAATAGTGGACAAAGCAGACCCCTGGGGTTCACTAGCTGAAATACGCAGCCAAGATGAACACTTTCCTGCCGACCTAACTTGAAATTGTTGACCAAGCAAAAAACTGAAGAAATCCTATAGTCTTAAATAATCAAATCTCACATAGTCTTGCCAGCAGCAAATAATGATTTAATTGTATCAAAAGCTGCACAAATATCCAATAAGATCAGTAAGTAGGATTTTCCGTGATCAAAACCAGTAAGGAAGACATCTGTCAATGATAAAAACAAAGTTTCAGAACCTTGAGAAGGACAAAACCCAAACTGGAAAGTAGTAAGTACATTCTGACTATCAATATGATCTTGAAGTTGTCGCAAGACCATTTTTTTTCCATAACCTTTGCTAAGAAAGATAAGGAAGAAATGAGATGATATTTCAATAGATCATCCTTAATCAGCGAAGAACTTATCATTAGAGGATAAACCAAAGCTCTTTTTAAAACATGTGGAATAAAACCGTGCAATAGTAAACTGTTTACCACAACCATGATTGATCTACTCAAGGATTCTATCAGAGACTTGAACAATTGGCTCGAATAGTTGTCTAAAGGACTGAATGTATTATTTAAAGAGGATATGGCCTCAAGGATTCTGATACTATATTAAAAGTATCTTGGCTTTCCTGACTACTTTCTTTGCTTTTCAACAAGAGTTCACAGAAAGAGGAAGACAACCATCACTATTTGGAAAAACTTAAAATAGTGATGCTTGTCTTCCTTTTTCTGTGATCTCTTGTATTTTGTGAAGGCTACTCTTTTTCTAAACCTTTTCCGCTACTGTTTTTGAGAACCATAGTGGCCTCCTTTTACATTTATTTACTTTACTAAGTTTGTTGCCCTTAAAATATCCCTTTCAGTTTTGCCCATTGCTTTTCTACATCCCCCAGCTGTTCCCGCTAATGACTCCTTGAGATATTGCCTCATCTTGGCAAAGTTAGTTTTCATAAAGTTTAGGACCTTCACTTTTGAATGGACTTATGCTGAACCACACCATCTGGTGATCACTGGATGCGAGATGATTTTCCACTGTAACATCAGAAACATTTTCCCCATTGGTAAGCAGCAAGTCTAGTATGGCCCTTTCACGTGTGGGTTCTCTTACCGGTTGCCAGAATAATTCTCCCTGTAGAAAATCCAGGATCTCCTTATTCATAGATAATACTGCAGCAGGTATGCACCCTTCAACATTTGGCATGTTGAAATCACCTAATCATAGCACTTCTCTTTTCATGGCAATACTGCGAAATCTCTGTCCACTTCTTCTCTTTGTGAAGGAGATTGGTATATCAACCAGTGCAAATGGATGTCCTTATCGTGCCTCCAGTCCAGTCCCGCACTTTTTCCAGTAGCTTGGAGACTGAGCATGTCATCTCTTTGATGACACTAGTGTACTTAAGCAGCTGGCACTTCCTACCAGCCCCAGTATGCTCAGTCTCCAAGCAGCTCGAGGAGGTAGTGAGCCAGAGTGCTGGACTCACTGAAGGGACAACTAAGTGGAGATAGGTTTAGTTAGAGTTTGCTTTTTATTTCGCCTGTTAAGGTGCATATTTGTTTTTAAAGGCAGAAAAAAAAATCAGAAGAATCAGAAAGAACCCGGGGGACAACAGGGCTGAGGGAAGGATATTCCTTCTCCCCCTCCCCCCAGGGTTTCGGGGGGTTCTGTTGGGGCCTTCCTCAGTCGGAGACTTCTGGTGGCTCCCGAAACAGTTATCGAGTGAGGAGCCGCTGCGGGGACAGCAGTTAATTGATGGGAGTGAAAGCCTGCAGCCCCGAGTCGCCCCCCTCAGTGCCAAAGCCGGGAAGGAAGGCTGAGTGCAAGGGGTAGAAAAGCCACATGGCAAAGAGGCTTCAAGGTAAGAGCGGAGGGGGGAAGGACAGCAGGAACTTGAGGAGACAGAGTGGCCTGCAGCAGCATGGGAAACTCCCCCCACTATATTTAGGCATGATTTCTTCAGGCCCACATGTGTTTTAAACCCCCCTTTGTGTTTTGGGCACTCTGCTCTGTTGCCCTTGAAAATCATCCTATGTTCCTGGAAACCAAAATGCTCTTGATGGCAGCATTTATGCATTGATCTTCAGGATGCGAGCTTCTCTGCCTCAGCCTTTACGCTCAACAAGGAGGATTGAAGAGACCACCATCTGCGCACTTATCTGCTTCACCTTCTGTCCCAGAGCCATGAAGTCACTCTTGATACACTCAGAGGGATACCTAGCAGTATCATTTGTGGCAACATGGATGAGCAATATCGAATAGTAGGCTTGATGAATCTCTGCAAACTCTCTCTAACATCTCTGATTTTGGCATCTGACAGATGGCACACTTCTCTGGCCATCACGTCTGGTCGGCAGATTGGTGCCTCAGTACCTCTCAGAGTCTTACTAACCACCACTACCCTTTGTGATCACTGATTCTGCAACTTTGGAGTGCTTGAGTTCTGGTTCCTCTCTTTCCTGGGATGCTTTTACTTCCTCCACTTCCAGCGCTGCATACTGGTTCTTCAGTTCAAGGACTGGAGGAATTGGATTGTCTGTTCCGCAGGCTCTGATGACTCGTGTTCAGCTCTCTTCATTCTGTAGCATACCATCCTCACCTCTGTCGGAGAGCCTGGATGCTTCAAGAAGCATCTCATTAATGTACTTCTCACTGTCTTGAATGCTTCTCAGCCTCACCACCTCTTTTTTGAGCCTCTCCACTTGTTTCATGAGGTCTTCAGCTTGCCAGGCCTCTTGCACTGGGAAACCGGTCCCTCGACTGGCATTATGCTGTCTGGACAGAGACAGAAGCTGTAACAGGGGTGCAGCTTTAGCAGTATGATTTTTCCCAGCCATCATTCAGTTGGTGGAGCTTTCGTACCTGTTGAAGTGAACGAGTGAGACCGGATGGATATGCAGATGAGTCTTTCGGTCCTCTGTTGCTGGGGAGAGCGCGAGGTTTGTGGCAGGTCTTGCTTAGCTGACTCACAGTGACCTTTGCAGTCCTCTGCTGGGACGAATATGCAAATTAATCTTCCGGTCCTCTGCTGTTGGGATATGAATGGTCTGTGGCACTCTTGCCTGGCTATTTCATGGTGACCACAGATATTTTTAAAAATGAAATATTAAAACATTTTTTTCAATTTTAAATAAATCTTGATAGTGTTGTAAATCCAGAATGTGTAAATAAATTTAGTTTGAGATACATTTTTGATCTTCATTGTGCAATTGCAGATACTTTTAATATATTTTTACAGTGTTTATTTTCATTGAGTTTCCCTATACTGTGTATTGGTTTTTATTTTGTGTGGGGTTCCTTGGGCTGTCCCTTTTTGCATCCTGTCATAGGTTTAACTCCAAAGTCTTTCTGCCCTGTATATCATTTTCTGTATGACTAATAAGGTTTTTGATGTGCCTTTCTTTCCAGTTTTTAGTCTTTAGCTTTCTCTCTCTGCTTCTATGCAAAGTTATATCTACTTGCATTTTTATAGTTTTTTATAATTCATCCTTCCAGATATTTAGACTTTATAATTTCTATATGGTTTAAATTGTATTTTTAAAATCTGTATTTACCAATCCATAGCCATAAAGATTGACTGTAGATATTTTAGTAATGAAAATTGGATGCAGAAAGTCATCAATCACAATGGTGGTGTTTGTTCCAGAATAGCAGTTTAGGTTAATCATTTTAGCTGTACCATGATTTTTCTAATCTGGTGGTCTTCTACATCTATTTCTCTATAATGTTTCATATGTATTTGAAGGTAACATTACTTATCATTTCATGCTATAGGCACTGGTTTGCAGATTCCACCTGCAGCACAGCAAGCTCTGCAGATGAGTGGATCTTTGGCATTTGGCACTATGGCAGGTAAGAAAACTCGTCTCTCTCAAACAGCTTATCGTTAGAAGATTAAATGTGAGTTTGTTAAACCAGAGCTGTGCTTCCTTGGTCAACCAGGCCTTGGAATGCCACAGAATTAGCTTTCCCAGATCCTTGTGGGATGGAGGCTATAGTCATTGCTGAACAGCTAGATTCAGGAATCACCTTATAAAATTATTTTGTATGAGGCAAATCAAGAGAGACACTTATTTTTAAGCCTTTCTTTGTAAAGGCAATATAGGTGCTCATATGCTTGTATAAATAGGTACCCAGAACCAGCCCCAGTAGCACAGATTTATACCTACTGTTGTATGCACATAAAGACCACTTACGAAATCGCCCTAAATATAAAGGTACACATGATGACAAGACAGCATTTAACTTTGTGATCCAGGTGTAGTTGTGTTCAGGGGAGAAGTTTGACAGTCAGGAAATACATGCCTAACTTACAAAATACATAGTTTGCTTCTGAGCTGCTGTTAATATTTGTGGTGGTATTTTAGCCACCGTTTTGCAGATTTTGTGCTACAGTTTTATTGACACAGGTCTCGGAGTGTCATTAAAAAATATTCTCAAAATAGGCACCTAATTGGCTTCCCCACCTAGAAAACCTGTTATAAATTTACTGTCCACATGCATCTCCAGGAACAAGCAGGAATGAGTCTTCACATATGGGTATCGTCGGTACCGACGGAGCCTGCGCGGGAACGCTCCCCAGCGTCCAGTAAGAAAGCTTTTGGGAGCATCCCACAGCGCCTGCGCGCTGCCTTCCCGCCTTTCCCAACCGCCTCTCTCCAGTTCTTCTTTTCTGCGGAGCCAGCAGGTCATGTTCCTGTCACCGCAGAAGAAGTTCTTTATTTTTTTCTTTATTTTTCTGTCTCGCGTCTGCCTTCTTCGACGTCAGACCGGTACCGCCGGTCTTTTCTTTCAAAAAAAAAACAAAAACCTTCTTCAACTGTGCATTTTCAGTTTGGGCCTTAGGCCTGAACACTTTTCTCCTCATGGAGAAGCCCGCTTCCGGGTTCAAAAAGTGCACGAAATGTGGCGGTACTATTTCTGTCACCGACACCCATGATTGGTGTCTAAAATGTTTGGGTCCTGACCATTCCATCACGGATTGTGTGTCCTGTACCATGATGCCTAAAAGAGGTCGGCAGAACCGAGCAGCCAAGCTCAGTACCCTGTTTCCCTCTGATGCAGCCTCGGTGGCATCGACGTCTTCAAGGGCTTCTTCTTCCTCCCATGGATCTCAGGTAGCCAAACATAAATCCAGCCAGTCCTCGAAGGGCAAATCTCCCTCTAAGCATCGAGATGCCTCCGGGCTTGTCCTCGAGGAATCCGCACCAGCAAAACTACCCCAGCGGGAAGTTCCGGCTTCCAAAGCATTGTCTATGGGGTCACAGGTTGACATCGATGGCTCGGCCTCGACCGATCACCTGTTGCCGTGTTCTGGGGTACCGGTGGTCTCCACTGGTACCGACATCCAGACTCTGGTGGCGTTGATGGATCAGAAGATTCTGTCCATACAGCGCACCCTAACGGCGTTTATGCAGACTTCGACGCCTCCGGTACCGCAACAATCTCCGTTGCTGGTACCAACTCTGGCACCGGCATCGTTCCCGGTGCCGGTACCGATTACATCGACATCGGCTTCGGTGTCGACTGCAACGGTACCCTGTCCTATGATGCCCATCGGTACCGAAACGGTACCGCTTACTCCCGATGTCGATCCCACTCGGTATGCGTATCGGGCTTTACAGGAGCATCCAGACAGGCGATACTTCGATTCCTCCGAAGACTCTGATGAGTCGGAAGCTTCTGTCGAGGCACCGGTACTTCTTCCTCAGGAGTCTGCTTCTCCAAAACGAAGAATGTCTCCTCCAGAAGACTTGTCTTTTCAAGACTTCATTAGGGAAGTGGCTAGGGGCCTCTCCATTACAGTGGCCCCTGAGTCAGAGCCTAGAGCCAAGCAATTAGATATTTTGCAATATCCTAAGGCTCCTAAAGAAGCAGCTACCTTACCTATTCATGAGATTCTCTATGATCTCATGTTGAGCATGTGGGAGACTCCTCTTACCCCCTCTCCTCATTCTCGTAGGTTAGACACTATGTACCGTGTCCCTCCTTGTCCTGGCTTTCATAAGTCTCAGCTTCCTCACCACTCTATTGTGGTAGAGTCTGCCATGAGGAAAATAAAGAGTGCAAAGAGACACTTATCTAATCCTCCAGGATGTGAATGTAGGACCCTTGATGCTTTTGGCCGAAGGGTTTTCCAAGCTAATATGCTTGCTGCCAGAATCAACTCCTATAGTCTCTATATGGGGATGTTTCTAAAAGAAGTCACAGATCATCTGCAGACTTTAGCCCCTTTTATTTCAGAAGATAAAAGGCAGGAATTTCTCACTTGGCTTAAACATGCCCAAGATGTTAACAAATTTTCCAACCGTGCAGCCTTTGACTCTTTTTAGTGTGTAAGCAGAGCCTCGGCTATTGCCATAGGTGCACGCAGAATTGCTTTTTTACAAGCCTCTGATTTGGAACTCTGGGTCCAAGATGAACTGGGAAATCTTCCTTGTACAGGTGAGAACCTTTTTGGCAGGGATGGGCAAGCAAAGGCCACTCAGATGGATGCTGAGAACTCTGCTTTGGATCAACTTTCAAAGTCTACCTCTGCTCCTGTTAAGAAAAGATTGTTCAAAAAGACACCCTTTATTAAAAAGGGAAGATATTATCCTGCTTATGGTCAGCAGGCATCTTCTGCAGGTCGTTTTGCTGCAAAGCGTCAGCAACCACCTAAACAGGCCACGTCAAAGGCTGCCAGGCCTCCCACGGCCCAGCAGCCTCAGCCTCCTCAGGGCCTTTGACTTGCAACTAGAGAACTTAGCCTTTCTAGCTCTGGAAGAACCAGAGCCCCTCACCATTCCAGGAAGGTTGGCTTACTTTGCTCCCAAATGGGAGCAACTCACAGCAGAGCAATGGACCCTCTCCATTATAAGGGAAGGGTACAAGCTTCATTTCTTAAACCTTCCTCCCCACACCATGGTGAAACAGTTCAATTCTCCAACATCTCTCTTCAACCTTCTGGGTCAGGAGATTGCTACCCTTCTTGCCCAAGGGACAATAGAAGAAGTACCTCTTCTTCAACAGGGCTCAGGGTTCTACTCCCCTTATTTTCTTATTCCAAAGAAAACAGGGGGCTACAGACCCATATTAGATTTCAGAGAATTGAACAAGTTTCTATTCAAAGAGAAATTCAAGATGATTTCTCTCAGTACTCTGCTGCCATACCTTCAGAGTCAGGATTGGCTTTGTTCTCTAGATCTCAAGGATGCGTACACCCATGTCCTCATCCATCCAACACACAGAAGGTTCCTTCGGTTCCTTTTTCAAGGAAAGCACTACCAATACAGGGTGCTTCCTTTCGGTCTGGCCTCTGCACCAAGGGTATTCACGAAATGCATGGCAGTAGTAGCTGCATTTCTATGCACTCTAGGAATATTCGTTTTCCCATATTTGGACGACTGGCTCATTCGAGCTCCATCCCAGTCAGAGGCTCAGATTTGTCTAACCTGCACAATGCGTGTCCTTCAGTATTTGGGACTGGTAATAAATATCCCAAAATCCCATCTCACTCCTACTCAGTCTCTGGAGTTTATAGGGGCCCTGCTGGATACCACAACTGCAAGGGCCTATCTTCCTCAGGCCCGTTGCCTACACTTGGTGCAGTTAGCCTCCCAGATACAGTTAAAGTCCCATTTAACTGCTCGAGAAATGTTACAACTATTAGGCCACATGTCATCCACCATGCATGTGGTTCCATATGCTCGCCTTCACATGAGGGCAGCTCAATGGACTTTGTCCACCCAATGGACTCAGGCATCAGGTTGCCTGTCAGACAAAATAGCAAACTCCAGTCACCTATTTTGGTCTCTCCAGTGGTGGAGGTCCCCTCCAAATCTGTTGCTGGGGTCCCTTTTTCAGCAGTCGCTACCCCAAGCAACTCTGACAACAGATGCTTCTCCAATGGGTTGGGGAGCTCAGCTGCAGGATCTCTCCACCCAGGGCATCTGGTCTCCACAGGAGACTTCTCTGCATATCAATCTCTTGGAACTCAGAGCAATATTCTTAGCTCTCAGAGTGTTCCATTCCCTGCTCAGCTACAGGACAGTCCTCATCCATACGGACAACCAAGTAGCCATGTTCTATGTAAACAAGCAGGGCGGGACTGGCTCTCTGTCGCTTTGCAACGAAGCTTTGCGACTGTGGGCCCTTCGCCAGAGAGCATCACATCCATCTTCTGGCAGTATATCTTCCAGGTGTTCAAAACTCTTGGGCGGACAGACTCAGTCGAGTTCTGCTTCCATACGAGTGGTCCCTCCACATGGACCAGGTAGCCAGGATTTTTCGAATTTGGGGAACCCCGGACATAGACCTCTTTGCAAGTCCATGGAATGCCAAACTTCCCCGGTTCTGTTCCAGAATTCCGTGTCAGGGAGTTCAAGCCAAGGATGCCTTCCTCCTTCACTGGGGTCAAGACTTCCTTTATGCCTTTCCACCAATTCCCCTAATTCCCAAAACACTATTCAAGCTTCAGAGAGATCGAGGGACCATGATCCTCATAGCACCACATTGGCCACGCCAAGTGTGGTACCCTCTACTTCTACATCTCTCTCTAGCTCCTTCCCTGGACTTGGGCTCTGCACCAGACCTTCTGTCCCAGGAAGAGGGAACGTTGTGGCACCCAAACCCCCACTCGCTCCTTGGTTGCTGAGGGCCTAGACCTTCAAGATTTCATCTCTCTCAGCAAGACAGAGATGTTATTCATTCCTCTAGAAAGCCTTCTACTAGACGTTCCTATGCTTTCAAATGGAAAAGATTTACCATTTGGTGTTCAGAGAAGGGTCTAAACCCTCTTGCAATACCTCTGAATTCTCTACTAGAGTATCTCCTGCATCTATCCCATGCAGGTCTGAAAACAAATTCAGTAAGAGTCCATTTGAGTGCTATTGCAGCGTCCCTCAAGCCTCTCAATGGACAACCTATTTCCTCTCATCCTCTTATAGCAAGATTCATGAGAGGCCTTCTTTTAACTAAACCTCCCATTAGACCACCTCCAGTGGCATGGGACTTTAAACCTGGTTCTTGGCCAGATTATGAAGCCACCCTTTGAACCTTTAGCCACCACCTCCTTGAAATTTCTTTCTTGGAAAGTTGTTTTTCTCATTGCAGTCACCTCAGCATCAGTGAGTTGCAAGCTTTGGTGGCTAATCCACCTTATACAAGGTTCCATCATGATAAGGTAGTCCTCAGGACCAATCCACACTTTATGCCTAAAGTGGTGTCGCCTTTTCATCTGAACCAAGAGGTATATTTACCTGTCTTTTTTCCAGGACCTCATGCATCAAGTGCAGAGAGGAATCTTCATACCTTGGATTGTAAGAGAGCTCTCGCTTTTTACTTACAAAGGACACTGCAGTATAGGAAGTCTTCTCAACTCTTTGTTGTTTTTGATCCTTCTCATTTAGGACTTCCAGTATCTAAGAGAACACTGTCCAACTGGATTGCTCAGTGTATTTCTTTCGCCTACCAGAGTAGGAACATTTCTCTGGAGGGCCATGTCACAGCTCACAATGTGAGAGCCATGGCAGCCTCAATGGCTCATCTAAACTCTGTGTCCATCGACCAAATCTGTTGAGCGGCCACCTGGGCCTCGGTTCATACCTTCACAGCCCATTACTGTTTGGACAAGGACTCCTGCCGGGATGCCTCGTTTGGTCAGGCTGTTCTCAAACACCTGTTCCATTCCTAATCAACTCCTACCCACCTACCCTGGTCGGATGCCAGAGATCCATGGGAGGAGGTAGAGTCATTTTCAAGGACACACAACCTGGGGTTTCTCCCTGGCATCTACAGCTAGGGAGTCCCCATATGTGAAGACTCATTCCTGCTTGTTCCTGGAGATAGCACAGTTACTTACCTGTAACAGGTGATCTCTGGGAACAGCAGGAATAACTCTTCACATCCCACCCACCTCCCCTAGGAGTTGTATCTCTCTATCTATCTTTCCTTTCCTCTCTCTCTCTTTGTCTCAGCTTTAAAACTCGAACTGGAGAGAGGCGGTTGGGAAAGGCGGGAAGGCAGCGCGCAGGCACTGTGGGATGCTCCCAAAAGCTTTCTTACTGGATGCTAGGGAGCGTTCCCGCGCAGGCTCCGTCGGTCCCGACGATACCCATATGTGAAGACTTATTCCTGCTGTTCCCAGAGATCACCTGTTACAGGTAAGTAACTGTGCTTTACTGTCTTGAGGATTTATTGTATTGTGTCCCTTGTTGGGCAGCCTGTAAGGAAGGAAAGGCAGATTATAGGTTATTAGATTTAATTTTTTTTATTTGCTTTTCTCTGTCTACAAACAAAGATGATCAGCCATACAAGTGGGTGATATCCAACAGCAGAAAAGTGCTCTCGGAGCCCAGAAAACCAAAAAGGTTTTCTAAGCATTTGCAGATGTTCTGTGTTGCTACTGTATCATAAGCTTACTTTTTTTTTTCTGTCACATTCTTATGACCTTTTGCATTTTTTTCTTGAGCATGCCTCTTTGCCACCAGTCTCCTCAACTGTCTCAGTAGTTGCCAATTTAGAGTCAGTATTTCCTAAGTCGTTAGGGCTTTTTGCAGTTGCCACTGCTTTGAATCTTCAGGCAGAAGCTAGACTGGAGTATCTTTTGAAACCTCCTCTTCTCAGCATCTCAGCCATGCCGAGTGTGTGGATCTTGGCCTGTAGAGCTAGCCCTTGAGACCCAAGCCCAGCACTGTACAAGTTGACTTTACTTACAAGAATGGTATAGACGGTGCCAAGATTTTCCTCAATGAGTAGAAGAGGCTTGGCACGTCCCACATGTCTGCTCAGGTCTAGCAGGGTAAGGAAGAAGAAATTTTAGTGCCTATTAATTTCCGTTCTTTGATCCTGCTAGACAATTTGGGAGTCTCCTGGAAAATTGAAGGTTGCTATGGCCTGTCTTTGATTAAAGGGTCATTACATTGAAGAGTTGCATTTGTTTATCTCAAAGGAAAAGGCATCGGGAGCCTCTGTATCTTCTCTGGTTTTTCTGTCAACCCTTTCTTTCACCATTGGTGAAGGTCAGGTAGAGGAGGAGGACTCTGTTTTCCAGATTTACTCCTTCCTTTGTCATCTCTCCAGTCTAGATATGCAGGTTTATGTTCTCCTGCCAGTAGATTGAGATTGAGAACCACGGTTTCCTGAGCGTAGCTCCAGTCTAGTCCCGAATCATAGAGTTGTGTACCTCCTCCCGCAGCTAGGAGACTGAGCATGTCACTCTTTTAGTGACTCCAGTATAAGTAGTCCCGGGTCCACCCCCTGAACTCAGTTTTGCTCAGTCTTCTTGCAGCGGAAGGAGGTTCTGATTCCAGTGATTCGGGACTCACTAGAGCAAAGGATAGGAATTTAGTTAAAAAAAAACAAAAGGAAGAAACGACCGACGAAAAGAAAAAGGCATATAATTGCAATCTCTATAGTCTAGAGGATCTGCCCCTTTAAATTGGCATTGGCATTGGCCTTTTTAAATGTGGCTGGAAGTAACTTGGGAGCTTCCCCCCTTCTCCCCCCTCTCTCTGGGGTGCAGAACGTCCAGGAGCGTGTGCGGGAGAGTGAGCAGGGGCCCTCCGTCCTGTTTTCCCCCGAGGCGGGAAACCGGGCGTTGAGGATGGTGCCGCGTGCGCGCGCCCTGACCGCGGTCCAGCGGCAGTGATCCGGCAGCGGGAGGAAGCGCCGGACTGCGAGACGAATGCAGCACGGAGTAAGTGAGACTGCGGGGGTATGAGGATAGTGCCGGCAGTTCAGTGGCGGTCTTTCAGAGCGGGGCTGAGTGGAGGCGGCCCAGTTTGTGCGGGACAGGCCCGGACCGCGTGGCTAAACGCGGGAGCTGCGAATTGAGCAGGAAGCGCAGCAGGGAACCATAGTGGGTTCAGATTTGTTTCTTTGGGAGGGGGGGGCCAGGTGGGAACGTTGCCAGTAGGAGGGCGGTTAAGGGGTTTCCTTCCTGCCTGGGCCCAAATTACGTCGGATCAGTGGGTGTTGGAGATCGTGCAGCGGGGGTATGCTCTCGAGTTCCAACATCCGGTGAGAGACGCGTTTGTGCGGTCTCGGTGCAGAACGAAGGCCAAGCACGAAGCGGTTCTTCAGACTTTGGAGAGATTGATAGAGCTGGACGCAGTGGTACCGGTTCCGCTGGAAGAACAAGGCAGCGGTCGATACTCGATTTATTTTGTGGTACCAAAAAAGGAGGGTACCATGCGTCCTATTCTGGATCTCAAAGAGAGTGAACCGGTGTCTCCGGGTGTCGCATTTCCGCATGGAGACCTTGCGGTCGGTTATCGGGGCAGTGCGGCAGGGAGAATTTCTCACGTCGTTGGACTTGTCCGAGGCTTATCTGCACATTCCAATCAGACGGGAGCACCAACGATTCCTTCGCTTTGCAGTCCCTATGGGGCATTTTCAATTCCAGGCGATGCCGTTTGGCCTCGCGATGGCGCCGCACACATTCACCAAGATTATGGTGGTGGCAGCAGCGGCGTTGCGAAGGGAGGGGGTGTTGGTGCACCCGTATCTGGACGATTGGTTGATTCGGGCGAAGTCGCGGGAGGAGAGTCAGCAGGCGACGGCTCGGGTGGTGGACTTCTTGCAGAATCTGGGGTGGGTGGTCAATGTGGCAAAGAGCAAGTTGACACCTGTCCAGGAGTTGGAGTATCTCGGGGCCCGTTTCGACACGTGCAAGGGGAGAGTGTTCCTACCGTTGCAGCGGGTGCAAAAGTTGAGAGGTTTGATTCGGGCCTTCCTAGGACTCCGAGCACCATCGGCCTGGAAGTACTTGCAGCTGCTGGGGACGATGGCAGCCACGATAGAGGTAGTGCCGTGGGCCAGGGCGCATATGCGACCCTTGCAGAGGGCATTGCTCCAGAGGTGGTCGCATCATTCCGATCCCTTGTCCAAGACGTTGGTGTGCCCCAGGGAGGCTCGCAGGTCGCTGCAGTGGTGGTCGCGGCCGGGGGGTCTGGAGAAGGGCATGTCTTTGGAGACGCCAGAGTGGTGGCCCTTGACGACAGATGCGAGTCTGTTCGGTTGGGGGGCGCACTTCGAGGGACGTTTTGCTCAAGGGCAGTGGTCCAATCTCGAGAGGGGATGGTCCATCAACCGGCTGGAATTGAAAGCAGTGTTTTTGGCACTTCGGGCATTGCAGGGGCTGCTGCAGGGAAAGGCAGTCAGAGTATTCTCCGACAATGCCACGGCGGTGGCTTACATAAACCGGCAGGGAGGAACCGGCAGTGTGCAGTTGGAGGTAGAAGCAGATGGCTTGCTGGAATGAGCCGAGCAGAATCTCGGGGCGTTGTCGGCGGCTCATGTGGCAGGAGTGGACAATGTGACGGCGGACTTTCTGAGCCGCGTGCGAGTGGATCCGGGAGAATGGTGCTTGAACCAGGACGTTTTCGAGGCACTGGTACAGCGTTGGGGTCGGCCAGTGATGGATCTCATGGCGACATTCGAGTCGGCGAAGGCCGGCAGGTTTTTCAGCAGAAGAAGGGAACGAATGTCAGAGGGGCTAGATGCTCTGATTCAGAGTTGGCCGGAGAGCGGCCTGCTGTACGTGTTTCCGCCGTGGGTGCTTATCGGCAGGGTTCTCCAGCGCATAGAGCGGCACAGGGGGCTGGTGCTGTTGGTGGCACCGGACTGGCCGAGGAGATCGTGGTATGCGGATCTGATGCGTCTACTGGCGGAACTGCCATGGAGGCTCCCGGACAGACTGGATCTGCTGGTACAGGGACCTCTAAACATGCTTCAGGTACATCGGTTTTCGCTTACGGCCTGGCTATTGAAAGGGCGAGGCTGATGGCTAGAGGTTACTCGTCAGCGGTGATTGCTACCTTATTGAGGTCAAGGCGTAGGTCCACGTCTTTGGCATATGTCAGAGTGTGAAGGTTGTTTGAAGCTTGGTGTGCGGAGCGGCAGTTGCGAGCTTTGAGGGCCTCGGTAGCAAATGTCTTGTCCTTTTTGCAGGAAGGTTTGGAAAAGGGCTTAGCAGCGTCGTCTCTCCGGGTACAGTTGGCGGCGATTTCCTCTTATCGGGGAAACGTGCTAGGGAAGCCGCTAGGTATTCATCGGGATGTGAAGAGATTTTTGAGGGCAGCTTCCTTGTTGAGGCCTCCGTGCAAGCGAACACTGCCCGGTTGGGATCTCAATGTAGTTTTGGAGGCGCTGGTGAGGGAGCCCTTTGAGCCGTTGGCAAGGGCTACCTTGAAGGATCTCACACTGAAGGCAGTGTTTTTGGTGGCTATTACTTCGGCGAGGAGGCTATCAGAGTTGCAGGCTTTGTCATGTAGAGAGCCGTTCTTGTCCTTTTCTAAAGAGAAAGTGGTGCTGCGGACAGTTCCATCTTTTCTGCCTAAGGTAGTCTACGCCTTCCATGTGAATCAGGTGGTGGCCTTGCCGGTCTTTTCCAGGTTAGCGGACAAGGGAGCGGCGGTTTGTTTGCATAAGTTGGACGTAGGTAGAGTCCTCAAAGTGTATTTGCAGCGGACGGAGTCTTTGTGCAAGACCGATAGATTGTTTGTCCTGTTTGGGCGCTCGCGTCAAGGAGAGCCGGCTTCGAAGGCGTCGATTGCTCGATGGATTAAGGAGGCCATTGCGTCAGCTTATCTGTTGAAAGGCAGGCCGGTGCCTCAGGGACTGCGGGTGCATTCTATGAGATCCCAGGCGGCTTCCTGGGCGGAGTATGGCTTGGTTCCTGTGGCAGAGATTTGCAGGGCGGCTACATGGTCGTCGTTGCATTCCTTTGTCAAGCATTATCGGATTGATGTGCAAGCGGGGGAGGATGCGCGGTTTGGATCGGCAGTGCTTCAGGCTGGTCTGGCAGGTCCCTCCCGTTGAGTACATTCACTGCTCTGCTACATCTCTATGATTCGGGACTAGACTGGAGCTACACTCAGGAAGGTTAAATTAGACTTACCTGCTAATTGTAGTTCCTGGAGTAGATCCAGTCTAGTCCCGCTGCCCACCCAATGGACTGCTGCCAGGGGATAGCCTGAGCACGTGGTGAGCGGTGGAAACAGTGGTGGGGCAGTTTTGGCCTAGCTGTTACAGTTTGTATGGGGAGGGGTTGCCCGCTTCTCTGGCGAGTGTCCAGCTTCTCGGAAGGGGGGGCTGGGGAGAACGGGCGGCTCCTTCTGCTCCAGCAGGGTTTCCTGTGCTAATCTTGGAACACTATACTGTTGGGGAGTCGCAGTTTATTTGTTGGTTACAGAAGTTCATGTTTTTTGCTCTGGTGAGTCGGCTTTGACAATAGCATACTGAGTTCAGGGGGCGGACCCGGGACTACTTATACTGGAGTCACTAAAAGAGTGACATGCTCAGTCTCCTAGCTGCGGGAGGAGGTACACAACTCTATGATTCGGGACTAGACTGGAGCTACTCCAGGAACTACAATTAGCAGGTAAGTCTAATTTAACCTTTATTGATGTTGCCCTATAAAGGGGTCCTGTGCAGTCCACAGCTAGCCTGTATTTCTGAGTCTCCAGTAGATGCAGGTTGTGGAGACCTATGCAGTCTGAGGCTGAACTGAAGATTCCTGGAACAGTCGAGGCCCTAGGAAATAGAATTCTTAGGCAGAAAGGGCCTTGACCGAGTGCAGAAGCCAGTGGTTCTTTGTTCTTTCTCCCCCCACCCCTGCCTCCCATTCTCCTCCTCATTTGAAACCTTAAAGCTATTTTTCTCCTTGCAGGTATTTTGGCTATAGGGCTCCTATCTCCAGGAACAAGCAGGAATAAGTCCTCACATATGGGTACGTCGGTACCGACGGAGCCTGCGCGGGAAAGCTTCCCAGAAGGAAAGCTTTTGGGGCCTCCCACTGCGCATGCGCGCTGCCTTCCCGCCTTCCTGACCAACTCTCCTCAGTTCTTCTTTTTCCGCGGAGCCAGCAGGTCGTGTTCCTGTCACCGCTGAAGAAGTTGTTATTTTAATTTGTTTCTTTGGCGCGTGTCTGCCTTCCCCGATTCCGGACCGGTACCGCCGGTCTTTTTTTCTTTATTTCTCTAAAAAAAAAAAATTATCTTATTTTTCCCCACTTGGTGTGTTTGTCCTGTGAGGCCTCTAGGCCTTCACAGAATTCTCCCTCATGGAGAAACCAGCCTCTGGTTTTAAAAAATGCACCAAGTGTAGCGGTACTATATCAGTCACAGACACCCATGAATGGTGTCTTAAATGTTTGGGGCCTGACCACTCCATTCCGGATTGCCCATCCTGTTCTTTGATGTCTAAACGTGGCTTACAAAACCGGGCAGCCAAGTTTCACATGCTGTTTTCTACAGATACTCCAGCATCGACATCTTCCAGGTCTTCCTCTCCTGATGGATCTCAGGTAACCAAACATTCCTCTGGCAGGTCCTCAAAGGGCAAATCTCCCTCTAAGTATCGAGATGCCCCCGGGCTTGACCCTGAGGACCCTGCCTCAGCCAAACAGCCCCGGCGGGAAGCTCCGGCTTCCAAATCTCCTCCTATGGGGTTACAGGTTGACATCGATGGCACGGCCTCGACCGATCACCTGTTAGACTGCTCTGGGGTACCGGCTCAATCTTCCGGTACCGACATCCAGACAGTCGTGGCGTCTATGGATCATACAGTTCAATCCATGCAGCAGGCCATTATGGCTTTTATTAGAACTGCGACGCCCTCAGTACCGCAGCCAGCGGTACCGACTCCAGTTCCGGTACCACAACCGATACCGGTACCCAGGGCATCCACATCGACCAGGATACCGATTCCGGTTCCCGGTTCCGGGGTTTTTCCCGATACCGATCCGGTTCCGGGTACCCACGATGTCGATACCGGTCGATACGCTTATCGATCCCTGGAAGCAAACAGACGATACTAAGAGTCTTCTGATGATTCTGATTCATCAGATGACTCTGCTGAAGTATCCCTTACTCTACCTGAAGAGCCCTCTTCTCCAAAGAGGAGAATGTCTCCTCCAGAGGATTTGTCCTTTCAAGACTTCATCATTGAAGTAGCTAAAGGTCTCTCTATTTCAGTAACCTCTGAAAAAGAACCTAGAGCAAAAAAATTAGATATTTTAGGATACTCTAAGGTTCCCAAAGAGGCAGTCACCTTGCCCATTCATGAAATTCTTCAAGAACACATGATGGACTTATGGGAGACTCCTCTCACCCTATCTCCACATTCTCGTCGTTTGGACACCATGTATCGTGTCCCTCCTTCTCCTGGTTTTCAAAAAACTCAGCCTCCTCACCACTCTATTGTGGTGCAGTCAGCTATGAAAAGGATAAAGAGTACCAAAAGACACTCTTCTACTCCTCCAGGAAGAGAATGTAGGACTTTGGATGCTTTTGGTAGAAAAATCTTCCAAGCAAGTATGCTTATTGCCAGAATCAATTCATACAGCCTCTATATGGGCATGTTTCTGAAGGAGATTGCATTGAAAATACGCCATTTTCTCCCCTTTATCCCAGAGGATAGAAAGGAGGAGTTCCTTCTTTTGCTAAAGCATACCCAAGATATTTCTAAGTTCTCCAACAGAGCAGCCTTTGACTCCTTTGAGGGTGCTAGCAGAGCCTCAGGTATTGCCATAGCTGCTCGCAGAATGGCTTGGCTCCAGGCCTCTGACCTAGAACCCTGGGTCCAAGATGGGTTGGGGAATCTGCCCTGTACAGGTGAAAATCTGTTTGGTAAGGAGTGGCAAATCAAAGCCACTCAAATGGATGCAGAAAATGCTGCTTTAGATAGACTTTCTAAGTCTACCTCTACTCCTGCCAAGAAAAAATCTTTCAAGAAGCCTTTCTACAAGAAGGCCAGATTTGCTACCAATACTGGCCAACAATCTTCTGCAGCTCGCTTTGCTCCTAAGCGTCAGCAGCCTAAACAGGCCAGGGCAAAACCTGCAGGGGCTGCTACAGCCCAGCAGTCCCAACCCCCTCAGGGCTTTTGACTTAATACTAGAGAAGTTAACCTTTCTGGCTCTAAAACATCCAGAGCCTCTCACCATTCCAGGAAGGTTAACTCATTTTGCTCCCAGATGGGAGCAAATCACATCAGAACAATGGACCCTCTCTATCATCAGAGAGAGCTACAAACTACATTTCTCTAGCCTTCCTCCCCATACCATGGTGAGATGTTTCAATTCTCCCCCATCTCTCCTGAACCTGTTGGGTCAGGAGGTGACCACTCTTCTCGCCCAAAGGGCAATAGAAGAGGTTCCTCTTCTTCAACAAGGGTCAGGGTTTTACTTCCCTTATTTTCTCATGCCCAAGAAAACAGGGGGGTACAGACCCATTCTAGATCTCAGAGAATTGAACAAATTCCTATGCAAGGAGAAATTCAAGATGCTTTCTCTAGGTACTCTCCTTCCATACCTACAGAGTCAGGATTGACTTTGTTCTCTAGATCTCAAGGATGCGTACACTCATATACTCATCCATCCATCCCACAGAAAATTCCTACGGTTTCTGTTCCAAGGAAAACACTTCCAATACAGAGTACGTCCCTTCGGTCTAGCCTCTGCTCCAAGAGTGTTTACCAAATGCATGGCAATAGTGGCTGCATTTCTACGAGCCCTGGGAATTTTTGTCTTTCCCATACCTGGACGACTGGCTCATCCGAGCTCCATCTCAGTCCGAGGCTCAGACTTCCCTGGACCGCACCAGACGCATTCTGCAGTATCTGGGACTTGTGATCAATCTGCCAAAGTCTCAACTCACCCCTACTCAGTCCCTGGAATTCATAGGGGCCTGGTTGGATGCCACCACTGCAAGGGCCTATCTTCCTCAGGCCCGTTGCCAATGTCTAGTGCACTTGGCCTCCCAGACTCAGTCCAGAAGCCACTTGACTGCCAGGGAGATGCTACAACTATTAGGCCACATGGCCTCCACAGTACATGTGGTGCCTTATGCTCGTCTACATATGAGAGCAGCTCAATGGACTTTGTCCACCCAGTGGACTCAAGCATCAGGAGCTCTCTCAGACCAAATAGCAACCTCCGAACGTCTCTTTTGGTCTCTCCAATGGTGGATGTCCACTCAAAATCTGTTGTTGGGGGCCCCCTTCCAACCATTGTTGCCCCAAGCAACCCTCACCACAGATGCCTCCCAAACAGGTTGGGGAGCTCATCTTCAAGACCTCTCCACTCAGG
Organism: Ichthyophis bannanicus; assembly: GCA_033557465.1. Classification (NCBI taxonomy): domain Eukaryota; kingdom Metazoa; phylum Chordata; class Amphibia; order Gymnophiona; family Ichthyophiidae; genus Ichthyophis; species Ichthyophis bannanicus. The sequence continues at coordinate 36,786,892 of CM066049.1, read as the reverse complement.
GCACTTGGTCTCCACAGGAGACCACCCTTCATATCAACCACTTGGAACTTCGAGCAATCTTTCTAGCTCTCAGAGTTTTTCATACCCTCCTCAGCAACATGACAGTCCTTATTCATACGGACAATCAAGTAGCCATGTTTTACATAAACAAACAAGGAGGGACTGGCTCTCTGTCGCTTTGCAACGAAGCTCTAAGATTATGGGCCTTCGCCAGAGAGCATCAAATCCATCTCCTGGCAGTATATCTTCCAGGAATCCAAAACTCTTGGGCAGACAGACTCAGTCGAGTTCTGCTTCCACACGAATGGTCCCTACACATGGATCAGGTACTCAGAATCTTCAAGAAATGGGGAACCCCGTACATAGACCTTTTTGCAAGTCCGTGGAATGCCAAACTTCCCCGGTTCTGTTACAGAATTCCGTGTCAGGGAGTTCAGGCCAAGGATGCCTTCCTCCTTCATTGGGGTCGGGGCTTCCTGTATGCCTTTCCACCCATTCCTTTGATTCCCAAGACTCTGTTCAAACTTCAAAGGGATCAAGGGTCCATGATCCTCATAGCTCCATGCTGGCCACGCCAAGTGTGGTACCCTCTACTTCTGCATCTCTCCCAAGCCCCCTCCCTGGACTTGGGAGCGGCTCCAGACCTTCTGTCTCAGGAGGAGGGAACTTTGTGGCACCCAAACCCCAAGTCCCTTCACCTCAGAGCTTGGTTACTGAAGGCCTAGACCTTCAAGATTTCAATCTTTCGCAGCAGGTGAAGGATATCCTCCATGCCTCTAGGAAACCTTCCACTAGGCGTTCTTACGCTTTTAAATGGAAAAGATTTTCCATTTGGTGTGCTCAAAAGGGTCTTTACCCTCTAGCACTCCCCCTGAATTCTCTATTGGAATATCTCCTGCATCTCTCCAATGCAGGACTCAAAACAAATTCAGTAAGGGTCCATTTGAGTGCTATCTCAGCATCTCTTAAACCTCTCAATGGACAACCTATCTCCTCTCATCCTCTTATCTCAAGATTCATGAGAGGCCTAACTTTGACTAAACCTCCCATTCGACCTCTTCCGGTGGCATGTGACTTAAACTTGGTTCTTGGTCAGCTTATGAAGCCACCCTTTGAACCCTTAGCCACTACCTTCTTGAAATTTCTTTCCTGGAAGGTTATTTTTCTTATTACAGTCACCTCAGCTCGCCGTATCAGTGAACTGCAAGCTCTAGTGGCTAATCCACCTTATACAAGGTTCCATCATGATAAGGTGGTCCTTAGGACCAATCCCCACTTTATGCCTAAAGTGGTCTCCCCTTTTCATCTTAATCAAGAGGTATATTTACCTGTCTTTTTTCCAGCTCCTCATGCATCCAGTGCAGAGAGGAACCTTCATACTCTAGATTGTAAAAGAGCTCTTGCCTTTTACCTCCACAGGACACAGCAACATCGAAAGTCTTCTCAGCTTTTTGTTGCTTTTGATCCTTCTCATTTAGGACTTCCAGTCTCTAAAAGAACACTGTCCAATTGGATTGCTCAGTGTATCTCTTTTGCTTACCAGAGTAAGAACCTTTCTCTGGAGGGCCATGTCACCGCTCACAATGTGAGGGCCATGGCCACCTCTATGGCTCATCTAAACTCTGTGTCCATTGACCAGATCTGTCGAGCAGCCACCTGGACCTCGGTTCATACCTTTACAGCCCATTACTGTTTGGACAAGGACTCCCGCCAGGATGCCTTGTTTGGTCAGGCTGTCCTCAGACACCTGTTCCATTCTTGAACAACTCCAGCCCACCTTCCCTGAATGGATGCCTGAGATCCATAGGAAGACGAGGAACCTTTCAGGGTCTCATACCCTTGAGGGGATCTCCCGGGCATCTTAGCTAGGGAGTCCCCATATGTGAGGACTTATTCCTGCTTGTTCCTGGAGATAGCACAGTTACTTACCTGTAACAGGTGATCTCTGGGAACAGCAGGAATTAGTCCTCACAACCCACCCATCTCCCCTAGGAGTTGTATCTCTCTCTTTCCTTTCCTCTCTCTATTGTCTCAGCTTTAAACTCGAACTGAGGAGAGTTGGTCAGGAAGGCGGGAAGGCAGCGCGCATGCACAGTGGGAGGCCCCAAAAGCTTTCCTTCTGGGAAGCTGGGGAGCTTTCCCGCGCAGGCTCCGTCGGTACCGACGTACCCATATGTGAGGACTAATTCCTGCTGTTCCCAGAGATCACCTGTTACAGGTAAGTAACTGTGCTTTCTTCCTCCCCAACCTTTGGGAGGGGGCCAGAAAGTTTTTTTGGAAAAGCCTGAAATGAAGTTTAAAAAAAAAGGTGGCTGCCAAATTGTACTCTGAAAGAGTGCAAAGTTCCTAGAGAACTTTCCTGAGGGGGAGGGAGCGTCGATTCTGGCAGTCTGAGGTGAGGGGGGCCGATCCAGGAAGGAGGTCAGTCAAACATATCAAGCTAGGTCAAACGCAGCTAGAATTGCATAGTCTATAGCAGCCACTGGTCTCAGCTGAATGCTACCAAATGTTGCCATTGCTGCAAAGAGGTGTGCTGGCTCAACACTGACTGTGTTGGGGGATTGAGTTACTGCTGGCAGCTTTATAGGAATCATGAGACAGCATGACTGGTAGAGTGGCATATGGGAGTGATGCTTGCTGCTGTGGAAGCTTAACTTTTAATGGGAGATGCTGCCATTTTGTCAGCAGCAGACACTCTTCAGCACCTGGCTGAAGGGCCCACTGGATCTGAGTTCTGTGAAGGCATAGGGGAAAGAAGGCAAAGAGTCAACAAAGGGCCCTGACCTGATGACTTGCATTCCATTTTCAGCATTCTTTTATTGCACCAAGCATTTTGTTTGTAAAGGGCCTGCTTGCCGGCCACAGCCTTCTTCAAGTCTCTGGTCCAGGGAGGGTCCATCAAGCACAGAGACTCTCAAAGGATCTGGTTGAGGAGCTGCGGGATGTGGTGTCCCTAGCTTTTGAGGATTCTTTGGATCCCTCAAGAGGGACTTAAGTATAAGAAGAGCTCCCAGAGAATCCACTGGAGGTGGGTGAATTCCTGGTAGGGGAGATCCCGATAATTGTATGGGTATTCTGCAGGGATGAGCTATCGCTTATTACTGAGACCTTTGCCGTGTTAAATGTTTCTGGGGAGCATCCAATGGAACCTGGGACAAAGGAAGATCCCCCCCCCCCCCCCCCAGCTAGAAGGAATTCGGAGACCATTGAAAGCTTTTCCTGCTTCATAAGGCCATTAAGGAAATGGTTGCAGTGGAGTGAGACTCTCCAGATGCCGATTTGAAGGTTGGAGGGTCTGTAGCTAAACTGTACTGATTCTATGGAAGAAAACGACAAAATGCACTTGCCTAAGAAAGAGCCCTGTTCTTGTCTGTGACTAAGAAAACAAACCATTACAGTGCAGGGTGGTGTGTTGCTGAAGGATCTTTAGGATCACCAAATGGAAGCACTGTTGAAATAGTCCTTTGAGATCTCCGCTCTGACTTTGCAGGCAGCTATCTGCTGAAATTATGTTATGAGGGCTTGTCTGTAGTGAACTCAGTGATTGCTTGAGTTGTCTGGGACATCAGGGGCCATTTCAGAGGCAGCATGCTTAGAATAGGGATCTGAATTTATTTATTTATTTATTTACATTCTCTTATATACCGCGCTATTCTGCATCAGTGCGGTTTACATTGAACAAACTGAAATTACATTGAACAGGGCAAATGCCTTACGTTGAATTTCTGGCAAATGCCTTGTGTGACCTGATAAGAGCATCTGTGAAAAAGATAGCTGTGGTGACAGTATGTCTGCTCCTGTGGCTGTGAAATTGCTTGGTCAATGTGGCATCAAAGATGAGACTTAGTGAACTCCCACTTAAAGGTAGGCTTTTTTTGGAGGAGGATTTAGAGAAGCTGGTGAAAGACTGGGCAACTCCAAGGTTAATGAGGCTCCTGGAAGATGGACCACAGGAACAGGGCAATTTGCCTTATCTAGGGGATGGTATTGGGAAGTCTGGAAGTACCATCCTTGCCGAGCTTAGAGTTCTTATTGAAAAATCACTCCTTTTGAGGTCGTAGAAGAGGTGGTAGAGATGTCTGTTCTGGCAAGGTCTTCAGAACCCATTCTTCACGAGACTTGGGAGGCCTATCTTCTAGGAGCAGCCAATGGGGAAGTGTGTTTCACCAGAAAGGGGTACAAATTACCTCAGATTGGTGGGTTCCTGAGGTGATTCACGAGGAATGTGTGTTCACCAGAAATGGACACAAATTACCTCAGATTGGTGGGTTCCTGAGGTGATTCACGAGGGATATGTGTTCACCAGAAATGGACAAAAATTACCTCAGATTGGTGGGTTCCTGAGGTGATTCACGAGGGATATGTGTTCAAGCCGGCGTGGCCTCTTAACACTTTTATGGAGTCCTTTGGCTGATCCCCCCTTAAAGGTGTGAGCCACTCTTGGAAGGCTGTTGCAGCTTAGAGCCAGTCGTCCAGGTCCCTCTGGGCAAATGGGGTCACAGGAAGTATTCCATTTAAGAACATGCCATACTGGGTCAGACCAAGGTCCATCAAGCCCAGTATCCTGTTTCCAACAGTGGCCAGTCTAGGTCATACGTACCTAGCAGTATCCCCAAGAGACACAGGTTCCACAATGCTTGTATTGGGTCAAGCATTGATATCCTGGGTCCCTTTTTACTAATGGTTTATGGACCTTTCCTCCAGGAACTTGTCCAAACCTTTTTTAAACCCAGCTACACTAACAGCCCTTACTACATCCTCCGGTAACAAATTCCAGAGTTTGATTACACGTTGAGTGAAAAAATGTTTTCTCTTATTTGTCTTAAATAGTTTACCCTGTAGCTTCATTACATGTCCCCTAGATTGTTTACGCTATATTCTGATAGCGTAAACAATCGATCTACCTTTACCCGTTTCACTCCATTCATTAATTTATAGACCTCTATCATATCTCCCCTCAGCCGTCTCTTTTCCAGGTTGAAGAGCCCTAACCTTTGTAGCCTCTCTTCCATCCCCTTTACCATTTTGGTGGCTCTTCTCTGTACCTTTTCTAATAACGCTATATCCTTTTTAAGATACGGCGACCAGAATTGCACACAATATTCAAGGTGCGGTCGCACCATGGAACGATACAGAGGCATTATAATATCCTTTGTTTTATTTTCCATTCTTTCCTTATGATACCTAGCATTCTATTTGCTTTCTTGGCCGCCGCTGCACACTGGGCGGAGGGTTTTAACATGATCTCCAGGAACAAGCAGGAATGAGTCTTCAAACGTGGGAGACGTCGCCGACGGAGCCCGCACGGGAATGCTCCCCAGCATCCAACCAGAAGGCCTTTGGGAGCATACCCCGCGCCTGCGCGGTGGCTTCCCGCCCTTCCTACTGCCTCTCCCCAGTTTTTCGTTTTCCGCGGAGCAGGCAGGACGTCCCTCCTGCCACTGCAGAAAATTTTTTCAGTTTTTCTGTAGTCGCGGCTTTCCCGCCGACGGTGGCACCTCCGTGCCCCCCCTCCCCCCCTTTCTTTATTTTCCTTTAATTTTCGTCACCCCCTCCGGGCGCTGAGGGACCGGGGCATGGAGCTTTCTTCCCCCCAGCCTCATGGCGGGGACTCCATTTTCCACGTGGACTCCAATGCCTGGTGCCTCTCCGGTGTGGGGCCTGACCCCTCTTTCCCGGATTCCCCGGGCTGCAGTGTCGGCAGAAGACCCTCCCTCTTCGGGTATCCCTCGACGACGTCTTCGCGCCCAGGGCGTGGTCGTCGGGTTGTTCTTCTCTCCAGGATCAGGTAACCATGTAAACCACCCCTGATCTCTGGAAGGGGCGGTATAGAAGAAATAGCTAAATAAATAAATAAATAAAAAATAACCACACAACAGTCTGTTAAGACTAGCCGAGTCTTGAGGGGCAAGTCTCATGCGAGGCATGGCGACGGCTCCGTCCAACCCCTCAAGTCCTCCTTGGCTGATATACCCCGGCGGGAGTCCTCGGGCTCCAAAGCATTTACGGGGTTTCGGGATGTTCCTGAGGTTCGTTCCTCACAGAACATTCCCGAGCCATGCCCGAGGGAGGTACCCGCCTTGAGCGGTGCCGATTCGTCGGCGTCTAGTGTTCCACTCTTCGCCAGGGATCGTCAGCCGGTGTCATCGGCGCCTTCGGGGCCGACTGGCTCAACCGGGTCTGACATCCCTACATCCAAGCCATGCTCGGGCGTGGTAGCCGCTTTGGGCGGTACTGAGCCCCCGGCGTCGGTGTCGAGCGCTCCGCTCCTCACCAAGGATCGTCGGCTGCTGTCCTCGGCGCCTCCGGGGCCGATCGACTCAGTCCAGTCTGGCGTTCTTCCATCCCTGCCATGCGCGTGGGCGGTACCGACCCCTCGGCGTCGAGCGTTCCGCTCCTCACCGGGGATTGGAGGCTGAGGTCCTCGGCGCCTCCGGGGCCGACCGACTCACGCCGGTATGGCCTTCCTAGGGGGCCGGTATCCGCCTTGGGCGGTGCCGACCCGTCGGTGTCGAGTGACCCGCTCCCCACCGGGGATCGCCGGCCGCTGTCCTCCCTACCTCGGGGGCCGATCGACTCGACACGGTCTGACGGCCCTACGTTCAGGTCATGCGCGGGGGTAGTACCCGCTTCGAGCGCGCTGGCGTCGGTGGTTCCGCCCCGCGCCGGGGATGGTCATCGGGCCTCCCTCCCCTCGGGGCCGCTCGCTTCGACCCGCGCCGGGTCGCCGTTTTCCCAGCCCTGCGCAAGGGTGGTACCGGGTTCGAGCGGCGCCGCTCCGCCGGCGACGGCAGGGGCGTCGAGCACGAGGGGCCGCCATCGACCTTCCCCGGGGACCTCGGGATGTGTCGGCCAGCGCTCGGACGACTCCCCGGCATCGACGCGGCCGTCGAGGGCCCCGTTTTTTCCTAAAGAAGGGGCCTCGGGGCCTTCGACCGCTTCGATCCGATCTGGATCTGCGCCGCCCCGCAACGGTACACCGACGTCGGCGCAGGGGCTTTGCACCCCCGCAGGGACTCGTCGTTGGGTGACCGGGGTCCTCTCGGGGACGGGCCGTATGCCCCGGGAGGGTTTCTCTCCGGGTCGAACGGGTGCGAGAGGGAGCCCGGCTTCGGGCAGTGCCCGCCGATCGACATCGGCGTCGGATGACCCCCTCTCCACCGAGCTCCGCCCTCGGGGACCCGTGATGCTCGCAGCACCGATCGGCGCGGTTTCGATCCGTGCTCCGGGTTTTCCACCACCGGCGCGGTCGCCCCCGCCGGGGCCCTCTGGAAGGGAGTCGATCTCCTCGCTCGGTTCGATGCCCAGCCTGGAGTCGGTATCCAGCCTTGAAAGCTTGAACACTACACGTCTCGGGATCGGTCCCTGTCCCCTCCCGCGACGCAGAGCGGAGACCGCTGGCCCCTGCCCTCCGGCGGCTGCGGAACCGCTTCGATCGCAGGGAGTAGCGCCACCCCCGGGTTCGGGGCCGAGGCCGATTCCTGCGGCGCTGTCGGTGCCATCGACCCCTTCGATGCCTAGTTTGGAATCAATCCCAGGAGCCGACGACGCCATTGGGACTGCCCCGATCCGTGGCGGTTGGTCCGCTCCTATGCCTAGCGGGCATCGGCCCGAGCGGCCTCTGTGTGCCCTGGCAGCCTCCCCCGCCATAACTCCTCCGGCAGAGCCACCTTTTCAGGATTTCCTCCTTGACATGGCGGACTTGCTGGCCATCCCTACCCCGAGCCCGGGCCCTGAGGAACAGGCAGCCGTGATGCTTCCTCTGCATCCCTCCCTGCAGGATATCCTGCTGGGGGCTTGGCGGTCGCCTTTGAGGGTTTCGGCACCGTCGACTGCGATGCAGGCTCTATACCGGGTGCCTCCCTCCCCGGGTTTTCGGCAACGCCAGCTTCCACATCGGACCATTGTGGTGGAATCGGCACTGAGGAAGGCCGGAAGCAAGGAGAAGCATGCTTCTCGCCCCCAGGCCGCGCCTCAAAGACACTAGATACTCTAGGATGTCAAGCTTTCCAGACGTCTATGCTGACGGCCAGAATTATCTCATATATATTTTATATGAGTCTGTCGCTGCAGGAGGTCACCGAGAGGTTGTCCCGGTTATCCCTCTTCGTATCGGCGACCAAGGCCTTTGAATATTCCCTGCTCCTTTATCACTGCAGGAATATCTCCGGGTTCCTTTCTCGTGCTTCGCTGGACTCCTTCCAGTCGGTCAGCAGAGCTTCTGCTGTTGCCATTAGAGCACGCCGTACAGTATGGCTGCAGGCGTCCGAGTTGTGTAGACGGGCACAGCACAACCTGGGTAATTCTCCCTGCGACGGAGATCACCTCTTCAACAGCGAAGCCTTGCGTCAGGTCGCACAGTGCTTCGCTAACCTTCCCAGGGTTAGCAGCCAGCCTAGGGCCCGGCCCCACGGCGGCGGTAAACGCCTCTCTAGGAAGAGGAAATATCAGACCTCCGCCCACCCTCCAGGCGCGCCCAGGCAAGGGGCCTCTCACCCCGGGTTGATGCCCCCGGACCCGCGACAGGACTCTCCTTCTAAGCATTTTTAGGCTCAGTCAGGCGGCTGCCTGCACTTAACCCTTTTATCGGACGTTTAAAAATTGAGCTCTGCTCAGGGGCTCGTTCAGTTGCAAATGGTTCGGAGGCTTATCTAGGGGTTCGGGTATTCTCCTTCCGTTGGTAGGGAGACCACCTCTATTCCGTGATAGCTATGGCCAACGGCCAACTTATTACCCTTCGGTACGTCTCCGAAACCTTCTCAGCCGGTATCCCCCTGCTGATTGCTTCCGTACTGGAATTACCTTCCTGTCCCCCGTCTGTGCGGGGGGGGGGGCGAGTTTCTGCGTGCAGGTCCTGGGGACACATATAGGGCCTCCAGCCCCTGTGGCGTTCTACCAGACTGATGCTATCCCCTGTCCCCCACGCTACCGCGCTGTTGGTTCGCCGATCTGCCCTTGTCTTCTGGAATAGATCCCTCTACTGACGGATCTTGCTGCCACCTTCCAGGTGGACGCTCTGTGGATCGATGGCAGATCCGCCTTACCAGGGTGATGCGCAGGGAGGTAGGCCCCTCGACATACCTGCATTAGTACCGGAGTGGGCGCCCTCATGCCCACCGGCTTAGATATACTAGATATCTCCTGCGCGATAGGCGCATATTGGGGGGATGCCCGCAGTACCTGTGCTATACCGCCTTTTTCCCTATGGCCGGTACTCACGCCCCCCCCCCCCCCCCCCCCCCCCCCCGGGGTCCGGCCAGTCTGCCTGCCTATTCCTCGATCGGGCTGCGGACTGGTGGTACTCTACCGCTGTGGAGTCTACAGCTCCTTTTCAGTTAGGTCCTCCTCCCGGGGGTTCGGACCCTTGTCTCCCTATCTCTCGCTAGGGTAGCCTGTGTACTCCTTCTGCTCCGGGGTGCACCCCTACTCTTCTCCGGAATGGGCTCTCTGGTTCGGCCAGTCTTCTACTGTTAGTCCTCTGAGTTCTGGACTCTACTCCTATGGGAGTGCTCAGCTTGCACTAAGCCTCCTGGAAGACCTGCCGTCCTTCTCCTGACCCAGCTGATGCCGGGATCTCCTAGCCTTCCGGATTTGGAGCTTCATCCTCGCTGCGGCGAAGTTTCCTTGACGGCTTCGCTACTGCGTCTACGGTGCCTTCACCACAGGTCTGCTTCCGGCAACCCAGTAGGTAAGCCCTACGGGGTTCCACACCATTACTTCATTAAAACTTAGTGGCCGGTAAGCTCTACATGGTACTAGGGCATTTACTCATTAAATGCTTACTGATACTATTTGTGCATCCCTCTGGCTACTCTTCCCGTAGCCTGGGTTTTTTTTTGCTGTATCTTAATGTTACCTGTTCTGCACTCTAAAGACTCCCTCTGTAGTCTGTAGATTCGCTGTTCCTCTATTCAACTCCTGCCCTCCATCCCTCAGGGGATGCCGGGGATTTAGGCTGGGCGAATGCCATCCCGTCCTGGGCTGCGCTTATGGGACATCCCCGGGCATCCTAAGCTAGGGAGTCCCCACGTGTGAAGACTCATTCCTGCTTGTTCCTGGAGATAGCACAGTTACTTACCTGTAACAGGTGATCTCCGGAACAGCAGGAATTAGTCTTCACAACCCGCCCACCTCCCCTAGGAGTTATCTCTTTTTTGTATCTATTCCTTCCTCTCCTCTCCTTCTGGCTCAGCTATGAAACTCAACTGGGGAGAGGCAGTAGGAAGGGCGGGAAGCCACCGCGCAGGCACGGGGTATGCTCCCAAAGGCCTTCTGATTGGATGCTGGGGAGCATTCCCGTGCAGGCTCCGTCGGCGACGTCTCCCACGTGTGAAGACTAATTCCTGCTGTTCCGGAGATCACCTGTTACAGGTAAGTAACTGTGCTTTATCCACGATGACTCCTAAATCTTTTTCCTGTGTGGTGGTTCCCAATGTGGAACCTTGCATTGTGTAACCATAGTGTGAGTTGTTCTTTCCTAGGTGCATAACTTTTCACTTGTCCACATTAAATTTCATCTGCCATTTCGATGCCCATTCTTCCAATTTTTCCAGATCCTCCTGCACTTTTCCACAATCCTATTGGGTTTTAACAACTTTAAACAGTTTTGTGTTGTCTGCAAATTTGATAACCTCATTAGTTATTCCCTTTTCCAGGTCATTTATGAATATGTCAAAAAGTAGCGGACCCAGTACAGATCCCTGGGGTACTCCACTATTCACCTTTTTCCATTGGGAAAATTGGCCATTTAGCCCTACCCTCTGCTTTCAATCTTTTAACCAGTTCCCGATCCAAAATAGTACACTGCCTCCTATCCCATGACTCTTTAGTTTTTCCAAAAGTCTCTGTTGAGGGACCTTGTCAAAGGCTTTCTGAAAGTCCAGATACACTATATCAACCGACTCACCTTTGTCTACCTGTTTATTCACACCTTCAAAAAAACAAAACAGATTAGTAAGACAAGATCTTCCTTGTCTAAAGCCATGTTGGCTGTCTCCCATTAGGCCATGACTATCTACATACTGTGTAATTTTGTTCTTTATGATGGTTTCTATCATTTTCCCCAGTACTGACGTCAGGCTCACCGGTCTGTAGTTTCCCGGATCACCCCTGGAACCCTTTTTAAAAATTGGCGTTACATTGGCGATCCTCCAATCTTCAGGTATTACAGATGATTTTAATGAAAGTTCACAGATTACTAATAGCAGGTTAGCAATCTCATATTTCAGTTCTTTCAACACTCTTGGATGTATACCATCCGGTCCATATGATTTGCTACTATTTAGTTTATCAAATAGTTGTAATACATCGTCCCGGTGTAGCGATATTTCTCTCAATTCCTCTGCAGTATCACCTTTAAATACCACTTCAGTCTTGGGTAACATCCCTACATCTTCCTCAGTAAAGACCGAAGCAAAGAATTCATTCAGTCTCTCCGCTATAGCCTTGTCTCCTCTTACTGCCCCTTTTACCCCTCTATCATCTAACAGTCCAATTGACTCTCTCACGGGCCTTTTGCTACAAATGTACTTGAAAAAGTCTTTATTTCGTGTTTTTGCTTCCGTAGCAAGTTCCTTCTCAAATTCTCGCTTTGCCTGCCTTATCAATGCTTTGCATTTAACTTGCCAGTGCTTGTGCTGTTTCCAGTTTTCATCGTTTGGCTCTTTTTTCCATTTCCTGGAAGATTTTTTTTTTTTGGCAGCAACAGCCTCTCTGACCTCACCTTTAAACAATGCTGGCAGTTTTTTGGACTTTCTTCCACTTTTCTTAATGCGTGGCATATAGCTGGTCTGGGCTTCCAGGATAGTATTTTTAAACAACACCCAAGCTTGATGTAAGTCTTTAACCTTTGCAACTGCTCCTTTTAGTTTTTTCTTAACTATTTTCCTCATTTTATCATAGTCTCCCTTTCGAACGTTAAAAGGTAATACTGTGGATTTCTTTACTAACCCTCCTCCACTAATTAAATGAAACACGATCATGCTATGATCACTATTGCCAAGTGGCCCCAACACCCTTATTTCTTGCACCAGATCTGGTGTTCCACTAAGGACTAGGTCCAGTATGGCTTCCCCTCTGGTCGGTTCATGGACCCGCTGCTCCAAGAAGCAGTCATTTATTTAATCTAGGAACTTTATCTCCCTAGCATGTCCTGCCTTGACACTGACCCAGTTGATACCGGGGTAATAGAAATCACCCATTTATTATTACTGTGCTGTTACTTTTGCTAGCTTCCTTGATTTCTTTGAGCATTTCATTATCCATTTGTTCATTCTGGCCAGGCGGTCGCTAGTACACCCCCACTGCCATCACCTTCCCCTTCATACATGGAATTTCAATCCATAGAGATTCTACAGCAAATTTTGTTTCCTGCAAAACTTTAATCCTTTCTGACTCAATGCCCTCTCTCACATACAGCGCAACCCCTCCACCTATTTGATCAGTTCTATCATTATGATATAGTTTGTATCCAGGTATCACAGTGTCCCACTGGTTATCCTCCTTCCACCATGTCTCTGAGATTGCAATCATATCTAACCTCTCATTTAGTGCTATATATTCTAACTCTCCCATCTTATTGTTTAGACTTCTAGCATTTGCATACAAGCATTTTAGAGACTGTATTTTATTAATATTAATCTGGCTATTGGTAGGCATGGGTAATTTGGAATCTTTACGCTCTGTCTGCACCATACTCAAGGGCATTTGGGCTACTTTACTCTTTTTTGGAACCTCACTGCTTTTGGTAGTATCCTTCAAGGATACCTTCTTCCGAACCATGCGCTCTTGGGTGACTGTCGGCTTTCCCCTATTTTCTAGTTTAAAAGCTTCTCTATCTCCTTTTTAAAGGTTAATGGCAGCAGTCTGGTTCCATCCTGGTTAAGGTGAAGCCCATCCCTTCGGAAGAGCCCCTCCTTTCCCCAGAATGTTCCCCATTTCCTAACAAATCCAAACCCCTCATCCTTGCACCATCGTCTCATCCACACATTGAGACTCTGGAGCTCTGCCTGCCTTTTGGGTCCTGCATGTGGAACAGGAAGCATTTCGAAGAACGCTACCCTGGAAGTTCTGGATTTCAACTTCCTACCTAAAAGCTTAAATTTAGCCTCCAGAACCTCCCTACCACATTTTCCTATGTCATTGGTACCAACATGTACCAAGACAGTAGACTCCTCCCCAGCACCATCTAAGATCTTATCTAGGCAGTGTGTGAGGTCCGCTACCTTCGCACCAGGCAGGCATATTACCAGGCGATCCTCACGTCCACCAGCCACCCAGCTATCTACATGCCTAATGATTGAATCACCAACTATAACAGCTGTCCTAACCCTTCCCTCATGGGCACATGCCCCTGGAGAAACGTCCTCACCTCCGTTTTATTTTGTGGTCCTGAAGAAAGAAGTAGCCTTTTGACTAATTTTGAACTTGAAACAAGTCAATAGGGCATTACAAGTTCCAAGATTCTGGATGGAAATGCTATGATCTACATAGGTGGCACTGTGTCAAGAAGAATAAATCTCCCTGAAGCTTGTGGAATCATGTCTGCACATTCTGATCCAGTTGGACAACCAAACGTACTTGCGTTTTGTGATCCTGTGGGAACTTTTTCCGTTCCAAACCCTGCCCTGTGATCTAGCCATGGCCCCCAGAAACATTTCCAAGCCAGTGATGTGGTAGTAGCCAAATTGTAGAAGAAGAGAATCTTAGTGGACCTTTATCTTGACAGTTGGTTGATTTTGGGTAGTATCTCACCAAGAAAGCAAGACAATAACTGCTCAAATAGTCCATTTGGAGTGGAGTAGTCGCCTAATGGTTAGAGCACTGGCTTGGGAACCAAGAGACCAGCGTTCGATTCCCACTAGCACTCTGTGTTCTTGGGCAAGTCAATTAACCCTCCATTGCTCAGAAAATTCTAAGTTATCAATGTCCCTGTTTTAACAATGTAAACCGCTTTGATTGAAATGATAAAGCGGTATAAAAGACCTGTTATATAAATTTCCTACAGCATTTATTTAGCTGTATTTAGCTGTATTTGGGCTGGGTTATCAACTTTCCCAGGAGTAAACATAGAAACATAGAAAAATGATGACAGAAGAAAGCCACATGGCCTATCTAGTCTGTCCTTCCATATCAACAACTTCAACAGTCCCCTTTTTTCCTTAAGAGATCCTCTGTTTGTCCCATGCTGTTTTGAGTTCAGATACTGTCCTCATCTCTACCACCTCTACTGGGAGACAAGTCCACGGATCCACCACTCTTTCCGTAAAGAAATATTTCTGCAAATCACTCCTGAATCTATCCCCCTTCACCATCATCCCATGCCCCCTCGTAGCAGAACTTGCTTTCAATTGAAAGAGATTCTCCCCCTGTGTATTTATGCCATGGAGGTATTTAAACATCTCAATCATATCACCTCTATCCCACCTTTCCTCTAAGGTGTACATATTAAGATCCTTAAGTCTGTCTTCATATGCTTTATAATGAAGACCACTAACCATTTTAGTAGGCACCCTCTGTGCTGACTCCATCCTGTTTATATCCTTTTGAAGGTGCGGTCTCCAGAATTGCACACTATACTCCAAATGAGGTTGCACCAAAGACTTATACAGAGGCAATATCACCTCCTTTTTTCTGCCAGCCATTCCTCTTCGTATGCACCCAAGCATCCTTCTAGCTTTTGCCGTCGCCTTTTCTACCTGTTTAGCTATTTTAAGATCATCAGACACAACCACGCCTAGGTCCCGCTCTTCTTTAGTGGACAAAAGTACTTCACCCCCTATACTATATTGCTCCCTTGGATTGCTGCAGCCCAAATGCATGACCTTACATTTTTAAACATTAAACCCCAACTGCCAAATACTAGACTATTCTTAAAGCTTAGCTAGATCCCTCCTCATGTTATCTACACCTTCCTGGGTGTCTACTCTATTGCACTCTTTGATACTCAGAGAGGCAAAATGTATTTAACAGAGGAAGGAAGGTGAAAGTTGCAGGCTCGTATGGAATTTGCTGAAGGTAAGTCATCCCAGGGCTTGGGATTGCCCTTAGTTTCTGGGATCAGTGGCACAGTGCTGGATTTAGTGCCATGGGCCAGAGCCCATAGGCATCCTCTGCAAAATTTACTTTCTCTCTCGATGAGCAGCACTAGCTTTCAAGGAGTGGGAACAGCGAGCCAAGTCTGGTGGCTGAACAGGATAAAGTTAAGTACAGAGCTGCAGATGCCAGAATGGGTTCTGGTTACAGTGGGCACCTACTTGTACAGCTGAGGTGCCTTTTGTCTAACTGTGGTAATACAGCATACACGTAGGTGGTTTCCAGTGCGAACGATCTGGTTGATTATCCATTTGACAAAAGCTGTCTGTCTGACCTAGTAAGCCTATCTCCAGGAACAAGCAGGAATGAGTCTTCACATATAGGTACGTCGGTACCGACGGAGTCTGCGCGGGAACGCTTCCCAGCATCCAATCAAAAAGCTTTTGGAAGCATCCCACCACGCCTGCGTGCTGCCTTCCTGCCTTTCCCAACTGCCTCTCCTCAGTTTTCGTTTTCCGCGGAGCCAGCAGGACGTCCTCCTGTCACCGCAGAAAATTCTTGTTTTATTTCTTTAGTTTTCTTGTGGTCGCGGCTGTCTTCCCCGACGCCACCGGTACCGCCAGTGTTTTCTTTTCTTTTCTTTTGAAATCTTCCTTTTTCAAGGGATATTTTTTCTTCATAGTGTCTCACGGTTTCTCAGGCCTTTTAGGCCTCTTCTTTTTCCTACATGGAACCGCCAGCCACTTTCTCCAAGAAATGTTCCATCTGTGGCGGTACAACTTTATTTTTAGACCCTCAAACTCTGTCTCTAACCTGCTTGGGTCCTGACCTTTTTCCTCCGGAGCCTTTAGGCAACAGTTTGGTGAGAAGAGGTTTTCAACATCGAGGTTCCCTCAAGACACTGTTTCCCTCCAACTACAGGGCACCGTCTCTTTCTTCTACACAGGATCAGGTAACCCACAAACAGTCTGTTAAGACTAGCCAGCCCTCGAGTGGTAGGTCTCATGCACAGCATGTAGACGGCTCCGGCCTTGCCCTCGAGGGCCCACTGGCTTCAAAACCCCGGCGGGAGTCTTCGGTCTCCAAAGCGTATGAGGGGTTTCAGGTTGTTCCTGGGGTTCACCCCTCACAGAACATACCTGAGCCGTGTCCGGTGGTGTCATCCGCTTCGAGCGGTACCGATACCCCGGCATCGGCACTGGTGTTGGATGAAACACTCCTCACCAGGGGTGGTCATCTGGCGTCCTCGGTGCCTTCGGGACCGGTAGATACTCTCCAGACTGACTTTACATTATCAGTTCCAGCACCGATACTACCACCGACGTCGGTACCCTCCAGACGTGCATCGATAGCCTCGCTTCCTTCGATGCCGAGTCTGGAATCGATCTCCAGTCTGGAGGACTGGGTACCAACTCACCTTGGTACAGGCTTCCAGCGGTACCGAAGGCTTGGTTCCGATGATTCGGATCCACAACTCTCGGTTCCTCCGAGGCCGTTTGAGTTGCCACTGGTTGGGCTTCATCCACCGGTATCAGACACGGTACCGAAGCCGGTACCGATGTCCACATTACCCTTGCGGTCGGTGCCTTCCATGCTTCGCTCATCAGGCTCTTTGCCCTCAATGCCGAGTTTGGAATTGATCTCTAGTCTGGAAGACTGGGTACCAACACGCTTTGGTACCAACACCGATCGATACCGGAGGTTCTCCAGGACCAAGCAGGAAGTCAGTCCTCACTTATGGGTGTCATCGACTCCGATGAAGCCCTAGCGGAGCATTTCCCCAGCTTTCCATGAAAGCCTTTGGGAATGCAGGCACGCATGCGCGGTTCCCATCCCGCCTAAAGGTGCCATCTTACCTCAGTCTCTTTTTTTCCTTGAAGCCCATCGGACGTGTGTCTTTTTTTTCCCGGAAAAGAGAAGTTTTTTCTTGGCGTTATTTTGCTTTTTTCCTCGGATTCGACATCGGTTCCCCTCCCGCCGGGTTCGGTACACCGGTATCGAATCCCTTTTTTCTTTTTTCAGTTTTTGCCCTTAGTGGCTAGGCGCTCGCGCCAATTCTTTTTCTTTTTCCCTGGAAGGCCGGTCCTTTGACCTCGCGGGGAACCTTTTCTCCCCAATGGCTTCCAGTGGTTTTAAAAAGTGTGATCGGTGTAAGAAGATAATGTCTCTCACCGACACACACGACTGCTGCCTTCGGTGCCTTGGCCCGGAACACGATTCCCAAACGTGCGGGCCATGCGGAAAAATGTCTTCCAAGGCCCTCCGAAGTCGTCAGCAACAAAGTGAAAGGCTTTTCTCGGACTCGGCCTCTGCCCTGGCCCGGACCTCGTCTGAGGCCTCGACATCTCAGGATTCCGATCCCGAGAGGCGTCGGAGCTCCCCGGACAGGGAGTCCCCCGACCGGGAACGTAAGAGGAAGAAGCGGCTCGCGAGGGCGGCGTCGGAGGAGGTCCCTGAGCCCTCGAGGGCCAGGTCTAAGACCCCCGACCGTCGTCCCGGGCCCGTGGACCAGGAGAAGCCAACTAAAGTTCCTCGCATGGAGCCGGAGTCTGCTGGACACGTAAGTCCTGTTGTCCTCGTGGACTCGCCTCCCTGAGTACCGACGTCGGGGGCTGCTGCGTCACCCGAGCTGAGTCTCAGGTTGACAGCCTTGGAGAGCAGAATGTCTGCCTTCATGGATCAGCAGCGGGCACTGATGGCCAGCCTGTCTGGCGCATCTGCCCCGACCACCGGGACATCGACTTCGAAGTCGACCCCGGAGACCGAGCCGATACTAGAGTCCCTTGCAGCTCGAGGTCGTCCTCGGTCGAGGTCTCCCTCGACCTCCCGTTCGGGACCGAGGGTCTCGACGCTGGTGCCACCGACGTCGGGACGGGTGCCTAGAGGCCCCGCGGGGTCGGACCTCGACTCGACATCGGACGAATCTGCTTGGGAGACCGAAGATGAGGAGTCTCCTGATACCTTCAAGACTCGGTGTGTCCCTTCGGACTCACCTGAGTCTGAGCCCCGGAGTATTCATATTCATATTATTCATATTCATTTATTTGATATACCGCCTTTCATTGGTAGGCAAAGCGGTTTACAATTAAAAATTTACACACAAAAGGCACAAGGCCAGGAGTCGGAAAGGAAGTAGATCCCCTCCAGAGGATACTAGGTTCTCGGAGTTTGTCCGCGATATGGCCGCTGCCCTGGCTATCTCGGCTGACCCCGAGGAGGAGCTTCGAGTTGAAGAGCTCTATGCTCTGCAGTATGACTCTCCTCCGAAGGAGGCCTTTACTGTCCCGGTTCCTCCGATGCTGGAACGGCTCCTCTTCCGGATGTGGGAGGCACCGGCCTCTGCGCCGGTTTTGAGCAAGCTAGTCGATTCCATCTATCGGCTCCGCAAGAGTCCTGGCTTCCAGAAAGCACAGCTACCCCACCATTCCATGGTTGTGGAATCGGCCATGCATCGTCTGAAGAGTCAGAAGATGCACTCCGCGGTGCCTCCTGGAAGGGAAGCCCGAAGCCTTGATGGCGTCGGTAGAAAGTGCTTTCAGGGCTCGATGCTTGCTTGCCGTGTCCAGACTTACCAGCTGTACACCATTCCTCCCTTGCAGACCCAGCCCTGCACAGGAGGCCGCCTTGCCTTGTTCGCCCACAAGTGGCCCTTCATAACCCAAGACAGTTGGGTGCTGGACATAGTCCATCGAGGCTATGCACTGCACTTTCACCAACTGCCTCCACCACACTTCCCAGGGGAACCTTTCCGGCCTCCCTTGCATACAGCCCTTCTCCTCCAGGAGCTAAAAGGTCTGTTGCTGGACAAGGCGGTGGAGCCTGTGCCTCCCCACTTCCGAGGTCACGGGTTTTACTCCAGATATTTCCTGGTGCCAAAAGGAATCGGTGGTCTTCGACCCATTTTGGATCTCCGAAACCTGAACAAGTTTCTAGTGAAAGAGAAGTTCAAGATGCTTACTCTTGGAACACTTCTGCCCTACCTCCAGCAGGGAGATTGGCTTTGCTCTTTAGATCTAAAGGATGCTGACACTCACATCCTTATTCATCCAGACCACAGAAAGTACCTCAGGTTCATTGTGGGAGGAAACCATTATCAGTACAGAGTACTGCCTTTTGGACTGACCTCCGCTCCCAGGGTGTTTACCAAGTGCCTGGCAGTGGTGGCAGCCTACCTGAGAAATCAGGGCATCTTTGTGTTTCCTTACCTAGACGACTGGCTCATCAGAGGCCAGACTTCCCTGGAAGTTCAACAGGCCACCAACAGGACCATACAACTGCTCCAAAAGGTGGGCTTTGTCATCAACTTCGCAAAGTCTACTTTGCTCCCCTCCCAGAACTTGGAGTTCATAGGGGCAAGGTTGGATTCTCGGCTGGCAAGAGCATTCTTACCAGTGGACCGGGCACAAAGGCTCATGGACCTCACCAGCAAGTTTCTGCACAGGTCCCTGGTCTCCGCCAGACTCTGTCTCAGGCTTCTGGGTCACATGGCGTCGACGGTACAGGTGAACCCCCAATGCCAGGCTCAATATGAGGCCTGCCCAATAGTGCCTTCGGACTCAGTGGTCACAAGCCTCAGGCAGTCTCAGAGACAGGATCAGTGTCCCACCGTTTCCTGGCCTCCTTCAACTGGTGGTTACACTCCCCCAATCTGCTGGTGGCGGTGCCCTTTCAGATCCCACCTCATACAGTGGTACTGACCACCGATGCCTCTCTGCAGGGTTGGGGAGCACACTGCCTAGACAAGTGCACCCAGGGCCTGTGGTATCATTGGGAGCGTCCCAGCAGATCAATCTGCTGGAACTCAGAGCTATTCGCTTGGCCCTCAAGGCCTTTACTGCTTCCCTGGCACAACAGTCTGTCTTGATCCAGACAGATAATCAGGTAGCCATGTTCTATGTAAACAAACAGGGCGGGGCTGGTTCCCAGCCCCTTTGCCAGGAGGCCCAGGACCTCTGTTCCTTTGCCCTGAAGCACAAAATGCTCCTCAAAGCAGTCTATCTTCCAGGCCAGGAGAATTCCCTGGCCGACAGATTGAGCAGGATTCTGCAACCACACGAGTGGCAGCTACATCCTTTGGTGGTTCAAAAGATTTTCTTGAAATGGGGGCTTCCCTCCATAGACCTGTTTGCCAGTCCACTGAACCACCAGCTGCCAAGGTTCTGCTCCAGGCAACTGCATCCTCTGAGAGTAGCAGCGGATGCTTTTCTGATTACCTAGACTCAGGGCCTACTCTTTGCGTTTCCTCCCACCCCTCTGGTGGCCCGAACACTGTTCAAGATTCTCCGAGACAAGGCCTCAGTCCTCTTGGTAGCTCCCAGGTGGCCAAGGCAGCCTTGGTTCCCCCTCCTGCTTCAACTGGCAGTGGATCTGCCTCTGGGATTGCAGCCCGACCTTCTCTCTCAGGATCAGGGCTCCTTGTTGCATCCCAATCTTAAAGCTCTCAATCTGATGGCATGGAGGCTGCAAGGGTAGTGTTGGCTCCCTGGGGCCTGCCTCCCGAGGTTGAGGACGTTCTCCTAGCCTCCAGGAAACAATCCACTAGGAAGACCTATGCTCTCAAGTGGAAAAGGTTCTCTGTGTGGTGTCAGCTACGTGCTGAGGATCCTTTCTCCTGTACTGTGTCACTAGTGCTTCAGTACCTGCTGCACTTGTCCAATCAGGGTCTCAAGTCCAACTCTGTTCGGGTCCACCTCTCTGCTTTGGCAGCTCACCACTCCCTGGTTGAGGGCCATTCCTTGTCTGTGCACCCTTTGGTGTCTAGGTTTCTCAGAGGCTTGCTTCTGCTCAAGCCTCCCATACATCCTCCTGCTCCTGAGTGGGAGCTTAATTGAGGTCTTGCAGCAACTGACTCGCCCACCTTTTGAGCCTATGGCTACTTGCCCTCTACGCTTCCTTTCCTGGAAGACTCTCTTTCTGATAGCCCTTACTTCGGCTAGGAGAGTGAGTGAGCTTCAGGCCTTGGTTTGTGATAGTCCTTACACCAGGTTCTATAAGAACAGGGTTGTCCTCAGGACTCATCCTAAGTTCCTTCTTAAGGTTGTCTCCTCTTTCCACCTCAACCAGGAGGTGGTTCTTTCTACTTTCTTCCCTAGGCCTCATGCAAGTCAGACTGAAACAGTTCTCCATACCTTGGACTGTAGGAGGGCCTTGTCCTTCTACCTTGAACGTACGCAGGGTCACAGGAAGGCTTCTCAGCTCTTCCTTTCTTTTGACCCCAATAACTTGGGGAGGCCTGTGTCTAAGCGTACCTTGTCCATCTGGGTGGCTGACTGTATCACCTGGGCTTACAAGGCAGCTGACCTTCCTTTGCAGGGTAGGGTCACGGCCCACCGTGTGAGGGCAATGGCTGCATCAGTGGCTCACCTCCGCTCTTGTTCCATTGCAAGACATCTGCAGGGCTGCTACTTGGTCTTCAAGCCAGACTTGCAGCCCACTACTGTCTGGAGAGGGAGTCCCGTAGGGACAGTGCTTTTGGCCAAGCAGTACTCCGGAATCTCTTTGAGGTCTAGGCAACTCCTGCCCTCTGGTTGGGCTACCTGTGGAGGGTGTGTTCTTGCAAAGCCTTTACTGTGTTGCTGAGACTAGAGGGAGTTCTCTTGTTCAGCCTGGGTTCCTGGTAGCCCAGAGTTGGGGAGTCACCCATAAGTGAGGACTGACTTCCTGCTTGGTCCTGGAGAAAGAGTAGTTACTCACCTGTAACAGGTGTTCTGCAGGAGCAGCAGGAATCAGTCCTCACTACCCTCCCTCCTCCCCTTGGAGTTGCAGTTGTACATAGTTTACTTTTTACATTTTTGTGTGCTGTTCTTAGCTATGTCATTTGACTGAGGTAAGATGGCACCTTTAGGCGGGAAGAGAACCGCGCATGCGTGCCTGCATTCCCAAAGGCTTTCATGGAAAGCTGGGGAAATGCTCCGGTAGGGCTTCATCGGCGTCAATGACACCCATAAGTGAGGACTGATTCCTCCTGCTCCTGGAGAACACCTGTTACAGGTGAGTAACTACTCTCTCAGTACCGAGGATAGCGCCCGGTGGTTTTCGGTTACCTCGGTACCGATTGAACTGTCACCGATGGCTGCTCCGATGTCTGGATCGGGCTCGGCTCCGACATCGGTACCGGTATTGGCATCAGTACCGGTATCCACAGTAGCATCGTGGCCAACTCCTGCCATGCTGCTTTCAACAGGATCGCTCCCTTCTATACCAAGCTTGGAGTCGATACCTGGCATGGACGATGTGGTACTGACGGTCGCTGCTCCTGACAGCCAGTACCGGCGACCATCCCTTAAGGATTCCACACTGCACCGTGCAGCATCTTCCATTCCTATATATTTGGATAGCTCTTTCGGTGCTCAGGCTAGTTCTTCAGATCTAACCTGTCCAAAGGAGATTCCCGTTGGAGATCCCTCTTTTCAGAGTTTTCTCCTTGATATAGCAAGATCTCTTGCCATTCCTATCCCTGGACATGATCCTGCACAAGGCTCTGTTTCTACCAAAGCAAAGGAGAACATAATGCTTCCTTTGCATCATTCCTTGCAGGATCTCCTTCTAGGAATGTGGGAAGCACCTTTAAAGGTACCCCCACCTTCCAGAGCAACTGATCTTATATCAGGTGCCCTCCTCTCCACGGTTTCAAAAGACTCAACTTCCTCATCATTCCATAGTAGTGGAATCAGCAATGAGGCGGGTAAAGAGTAAGAAAAAGCACTCTTCTTATCCGCAAGGTCATGAGTCTAAGACACTAGATGCCTTTGGACGTCAAACCTTCCAAATATCTATGCTTTCTGCAAGAATTCTCTCATATATTTTTTATATGAGTCTCTCTTGAGGAGGTCACAAAGCAATTACATCTTTTGACTCCTTCCCTTCCAGAGTCCAAGAGTGCAGGCTATTCTTCACTGCTTAAGCATCTTCAGAATATCTCTTGGTTTCTTACTCGTGCTTCCCTAGACTCTTTTGAGTCTGTTAGCAGGACCTCTGCTGTAACTATAGGGGCACGACGTAGAGCCTGGCTCCAAGCTTCAGACTTGGACAAATGGGCACAGCAAACACTGGGACATACTCCTTGCACTGGAGACAATCCTTTCAACAAGGAGTCTTTACGTCAGGTTACTCAGTTGTCCACTGACTTACCTGTTCCTAGGGGCTGTTCTGCACCTTCTTCTGTCCCAGTAGGTAGGAAATGTCCTGCCAAACTTTCTTCCCATAGGAGAAGAAGGTTTTATGCATCATCTGCCCATCATACAGATGTTCCCAAACAAGGGAAGCATCGTCCTGGTCTGCAGAATTCAACCTCTCACCAGGCTCAGCAAACCCAGCAACTGCAGGGTTTCTGATCAGTCTTCATCAGATGCTTGTGACTCTTGGGGTTAGAATCTGCAGTTGCTTCTTCTCAATAGAGGCAATCCACTGCTTCATTCTAAACCCTAGACATGGATCTCTTCCCAAAAGACATCCATTTTTTCTATGTTCCATGAGTTGTCAGGATGTTCATGCCTATAGGTCACAGGGTTCTCCTCTTCTTCCTGCTAGGGAAAGAGGTCTAACCACTATCAAACGATAGTTTCCTGTGCTAGCATGTCTTTTTCCTTTCTATAGACTTACTACTGGTAAGTCGTCTTCTTCAGCTCCAATCTCTTTACCCTCTTACTAAGCTTTTCCTCTGTAAGAGCGGTATTGCTTTACTGGAGGACTTTTTCTTCAGCCTCTCTAGTTTTGTTACTTTTCCAGTGCGGAGTTTTTCCTCTCTGAGTTGACTCCTCTTTTTCAATCTTGCTTTGAGGCAGTTCATCAGACATGTCCAGAGTTTTCTACTCCTGTCCTTTCTGTTTTTAAACAGTGAGATTCTTTCTGCTGTCTGGCAAGTGGCTGCCTATGCAGGAGCCTTAATGTTTGGACCACTGGTTCTTGTCCACCAGCAACCAGATTTGTCCTCCACTAACTTTCTGTCTGGTCTTAATAGTGACTCCAAATCAGTGCTGTCATCTGTCTTGGAAATTATTTCACTACAAGCTTGTTGGATTGTCTCCTTTTTCTGCCACCTCCATTCCCCTGGGTTTGGCAGCATAGTTGACATAGGTACTGGCTCTCCAGCAGCCAGTTCTATCTCCTCATTCTCCTGCATCATGCTCTCTGCAGTTCCACAGCGAAGCTCTCCACTATGGGCCCTTGCTAGAGAGCATGGGGTTTTTTTCTCCAACAGCTCTCCTAGATGGTTGGAAAAGGCTTTTTCAGTCATGTCTCCCATGACTAGAAAGGTTCTCCCTTTTTTCACTATCTCCTTTTTAATATAAAGGACATAGGCCTTCTCTTACGTGAAAGCTTAAGGAGTTGCCAATTCCCTGCTTTGGTCCATAGTATTTCCAATCGGGAATATGCTTTTTCTCCTTGCAGCTCGTCCTGATGGTAAGAACGCATGATACCTTTTTGCCCTTAAGCAGGTCAGCATGGTATCTCATTTTTATGCGTCTTCTGTTCACTTACCATGCTAGAGTTCTGGAATACTCGGGACTTGCTGGCTGCAGACTGATATCATCCTCTGCTTCACGTAACCGTCCTGGGTTTTTTTTTGCTAGCTAGCATCCCTGTAGCTCATAACCAGTC
Source organism: Ichthyophis bannanicus (assembly GCA_033557465.1). Lineage (NCBI taxonomy): Eukaryota > Metazoa > Chordata > Amphibia > Gymnophiona > Ichthyophiidae > Ichthyophis > Ichthyophis bannanicus. The sequence goes on along the minus strand of CM066049.1, from coordinate 36,762,259 downwards.
GGAATAGATTCTCTATATATCTTCTCAAGTAGGTTCCACCTTCTTGTTATTAGATGAATCTTTCCTCTCCACATTTCCTATGTGAATACCCTTCTGTAGGCATATCTGTCTGCTTCTTTGCAGACATCCATATAGAGGCCTATATATTCATATCTATAGCATACATCTTACAGATGTCTATGTCTATCATTTGTATGTATTTTATGCCCTTTCATATCTCACTATAGATATATTCTTATATGTCTATCTATATATCTATATATTTATGTTTGTTTATTTCAAATTTGATATACCGCTCAGGCCAGAGGCATTAGAGCGGTTTACAATACTATATCATTTGAGGAAAAACAGAAAAGAACGCCATTTATATGATAGGACAGAGAAGAGGACAGAGACATTCAAACAGATAGGAGAAGAAGAGGAACAAGGAACAGCAAGTTACCACAAAATAGCAGCACATCAATCTATGTATCTGTCGAGATATTTTATTATCAGTAGATATGTATCTGCATATTTATCTACCTGACTATCTAGGCTCATATAGCCATATGATTCTGACAGATGGGCTTTACCCATACCTATGCTATCCATCATGTTTGGGGTTCTACACGCACAACCACTCTCTGTGGTAGTTAACAACTTCTACCATAACCTTAAGGTTTAGGTACCTCTGAAGCTCTCCATGTTCCAGTATCTCTCCTAGCTGACTCCAGTTAGGAGAGACATTGCGGATCTTCAGTTAATCACAGGCTCTAACGCCTCAGGTATTTGTCCTTTCTTTTGGGATACAAGGGGTTTCCATACCTTTTCCTCCCACAAGGACTGTGCCTGTTTGTCCAAATCGGTCAGCCTTTTCTTTTTGCCCCTAAGGGTGAGCCACTCTGTTGCCAAAAGAGTTGGGCTTATGTCATAAAGCCTTCCGCTAAAGGCCCACCGTTTTTGTACTACCCCAGTTATTACTGGGGTTCCCTCTTACCTTTCAGGAATCTGACCTCCACTGTTTTTTCCTACAGGTTTATTACCTTCACTTCACAGTGAGGTCCTCCTTGAGGTTCCTCTACTGGGTTCCCCAATAGATCCCATGAACTTCCTTACTGCTGTGTAATCCTGTTAGGGGAGGTCCATATTGCAATATTTCTTTCAATATCATTGATGATAATTATCATCCACACATGGACTCCTTGTCTGCAGTCCTATGCTAGGTTAGCTGTTCCACAGCACCTTTCTTTTTCAACTCCTACCCTCCATCCTCAGGATGCCTGGTGGTGTGGGGGATAGCATGTTCCAATCTATGACATGCTGGGACTCCAGGCATCTTAGCTTGGGAGTCCCCATATGTGAAGACTCATTCCTGCTTGTTCCTGGAGATAGCACAGTTACTTACCTGTAACAGGTGATCTCTGGGAACAGCAGGAATAAGTCTTCACAACCCACCTACCTCCCCTAGGAGTTGTATCTCTCTATCTCTTTCTTTCCCTTCTCTCTCTCTCTCTCTCTCTTTCCCTTCTCTCTCTCTCTCTCTCTTTTTGTCTCAGCTTGAAACTTAACTGAGGAGAGGCAGTTGGGAAAGGCGGGAAGGCAGCACGCAGGCGTGGTGGGATGCTTCCAAAAGCTTTTTGATTGGGAAGCGTTCCCGCGCAGACTCTGTCGGTACCGACGTACCCATATGTGAAGACTTATTCCTGCTGTTCCCAGAGATCACCTGTTACAGGTAAGTAACTGTGCTTTCTACGGTTGGTGCAGGACAGGGCATTTCGAGTTCTATTGGGCAAGATGACCATGGTAACCTGTATGAAATCTACAAGATGATACAAAAAGCAAGCAGAGCGTAGAGGAAATGGCTCCTCTTGGGTTGGGCAGAGAGGCATCTCGCTGCATTGATGTCCCATATGGCAGGAAAAGAAAAGGTCTAGGTGGATTTTCTGAGCCAGACACATGCTAGACCCTGGAGAGTGGCGCTTGCAACATGGGCATTCACTCAAATCGTTAAATGACTAGCGATGCCTATCATGGACCTGATGGCATCAGCAGAAAATGACAAATCTGATAGGGTTTTCAGCCCTTAGAAAGAGCATCGTTTGAAGAAGTTTGATTCACTGGTGCAGAGTTGGCCTTGAGAGGGGTCTATTGTTTGTAGTTTTTCTTCCCCCATGGTCCTTAGTGTGGGGAAGGTGGTTCAGAAAGTGGAGAACCATTTGGGTCTGGTGGTATTTGTGGCTCCAGACTTCCCCAAAAGACCATGTCTATGGATTTCAAGAGGTTAAAGATGGAGGATCCACTGAATTTTCCAGAAAAAGAAACTCTCGTTTCAAAGCCTGATCCAAATTCTGGACACATCTGTTTTATTACAGCTTGGCTCTTGGGTAGGCAAGGCAGAGGAAGGGGAGGGGGTATTCCTTACAGCTGATTGTGACTCTGCTTCAGTCCAGAAAATAATCCACTTCTCTGGCTTATGTTAGAGTTTGGCAAGGTTTGAGGGATGTGCCATGAACAGAGCCTCTATCCTTTGAGTGTCTCTTCTAGATATCCTGGCCGTTTTGCAAGAAAGCCTACAAAAAGTCCTGATCTTGAACTCCTTGAGGGTTCAGGTGGGAGCTATTGCTTGTTACAGAAGACAGGTCTAGGGACATCATTTGTCTTTTCACCCTGATATTGGCAGGTTTCTGAGGGGCGTGAAACATTTACACCTTCTCCAGGACCAAGCAGGAAGTCAGTCCTCACTTATGGGTGACGTCGGCGCCGACGTAGCCCTCGCGGAGCAATTTTCCCCAGCTTTCAAAGAAAGCCTTTGGGAATTGCAGCGCGCATGCGCGGTCGTCTTCCCGCCCGAGGGTGCCATCTTAGCCAGTCTTCTTTTTTCCGCGGAGCCCTACAAACGTCCCCGTCTTGTCCCCGCGAAAAAGTTGATTTTCTTCTTTATTTTATCCTTTTTTCTTTCGGTTCGACGCCAATCGTTTTCCCGCCCGGACTCGCGACGCCGGTCTCGAGTCCTCTTACTTTTTTCGGTTTTTCTGACTTAGTCAGCTTTCGTTTTCGTTTTCCCTGGCAGCCCGGTCCTTTGACCTCGCAGGGGCCCTTTTTCCCCCGATGGCTGCCAGTGGGTTTAAGCGGTGTGGTCGGTGTGACCGAAATATGTCACTAACCGACACACACGACTTTTGCCTCCGCTGCCTGGGCCCGGATCATGAGGAACTGATCTGTGGGCCCTGCAGCAAACTGTCCTCAAAGGCGTTGAGGAGTCGGCGGCATCAGCGTGAGAGAATCTTCGCTGACCCCAGCCGTACCCGGACCTCGTCGGAGGCCTCCGTGTCGAAAGGCTCCAGCTCGGACCGTCGCCGGAGCTCCTCCGACCGGGGTTCTCCCTCCGGGGACCATCGTCGGAAGGAAAAACCCGCGAGGGCGGCGTCGGTGGACGCTCCTGGTTCCGCGAGGGCCAGGTCGCATAGCCCCGACAGCCGCCCCGGGTCCTTGGAGAAGGAACACGTCCCGAAGCGACCTCGCCTGGAGTCGGAGATGCCTGCCCGGGTAAGTCCTGTGGTCCTTCTGGACTCGCCTCCGCGACAGCCGACGTCGGGCCCGACGCCGTCGGGGCCCGAGTCGGGGGCTGCTGGGTCACCTGAGCTCGGACTCAGGTTGACGGCCTTGGAGAGCAGACTGTCTGCCTTCATGGACCAGCAGAGGGCACTGCTCGCTGGCGTCGCTGCCCCGACCGCCGGGACGTCGACGTCCAAGTCGACCCCGGAGACCGAGCCGATCCTCGAGTCGATGAGAACTCGAGTCGATCCTCGGTCGAGGTCGCCCTCGGCCTCCCGTTCGGGACCGAGGTCGCCGACGCCGACTCCCTCGGCGTCGGGGCGGCTGGCGCCGCACCCTGCCCGGGCCGACCCCACCGAGTCCTCGTCGGAGTCGGTCTGGGAGTCTGAGGAGGAAGAGTCACCTGATTCTTTCCGGACTCGGTGTGTCCCATCGGACTCACCGGAGTCCGAGCCTCGGAAGCAGTCCCCCCCGGAGGATGCCCGGTTCTCGGACTTCGTTAGGGATATGGCCAAGGCTTTGGCCTTCCCTGCGGATCCCGAGGAGGAGCCTCGAGCCGAAGAGCTCGACGCCCTCCAGTATGACTCTCCCGCGAGGGAGCACTTTACTGTGCCGGTTCCTCCTATGCTGGAACGACTACTCTTCCGCATGTGGGAGAGTCCGGCCTCCTCGCCGGTCCTGAGCAAGCGGGTCGATTCTATCTATCGGGTCCGCAAGAGCCCTGGCTTTCAAAAGGCACAGCTGCCACACCATTCCATGGTAGTGGAATCGGCCATGCATCGTCTTAAGAGCCAGAAGATGCACTCCTCGGTGCCTCCTGGAAGGGAGGCCCGTAACCTGGATGGCCTTGGCAAGAAGTGCTTCCAGGGCTCTATGCTCGCATGTCGTGTCCAGACTTACCAGCTATACATGGGCATGTATCTCCGGGATCTGGCTAAAGAGCTAGCCGGATTCTCCGCTGGTCTCTCCGAGGAGCCCTTGCGGAGGTTCCTAGCCTTGTCCACGGGCATTTGGGAATGCTCTAAGTTCATGTCCCGAGCAGCCTATGATGGCTTTGAAGCCTCGGCTCGAGTGGCCGCAGCCGGCATCGGTGCCCGCCGACAGGCTTGGCTTCAGTCGTCAGACCTTGAGCCCTGGGTACAGGACAAGTTGGTCGATGTCCCCTGCCTAGGCGGGGAAAAACCTCTTTGGCAAGCCCATGGCGGAAAAGGCTGCAAAAATTGAGACTGAGACTCTCACCAGGACCAGGCTTTCTAGGAAGACCTCCGCCCCTTCCCAGAAAAAGAAGGGCTTGGGGAAAAAGTCCTTTTACCCGAGGAAGGCGGCTGCCTACAAACAATACCCCCATTATCAGGCCCCTGCAGCTCCCCAACAGGGCCAGCAGGCCAAGGGACGGGGTAACGGGTCCCGTAGGCAGCAAGCCCCCAAGCCTGCACCACCAGCCCCTGCTCAGCAGGGTGGGGGCTTTTGACTCGCTCAGCATAGCCTCTCCCCCCCCGCTGGTTCCTCCCAGCACCGGAGGCCGGCTGGTTCACTTCGCCCACAGGTGGTCCAGCATCACCGCAGATGCCTGGGTGCTTCAGGTCGTGCGAGAAGGCTACCTTCTCCACTTCCATCAGGTCCCTCCCTCCTATTTTCCGGGAGAACCTCCGCGCCCCCCTCTGCACAGGGAGTTGCTCCTTCAGGAGTTAGCGGGTCTTCTGCAGGAACAGGCGGTGGAACCGGTGCCACACCACCTGAGAGGTCAAGGCTTTTATTCAAGGTATTTTCTGATACCAAAGAGAACAGGGGGCCTCAGACCCATCCTGGACTTGCGCAACCTCAACAAGTTCCTTGTGCGGGAGAAGTTCAAAATGCTTACCCTTGGAATCCTTCTGCCCTACCTCCAGCAGGGAGATTGGCTATGCTCCTTGGATCTAAAGGATGCCTACACGCACATCCTCATCCACCCAAGCCACCGCCAATACCTAAGGTTTGTGGTGGCAGGAAATCATTACCAGTACAGGGTACTGCCCTTTGGCCTGTCCTCCGCACCGCGAGTCTTCACAAAATGTCTCGCGGTCGTGGCGGCCCATCTCCGGCTTCACGGCCTCTATGTCTTTCCATACCTCGACGACTGGCTCATCAGAGCAGCGTCCGCTCGGGAGGTCACCAACGCCACGTGCCGCACGGTGACTCTTCTGCAGCACTTGGGCTTTGTTATAAACTTCGCAAAGTCCACTTTGCTCCCCTCACAGGATCTCGATTTCATCGGCGCAAGGCTGCACACTCCTCAGGCGCGAGCATACCTACCGCTCGACAGGGCTCAACGGCTCATGGACCTAGCCGACCGTTTTCGCAGCCAGCCCCTGGTCTCCGCCAGGCGCTTCCTGAGACTACTCGGCCATATGGCTTCCACCGTCCATGTGACCCCCAATGCCCGCCTGAATATGCGGTCTGCTCAATGGTGTCTCCGCCAGCAGTGGCGTCAAGCTACAGGCGGCCTCGCAGACCTAGTGCGCGTCTCCGAGCCGCTGATCTCGTCTCTCCGGTGGTGGCTCTGGCAGCCGAACCTCATGTTCGGAATGCCTTTCCAGTCACCTCAGCCGACCCGGGTGCTGACCACCGATGCATCCCTCCTGGGCTGGGGAGCACATTGCCAAGAGGCACGTACTCAGGGCCTCTGGACCACGTGGGAGTCTGCTCAGCAGATCAACTTCCTGGAGCTCAGGGCGATCCGCCTAGCTCTCAAGGCTTTCTCCCACCTGACTTCCCACCAGTCCGTCCTTGTCCAGACGGACAACCAAGTTGCCATGTTCTACGTGAACAAGCAGGGGGGCACGGGCTCCTTCCTCCTCTGCCGGGAGGCACAGAAGCTCTGCTCTTGGGCCGTCAGTCACGGCATTCTCCTCAAGGCAGTTTATCTCCCGGGCCAAGAAAATTGCCTGGCGGACAAACTCAGCAGGGTCCTCCAGCCGCACGAGTGGCGTCTGGATCCCTTGGTAGTTCAGGAGCTCTTCCTCAAGTGGGGCCTCCCCACGGTGGATCTCTTTGCCAGTCCTCACAACCGGCAGCTTCCTCGCTTCTGCTCTCGTCAGCCACACCCCCTTCGGGTTGCGGCGGACGCTTTTCTGATCTCATGGTCGGGGAGCCTTCTGTACGCTTTCCCTCCCATCCCGCTAGTCTCTCGGACTCTTCAAGGTTCTCCGAGACAAAGCCTTCATGATCCTGGTGGCCCCTCGCTGGCCCAGGTAGCCGTGGTTTCCGCTCCTACTGCAACTGGCGGTGGAGGATCCAATCCCTCTGGGGGTACAACCGGATCTCCTCACTCAGGATCAGGGGTCCCTACTGCACCCCAACCTCAGGTCTCTCAACCTCATGGCCTGGCTGCTGAGAGGGTAGTCCTTGCTCCCCTTCTCCTGCCGGCGGAGGTGGAGGAGGTCGTCTTGGCTTCGCGACGGCCTTCTACCCGAAAATGCTACGCCCTTAAATGGCGTCGCTTTGCAGTCTGGTGTACCCAACAGTCTCAGGATCCCTTCTCCTGCCCGGTGTCGGTGATCTTGCAGTACTTACTACACCTCTCTAATCTGGGACTTAAGTCCAACTCCGTCAAAGTTCACCTCAGTGCTCTTTCGGCACATCATGTGCCGGTGGACGGTAGACCTCTCTCAAGCGACCCTCTCGTAGCGAGGTTTCTCCGAGGTCTCCTTCTACTTAAACCACCTCTGCGCCCGCCAGCGCCTGACTGGGACCTGAATGTGGTTTTGCAGCGGATCACCTGTCCGCCTTTTGAACCTATGGCTACCTGTTCTCTCCGTTTTCTGTCTTGGAAACACTGTTCTTGATAGCCCTCACTTCCGCTAGACGCGTAAGTGAATTGCAGGCCCTCGTGTCTGATCCCCCTTACACTCGGTTCTACAAAAATAGGGTAGTCCTACGGACTCACCCAAAATTTCTGCCTAAAGTGGTCTCCCCTTTTCACATCAATCAGGAGGTGGTACTTCCAACCTTCTTTCCCAGACCACACTCCAGCCGAGCTGAAACGGTCCTCCATACCCTGGACTGTAGAAGGGCATTGAACTTCTACCTTGACCGTACGTGGGAGCACCGTTAAAGCTGCTCAGCTTTTTGTGTCTTTTGACCCCAATAAATTGGGGCTCCCGGTCTCCAAGCGTACTCTGTCCATCTGGGTTGCGGACTGTATCTCTTGGGCTTATGGGGCAGCCGGACTCTCCTTAGAAAGTCGAGTCACGGCTCATTGCGTTCGGGCAAAGGCTACGTCAGTGGCTTACCTCCGCTCTGTTCCGCTGGCAGACATCTGCCGGGCCGCTACTTGGTCTTCGAGCCAGACTTTTGCGGTCCATTACTGTCTCGAGAGGGAGTCCCGTAGGGACAGTGCTTTCGGACAGGCAGTCCTCCGTAATCTCTTTGAGGTCTGAGCAACTCCTACCCTCCATCCCGGATGTGGGCTACCGGTGGGTGATAATTCAGCGAAGATTCTATCCTTCTGTGCTGCTGAGCTAGAGGGAGCTCATTTTTGTGCTTAGGGTCTCCGGTAGCCTTGAGCTTGGGAGTCCCATAAGTGAGGACTGACTTCCTGCTTGGTCCTGGAGAAAGCGTAGTTACTCACCTGTAACAGGTGTTCTCCAGGAGCAGCAGGAATCAGTCCTCACTACCCTCCCTCCTCCCCTTGGAGTTGCAATCGTCTGCTTATGTTCTTTTTGCAAATTTTCTGCTGTCTTTTTTAGCTATGTCATCTGACTGGCTAAGATGGCACCCTCGGGCGGGAAGACGACCGCGCATGCGCGCTGCAATTCCCAAAGGCTTTCTTTGAAAGCTGGGGAAAATTGCTCCGCGAGGGCTCCGTCGGCGCCGACGTCACCCATAAGTGAGGACTGATTCCTGCTGCTCCTGGAGAACACCTGTTACAGGTGAGTAACTACGCTTTCTTGGCATCCAGTGGGGTGCCATCTTGGGATCTGAATCTTGTTCCTTTTGCCTTGGTAAGGTGCCTTTCAAGCTGTTTCAAGAGGATTTGTTTGAAGGTCATCCTGCTGAGGGTGGTGTTTTTGGTGGCCTTTCATATGAATCAAGCAATCTCTCTTCCTGTGTTTCAAGAGACAGAGAGTTGAGAAGAGGATATGCAATTGCATCGGTTAGATATCCATTGGATTCTGCAAGGTACTTAAAGAGAATCAAATATTTTTCACAAGCCCAATCATCTGTTAGTGCTGTTTGGAGTATCCAGAAGGGAAGAGGTAGCCTCAAATGCGACCATAGCCCATTGGATCAAGGAGGCAGTGTTGTCTGCATACCTTACCCAAGGACATGAGATCCCCTTGGAGTTGTGGACCCATTTTACAAGGATGCAATCAGCATCCAGGGCAGAACATGGTTTGGTTCCACCTCAGATTTGCAATGTGGACTTTGTCTTCCCTTCATTCCTTTGTGTGATGACACAGACTGGATGTACAAACCAGGTGGAATGTGACCTTCGGGGCACCCTTGTGGGAGGCAGGTTTGGCCATACACATAGGTACTACAGTCTGTAAGAAGATTGTCAGTTGATTAATACTCTGCTCTTTTGTTCATATTGTTCTTGCATGCATTTTGGCATCATTCTTTTTTTGCCCTGAAGGCAAGAACTTTATATCATTTTCATTGGTTTCAGGTCCTCTTTGTTAATTATAGGGGAATAAATTGTTTAATTTGCTTTGTTGCAGAGAACATGGCTGGCTGTGGCCTGTACAAGACCCTTACAGGGTGATGTCATAAAATCAGTGGTTCTCATTCTCCATCTGCTAGTAGGAAAGTATAAACCTTTGCATCTCCACTGGACTGGAGGGACTCAAGGAAAGAAAATCAGCAGGTAAATTCAAATTTTATTTTATCGGTTGGCTTCCATTCCATTGCTGTGATAGGATATTGGCAAGTATTTAATTCACACCATTTCTACATTACAGTGATATTGTTGAGAGTTTGGGAGCTCTTTGTCTCCATCTGCCTGCAGGGTCTCACTACACCAGAGAAGGAAGCTCCTCTGTGACTCATCATTGCTTGGCTTTGAGACCAAAGCAGGCTCGAGGAACTTCTCAGATGAGACTGCCACATTTGCTTTTTCAGATTTCAGAGACTTTAGTCATACCTGAGTTTGTCTGAGGGATTTTAGAATCTGTTCTATATATCTGAAGATTTTGACCTTGAAGAAAAGGATTCTCTTGGATTCCCATCACATCTCCTTCTGACATAGGCTAGGAGCGAATCTCTGCTTGAAGATCTTTTCCATCTCACATTGTTCAGCGAATGACTAAGGCTGTCCTATTTCACTTCCACGCAGGAAGAGAACCCAGGTCTTCTCAACTACCTGAATGCTTCAGAAGAACTAGTGGAGTATTTGTCCATCCCACTTATCTATGTTTCCCATGTCTAAGAAGGTGGACATGAAATATTGTATCCAAAAGGCTCCCATATTCAGTAAAAGCTATTTACTGCACCAGTCTGTGGTGATTAAATCCATGTTGAAAAGGATCAAGAAGTCAATGGACCACTCTAAGGCACCTTCAGGTGATGATTTCAAGACCTTGAACCTTTCAATAAGAAAGTATTGTGTAATGCTGCGCTTTGCTTCTGCATAGGTAATCACTAACTTTACATGGTACTCCAGAAAGGATGTAGAGATTCATTTGGTTTCTTCCTCCAGAGAATATAATTCATTTGCCAGTGGAGCAAGGAAAGAGAATTATAAGAAGTATTTGGTCTACTTGACCTACAGTGCTTTTGAAATTTTGAGAGCCTTGGCCGTATCTATCAGGGCATGCAGCAGACTCATTTCTGGGAGATTCAGATTTCTGGGAGGATGTGCAGTGCAGGCTCCCTGACCTGCCTTGAACCAGTGAAAACTTTTATGAAGAAGGTATTGAAGTTGTTAAGTGCTGTCGAGTCAGAGTCATGACGACCCTCTGGATAGTTACCCTAAATTGTGTTCGTTCTTGAGTCAGGCGGCTCATTGTTGACAGACTGGTACCCGTAGCTGCTGTTATTGTATCGATCCATCTCATTGCTGGCCTTCCTCTGTTGCGCTGACCTTCTATCTTGCCAAGCATGATGTCTTTCTCTAATGATCTCTCTCTTCGCATGATGTGTTCAAAGTATGAAAGTCGAAGTCTTGTCATCTGAGCTTCTAAAGAAAGCTTAGGTTTGATCTCCTCTAGTACCGACTGGTTTGTTCGTCGGGCAGTCCATGGTATACACAGTATTCGCCACCAGCACCATAATCCAAAGGCATCAATTTTCTTCCTGTCTATCTTTTTCACTGTCCAGCTTTCACATCCATATGATGTTATTGAAAATACCATGGCTTGAACAAGTCGAATCTTTGCATGGAGAGAGACATCTCTGCTCTTGAGAATCTTATCTAGGTCTTTCATAGCCATTCTGCCAAGAGCAATGCGTCGTCTGATTTCTTGACTGCTTGTTGCTTCTTTATTGATAGTTGATCCAAATAGGTTAAAGTTGTTCACGATTTCAATTTCTTCTCCTTCAACGATGAACCTGTTGATTATGCCATTTGTCATGATCTTTGTCTTCATTACATTAAGGTTCAGGCCCATTTTGAGACTGTTCTTTGATTGTGAGTAGCAAATGTTTCAGATCATCTTCACTTTCAGCCAGTAATGTGGTATCATCAGCATAGCGAAGGTGGTTGTTGAGTCTTTCACCAATCTTCACACCTCTGTTATCTTCATACAATCCTGCTTCTCTGGTGATTTGTTCTGCATATAAATTAAACAGGTAGGGGGAAAGTATGCAGCCTTGTCTTACACCTTTGCTTATTTTAAACCATTCTGTTTCTCCATGTTCCATTCAAACTGCTGCTTCTTGATCAATGTACAGATTGTGCAAGAGTACGATCAGGTGTTCTGGTATACCCATGCTTCTTAATGTGGTACAGGGTTTCTCATGGTTTACACAGTCAAAAGCCTTGCTATAGTCGATAAAGCACAAATAGATATCCTTTTGGTATTCTTTAGTCTTTTCAAGGATCCATCTCACATCCGCAGTGATGTCTCTCGTTCCTCGCCCTTTCCTGAACCCTGCTTGCACTTCAGGTAGTTCTTGTTCCAGGCATGGTTGTAGTCTCTTTTAAATAATCTTCAGTAGAATCTTGCTGGCATGTGGGATCAGAGCGATTGTGCGATAATTTCCACAGTCGGTTGGATCACCTTTCTTAAGTATTGGTGTAAACACAGATCTTTTCCAGTCAGTTGGCCATGATGTTGTCTTCCATATTTCTTGGCAGAGCCTTATAAGTACGGTAACAGCTGCATCAGATTGCTGTAATACTTCTATGGGAATGCTATCAATGCCTGGTGCATTGTTCTTTGATAAGGCTTTCAATGCTGCTTCAACATCTTCTTTCATCACCAATGGTTCCCGATCATAAGGTACAGGTTGAAACAGCTGTTGGTCCACTTGATCTTTATCATATAAAAACTCTGTATATTCCTTCCACCTTTTCTTGATCTTCTCAGCATCATTCAACATAGAACCTTGAGCATCTTGTAACATTCCAATTCGAGGCTGGAACTCTCGTAGCTTTAGGAAAGCCGATCTTGTTCTTCCTCTAATAGTTTCTGCTTCTATTTCCTTGCATGCGTCATTGTAGTACTTTTCCTTGTCCTGTCTTGCTGCACATTGGAAATCTCTGAGTTCTGTTATTGTCTTTCTTTCTCCTCTGGCTTTAGCTTCTCTGCGTTTCTGGGCAATTTTCAGAGTTTCTTCCGTCATCCATTTTGGCCGTTTTTGCTTTTTCACCTTTTGTAGAGACTTCTCGTTTTCTTCCAACACAACCTTCTTGATGTCATTCCATAACTCTTCTGGAGCTCTGTCATTTGTATCTAAAGCAGCAAATCGATTTTGCAGGCAGTCTTTAAATTCCAGTGGTATATTCTCAAGGTCATATTTTGCTGCATTCATGAGTGGTTTGCTCTTTTTCAACTTTAGCTTGAGTTTGCATACTAGTAATTGATGATCTATACCACAGTCAGCTCCAGGTTTTGTCTTTGTTGATGTTATAGAACTTTTCCATCATTGACTTCCACAGATGTAGTCAATTTGATTTTTATACAAGCCATTGGGTGAAGTCCATGTGTACAGTCGCCGCTTGTGTTGATGGAAGAAGGTGTTTGAGATGAATAGATCGTTGGTCTTGCAGAATTCTATCAGTCTTTCTCCAGCTTTATTTCTGTTGCCAAGTCCATATTTTCCAACTACTTTGCCTTCTTCTTTGTTGCCAACTTTTGCGTTCCAGTCACCCATGACTATCAGGATATCCTGTTTGCATGTTCTGTCAATTTCAGCTTTAATTGTTCATATAACTCTTCAATTTCATTCTCTTCTGCAGCTGTTGTTGGGGCATATACTTGAATTATAGTTGTGTTGATAGGCATTCCTCGTAGACAAATAGAGATTAAGCGTTCGCTGACTGCATTGTATTTTATTACAGTTCTTGCAAATTTCTTCTTTATTATAAATGCAACACCATTTCTTCTTTGTCTTTCATTTCCAGCATAGTAGACCATGCGATCATCTGATGCAAAGTGCCCGATGCCAGTCCATTTCAGTTCGCTGACACCCAACAGATCAAGTTGTACACGTTCCATTTCATTCTTGACCACCTCCAACTTCCCTTGGTTCATGCTTCGTACGTTCGATGTTCCAATGCGTAAGACATCTTTACAGCTTCTGACTCTCATTTCATGCGCAGCTACATCAGCAGTCGGACGTCCCGAGGGCTTTGATCCAACCACATCATAAATGTTGGCTTTACTTTGAGAAGTCTTCAGCTCTTCCCCAGTAGCTAGTTGAGTGCCTTCCGACCTGGGGGTCTCATCTTCCAGCACTATAGCACAATTTGTTTTGTTGTAACTATCCATTGGGTTTTCATGGCAAGATACAGAAGTAGATTGCCAGGCCTTTCATCCGCGCAGTTTAAATTTGGTGGTGTTGCCGTTGTCACAGAAATGTGATCCTCTGCCATCAATACTATCCCATTATGCTGCTGCCCAGATGGGTGGTTTGTCTTGGTCTGGCACCTCAGCTGAGACCTGTCCATCTTGGGAGACCCTGCCAGTAGTTAAACTACCGATAGTTTAGCTCTCAGCATCACTGATGCACACAAGCCCTCACAGCACGACAAGCTGCAAACCAAGTATTGAAGTAGTGGATCGCATAAAAGACCACTTTCATGTATGCTTCAGACCTCCCCACTGTCACTTTGATCGTCACATGAAATGTTTTCTTGCTGAAACATTCCAACAGTGGCGATGTTGGTCACTATCAATACAAATCTCAAAGGTGCCACAAGTGTGATTACAGAAATTTCAAAGCTTCAATGAACAACCCAAAACTGAGACACTGTTTTGACTGACTGCAGATTCCATAGCCCATGCCCCAGTTTCTATGCTAGAAAATTTGTCTGTTGGGGGAGCCTCTTTGTATACCAGGGCTTAATTTCTAGACAGAGAGCCAGGGAAGGAGCAGCAGGAGAGGAGGGGCTAGAGTAGAATGACTGTTCCCTGGTCTGCTCTAGCCTCCCCCTCCTTCCCTTTAGGCTGTTTGGAAGGAAGGTGCTGGTTTAGAAAACTCTTGCTTCTCTGGAGTCTGAGAAGTTGTTTTAGAACTGGGTTCCAGGCTGCTCCCCAAGAAATTGAGCCCTAGCAGTGACAGTAAACAAATGATGAAAGACTTCTATGTTAATAAGTAACAAACATCTGGAATTCTGGACATGTATAAATTCTGAATAATTTTCTGAAAAATTCTCTGTATAGTCTTAAAAGCAGAACTCATTTACTCACGTCATCTGATATGATTCATACAACGTTTTACTTATGTTCTGGTGCCCATTTTGTCTTGTGTTCTGTTTGTTTCTAGCCTGTTCCCGTGTTCAGGATTGGTCCAGCAGGGATCTTACTACTAGTACTAACCTCCTTTTCTGTGTATCTGAACAGTGTTTGTATAACCATATAGTAGACGTTCTAGCAACTGTACTATACATGTAGCACACTCCTGCTTCATCTAGCAGGAGGAATGATGGGAACCTGTTCTGTGGCTGCTGAACATTGTGTACAGTTTGTGCCAGGACCATTTTCAAAACTCATGGCCCAGCTCTACTGATGTAATGCTTAAGGACATCTTAGTAATCCTGTGCAAGATTTATTTGTGCTTCCTACTAGCTAAGTCCTGCTTATGCAATACCCCCAGGACAGCCATGCTGCCAGGTATCAGAGACTTAGTCTCCATGCACAGGCAGATTAAGGAAGCAGGACTGTTGCTACCTTATATACTAAGCTGAGCATCATATATTACATGTGGAATTCAGTCTCGAGCCTTGTTATTGATTTCAGAAACTCTGTGGGACATTTGCAGTGCAATATTTTTCCAACCTTATCCTTAAATCCTCCAGTTGCCCTAAGAAGCTTTATTCTATAGTTTCTCAATTATCCCTCAATCTTTCCCAATTGCTACTTCCTCATATCCCAGTTCCTTTTCACGTCATTCCTGGTCCACATTTAGTAAAGTTACTCTTGTAATTATTTATTTATTTATTTATCCATATTTATATACCACCTTATCCTTCAATCAATTACATCCTTTCAGAAATCAGCATGTATTCTCGATCCTATACCCTCTTCTTGGATCTCTGTACCTTCCTTAAGTCTTCCTATTGTGATATTAACTCCAGTCTTTAATCAGGCATTTTGCCCCTTCCCTGAAAATAGTCAGTTTTCCCAGTTCCAAAGAATAAGTCTATAAATCTTACTGATCCCATAAACCTACCATCCGATTTCATATTTATCTTATCTTTCAAAACTTACAGCGAAACAGGCTTTTTCACAATTGTCTAAGCACATTGAACATACCCTTCATTCTCAACAGTCAGGTTTTTGCCATGGCTTTAATACAGAAACAGTTCTCACTTCTCAATGAAACTTATTCCTCATTGGATAATTGTAAATTACCCATACTAGCAGTTTCCTTGGACTTCTCTGCGGCATTCAATTTAGTACATCAAACAATTCTAGTCTCCCATCTTTCTGATATTGGCATCGCAGGTTAAGTTTATAACTGATTTTCCTCTTTACTCACTGATTGCTCCTTTCGAGTCATTACTGGGTCCTCGTGATCTTCTCCTGTGGCCCTCTTCTGTGGTGTCCCCCAGGATTCTGTTCTGTCACATTTGTTTAGCATCTTTCTCAATCCCCGTGCAACCTTATTTCAAGACCTTAACTCTAGTGCATATTACTATGTGGATGATATTTTACTACTTACCTATATCAGTTCTTTCATGTCAAATCTATTTTTTATCAATCGTACTCTTGATTCTGTCTCTACTTGGCTTCAACACAACTATCTCGTTGAACCCCAATAAAACATCAGCTATCTAGTACACCGATGGCTCCACACCATCATTCTTAGGCCGCTCAATAGGGAGAATTACAATTCAGCACATCTACTCTTAAATCGGGGAAGAGCTGAAGACTTTTCAGAGTAAAGCCAGCATTTATGATGTGGTTGGATCAAAGCCCTCGGGACGTCTGACTGCTGATGTAGCTGCGCATGAAATGAGAGTCAGAAGCTGTAAAGATGTCTTACGCATTAGAACATGGAACGTACGAAGCATGAACCAAGATTCGACTTGTTCAAGCCATGGTATTTTCAATAACATCATATGGATGTGAAAGCTGGACAGTGAAAAAGGCAGACAGGAAGAAAATTGATGCCTTTGAATTATGGTGCTGGTGGCGAATACTGTGTATACCATGGACTGCCCGAAGAACAAACCAGTCGGTAGTAGAGGAGATCAAACCTCAGCTTTCTTTAGAAGATCAGATGACAAGACTTCAACTTTCATACTTTGGACACATCATGCGAAGAGAGAGATCATTAGAGAAAGACATCATTGATTGATCTTCTAAGAATCTGTTTAGTATACAGACCACCTGATCAAAAACCAGAAAACTTGGATACTCTAATAGAACTCCTTAGTTCATCCACAGATTCAAACCCAATAATAATGCTAGGAGATTTCAACCTCCCATCCCTACCCTCCTCACACTCAGCCCATTTCCTTGAATCAATATCAGATATGGACTTCCATCAAATTATCAATACAAAAACCCCATAATAAAGGAAGAACACTTGACCTTGTCATTCTCCCAGAAGTACTTCATAAACTCTTCAACTCGGCATCACTGGAGTGCACCCCAATCCCTTGGTCAGACCACCACCTAATCAAATTTAGCCTTACCTACACTGAAACAAATAATAAAAACAGATCTTTACTGGCTCCAATACCTAGATTTAAGAGATTCAATAAGGAAGAATTTCTCGATCTAACGATCCCCTATCTATCACCATCACCCTCTGACCTAGACAAAGCTGTTGCAATCTGGCATAAAACAATCACTAAGGCAGCCGCTAACAATCAATCAAAAGGAATAAGTGCCCCAGAAACAGTGATGCCCCCTGGTTTAGCAACACTTTAAAATCAATGAAAAGAGAACTGAGGAAAATAGAATTAAAATGGTGCAGAACTAAATCAACAGCATACTATGAGAAATATCATAACCACCTCAAAAAGCATAAAGAAGCTACAGATAGTGCTAAGAAAAACTTCCACTCAGTCATTCTAACTAAATCTATAAACAGACCAAGAGAACTATTTACCATTGTCCAAAACTTAACCAATAACACATATAACCCTAGCAATGACATCACAGATATAACTGCCCAGACTTTAGCTAATCACTATATAAATAAAACAAAACTTAATGCATTCTCACCAATACCACTTATCAATACCAGCCTTCATCAAACTGATGTCTGGGCTGATTTCCACCCTATTACCAATCACAGTCCAAAACATGAGATGAGTGGAAAAACAATCAATTTTATTGAAATTATCAAGGACCTATCACCAACCCGACACAGGCCGTGTTTCGCAAACCTTCATCAGGGGTTGATCAGGTAAGGTACTAAAAACATAAAAGGCATAAACATTAAATAAAATATCATAATTAAAAAGTGTGAAAGAACAGGTCCAAGATCATGACACATAAAACATGCAAATATGGCTATTAAAAGATAAAACAATAAATATACTGTAAACCAAAGAAGAAGAATAAAAAACTAAAAAAGTGAGGATACGCTAAATAAAAAATACATTCAAAACAGAAACATGATCTGAACACAATATTAATAACATATAAGTTAAGAATTATGATAGAATAAAACAGAATAGGGTGTGACAAGCAATTGTGCACTACAGAGGTACCTTTGTATGTAGACCCAAGAAACTTGTAGCCCTCGGAAGGCAATAACTAAAATAAATAAATACAGCTTAAGAATACCTACTAAACATACAGATAAATACACATACATAGTAATTATCTTAAAAACTGATAATTGGTAAAAAACCACTTATTAATCATTAAAAGGGGGCTATTTTAAAATCAAGGACCAACCTCAATTGAAGAGCAAGAGGCTAAAAGGAGCAGCAGGAGCGGAATAGGGGAAAAATTAAAAACTTATAAATATCGTAATTATACAAAAAAGGCCAAAAAATACCTTAATACGTGGGCTCAAAGAACTATGTAGTCCTTAAGAAAATTATTGATGGTATAACTGGAATAAATAAATAAATACAGCTTAAAAATTCCTACTAAACATACATATGGATAAACATACATAATAGATACCTTAAAAAAATAAATAACTAAAACCACCTATATACTAAAAGGGGCTATTATAAAATAGAGTGTTCAATACCATTGGAATTCCAAGGATGTAAAAAAGCAAAAGGGAGGAGAAAGTCTGATGCCCAAATATCATTGCAAATGTGCAGGAAACTAAAGGTCACTAATATTAGAACAGTGATTTTTTCATGAATCGTAACCTCGGAGCATCTATTCGTGGTAGGGACCGCAATTGCAACGTAAACTGGCAGGCTAGTTGTATATAATTGAAAAGAAATGAATCTAACTTGATAAGGAATGATATTGCAGAAATGAACGTTCCTCATAGTTCTAAAATTGACCTATGGAACAGAGGCACTGCGTGGAGAAAATGAAAATCTTTCTAACATGCCACCAGCCGCCGTGCTAACCATCAGCTCTGACCATACACTTATAGCAAGCAGACATACAAACTAAACACCCATACGATTACTGGAGATGAAGGGATATTGCAAAATTATATTTTGATATGAAAATGTAGCATAATTAGATAGACACGGGTATAAACCACCCTTGAAATTATAACTGAATATTGTTGCACGAATGACATATGTTCTTATTGAACATTCAAACCATATTTTATAGTAGGAATCAGAAACTGCTAGGTACATATGACCTAGATTGGCCACTGTTGGAAACAGAATACTGGGCTTGATGGACCTTGGTCTGACGCAGTATGGCATATCTTATGTTCTTATGTAGAGCATCATACATCCATTAGATGTATAGCCATAGTATAGCGAAAAGAACTATAAATATATGGAAATAATAGCTGTATATCAGACTAAGGGCACGAGATAAATCTTCTTAAAATAGCCTTCAAAAGAAACTCCACCATACCTCCATGGCAAAACTTCTGTGCAGAAAAACTTTAAAATAACAAAGCGGCAACCGTGCTACACGCACTAGAGTATAATTAAAGCTTGAAAACGCCGACTCATGCGCACATTCTTAACTCGCCAGGGAGCGGGAAAAAGAAGGGGCATGTCTAACCAAAGTGAAACAGGGCATTCAGCAAATAACCACTATAGGTTAACCCGTGACATAAAATAAAATAGAGTGACAGAACGATGGCACATATAAAAAAGGACTGTAAGAACAGCCAAAGTATGCAATCTTATTAGAGAAAATGTATAGGGGAATGAAATATGTGAATCAAAATCCTAAAAACGAAACTTAAGCTAATGCTAGCCAAAAATGATCGTTTAGGAAATAGTTTATTACTATGAGTAAATCAGTTGTAAAATAAAATAATTTTTAAATTTACAGCTCTCTAAGAGACAGAATCATAAACAAACATGACTAAAGAAAAACAGAAAGATCTTGATCTAAATTGAGGCCATGGGGAACAAGGGAATCTAATAAAAATATATATCTTTGTTCCAGCCTTAAAATGGTTCTATTTATGTCCCCACCTCTCCAGTTTGGTTTGACTTGCTTTATTACAAAAAAATCTCAAATCTGTGACCTTGTGCTGTTGATCACCAATGTGCAACCAGAGGTTTATCCTCCACATTCCTCCTAATGCAGCTCTTGTGTTCCATAATTCTGGTTTTAATGCTGCGGGTAGTTTTACCGACATATAATAAATTGCAGGGGCATTGGACTACATAAATGACATTGGATGTATCACAGAAAAATCATTAATAAAAAAACTTCTTCTGTGTAATAGGATGAATGAATGTATTTCTAACAGGTAATGTGTTCAGGCAAACAGAACACTTGCCACATTGGAATTGGCCTTTATATCATGAGAGATTTTCTCTCTGTAAGAGCTGAAGATACCAGTAGATTACGCAGATTTATATTACGTTTATGTGCAATAATGAGATTCATGTTTTGAAAAGCTGGCAAAGCTTGCAAGATATGCCATTCTTTCTTAAGTATGGTGGTTATTTTGACTGAATGTTGAGAATACAAAAGGGGGCACACAAGCCCTATATTCTCTTCCTTCGTCTTAAGTTTCAAAAGTGATTCTCGTGATGTATCTCTAGCTCTTCTATACGCAGATTCTACATACCGTGCAGGATAATTTTTGTCAAAAAACCGTCTTTTCATAGTAGATGCCTCGCTTTCAAAATCACATAAATTAGAACACACCCTCCTCACTCTAAGAAACTGACTTACTGGAAGATTATTCTTCAGAGATGGGTTGTGGAAGCTGTCATAATGTAGGAAATGATTCTTATCAGTAGGTTTCTTGTAAATCCCTCATACTCCTAAGAAAGTTAGAGAGAAAATGGCGTAAATCCCAGAACTCCACCAATCAAGCAACATACCTATCACAGCTAAGAATGCATCGGGAAGCGGTATGGAACAGAAGAAAAGCCTTTCATTCAGATCTCCTCAACCGCTCTCTAAACAAGCCACAAGAACTCTTTAACCTAGTAAGAGTACTAACCACCGTGCCAACCCCACCACATCAAGATGCTATACACCCCCAAAAGTACACCGATTACATCCAAGCCAAAGCCATCAAAACCTCAACAACCTCACCCCCAACTATTACCCAAACTTTTACATGAGAACCCACTCATCAAGCTCGCATCCCCCTCAATAAAGCATGTTGAAGATATCATTACCAGAATAAATACAACCATGGCATCCAACGATCCATGTCCAGCACACTGGATAAAAGCGTTGCGACATGAGCTCAGCCCATTCATATCCGAAATCATAAATCAATCATTCACAACAGGAATCTTCCCATTAGCTCTTAAGCAGACCTCCATAAGACCTCTTCTAAAAAACAACCAGCTAGACCCAACAAAAGAAGAATCTTACCGTCCAATCTCCAGCATCCCCCTGCTATCTAAGATAATAGAGAAGGCGACACAGATTCAGATCCAACAACATATAGACACCACTTCACCTCTGGACCCCAGTCAACATGGATTCAGAGAAGCCCATGGAGTTGAATCACTGCTGACCTCATTAATCAACACCCTCATCTGTGGAACCGACAATTTCAAAAAGGGCTTTGCACTAATATTCCTTGACATCTCTGCAGCGTTTGATTCTGTTGACCATAACAAACTCCTAACCCGACTCCAATGCAAGGGCATCCAGGGATTAGCATAGGACTGGTGCAAATCTTATCTCGAAGAGCGCTGGCAACATGTTCAAACGGAATCAAACACACCAAAACCTTTCCAGTTGAAACAAGGCGTCCCTCAAGGATCCTCCCTCTCGGCGCTACTCTTTAATATCTATATGCAGCCGATATGTGAGATCACCCGTTCATTTGGAGTATCCTTGCTAATATATGCAGATGATGTGCTGATTTTCACACCAATCAACGTTACTCGGCCTGATTATACAGTACTAACAGAGTGTTTTGATGCAATTACAGACTGGCTTCTCACACAGAATATGAGAATAAACTTAAAAAAAACAGAAGCCCTAATCATCACGAAGAATAAAGAATTTTCACCCCCAACTACTCTAAAAGTACGGGATGCAGAGCTTCCGATCAAACCCACCGTAAAATACCTAGGCGTAACCCTTGATCACCGACTGGACTTCAAAGAACACATAAACCGCACAGTGAAAACCGTCTACTTGAAGATCAGAACCCTCCGAAACCTCAAAAACATGCTCGACCCTGACAACTTCCGCACCATCTTTCAAGCCATAGTCATTCCACACTTTGATTATGCAAACATAGTTCTACACGGCCTCCCAAAAAGCACACTAAACACGCTGCAATTAGCGATGAACACTGCTGCCCGCATCCTCAATGGTGCATCAAGGAATGACCACATAACCCCCATCTTAAAGGAATTACACTGGCTCCCAATATCCTGCAGGACTACATACAAAGCATTACTCATGACATTCAAAGCCATTAATAACTTAGCTCCCCTAGCAATCTCCACACTCATCACACACATCCCTAACACTAGATCTAGAAGATCAGTCGGAGCTAATACTCTAATCATCCCAACTGACTTTACAAAATGTACACACTCAACTACTGCAAGAGCATTCACTTACTTCGCTCCCAAATGTTGGAATGACCTTCCACCCACCATAAGAGAAATTAAAGACCTCAAACAATTTAGAAAAGCCATAAAACACCACCTGTTCCTTTCATACTTCTCTCAATACCTGACCCCAACTTAGCCTAAACCCCATTACAATCCAATGTTGAAATGCTCTATTCACTCCCTGTATAACAAGAATACCATTGTATATAGTTAAATAATTTATATGTACAAAGTTTTCCCCTATGTTGTATCCTGTTAGACTTCCTGTTACATGTAAACTCACGACAGCCTGTTGCTATCTGTGAGTACTTTATGTTTACTGTAAACCGCGCTGATGATAAAAGTGCGGTATATAAGAGCGTTAAATAAAATAAATAAATAAAATAAAGCGTTGTAGAGAAACCATATTCTTCTTTCTTAATCAAAAGATCTAAATATGCAATCTTATAGATGTCATAGGTCATCTGAAACTTCAAGTTCATATCTAACTGGTTAATCCATATATTAAATTCAGATAGTAGTTCTTCAGTATCTTTCCACAGTATGAGTATATCATCTATATATCGAATCCAGAGCACAACATTATCTTTAAATGGGTGTTCCTTAAGGAAACTCTCTTCAAAATTGAACATGTAAAGGTTAGCCACGTCAGGGGCCATGGCTGACCCCATCGTTACACCCTTAATCTGCTTATAAAATAAGTTCCTAAAACAAAAGAAATTCTCAAAAAGCACAATCTGTGCCAAAGATAAGAGAAATGTTGTTGGAATGCGGCGATGTTCTGTCCGTTTGAGAAAATAATATACAAGAATATCGAGGGATTCTTTTTGGGGGACGTTGGTGTAGAGAGACTCCACATCTAAAGTAACAAGAATAATATCTCCATTATATGTTCTAAAAGTAGATAAGATTTCTATACCATGCGATGAATCGCGTACATAAGACCACATATCTTTAATAAACGGTCGTAAAAATATATCCAGAAACTTGGAAAGAGGTTCTAAAACTGAGCCAATCGGCCTGTGTCGTGTTGGTGATAGGTCCTTGATAATTTCAATAAAATTGTTTTTCCACTCATCTCACGTTTTGGACTGTGTTTGTGAGACTCACATGAGTACTGCCTTCCTGTTGGACTGCTCACCCTATTACCAATGACATACTCAAGAATATTATATCAAATCTAAATACTACAACCTCCCACCTAGATCCATGTCCTGTAATCTGGATAAAGAATACTCTTACAACTCTATCCCCCTTCATCCTCCCTATTATCAATCTATCACTACGCCAAGGGTATCTACCACCCACACTAAAACACGCACAAATCCGCCCCATACTCAAAAACGGCAACATCGACAAAACATCACCAAACTCATATAGACCCATTTCAAGTATACCTTTTATGGCTAAACTCATTGAAAAGGTTGTTCAAATTCAAACACAAGAATATATGGACACCTCCGCCCCCCTCGATGATCAACAATACGGCTTTCGCCCCTGTCATGGAGTAGAAAGGCTCTTAACAGTACTTATCGACACACTTGTAAGAGGAATCGATAACCCCAAACAAGCGTTCATCCTTCTCTTCCTGGATATCAGTGCAGCATTTGATAGTGTCCACCATACTATAATGCTTAATAGGCTCAATCAAATAGGAGTAAGTTCAACAGTACACAATTGGTTCACATCTTATCTGAGCAACAGAACACAAACAATTCAAATCGGCACCCAAACCTCTAACACATACAATCAGGTACTCAGCCTCCCTCAAGGCTCTGCCCTTTCAGCCCTCCTCTTTAATATTTATATCCAACCAGTCTGTAACATCTTTAAAAAATTCAAAGTATTCTACCATATATACGCAGACGATATAATGATGTACATTCCATTCACAATCCCCATACTCCCACTTCAGTTATTAACTGATTGTTTCAACGAGCTAGCTATATGGCTAAAAGATCACAATCTCCATATCAACCACTCTAAAACTGACATACTAATCGTAACGAAAAACCAATCATTCATTCCCCCAACTCACATTACACTTCAAAATCATGATATCAATATAAAAAATGAAGTGAAATACCTAGGCGTGATCCTTGATACACACCTCAGCATGAATACCCATACCAGAAACATAACAAAAAAAGTCTATTTTAAGCTCAAAATCCTAAAACAATTAACACCCACTTGTACATTTACATGACTTTATAAGTATAATACAGGCCATAATTACACCTCACTTTGATTTTGCCAACTCTTATAGGTGCAACAAAACAAAACATAAAAAGACTCCAACACGCTCAAAATGCAGCAGCCAGAACTATAATGAAGGTGCACCCTTTTGAGCATATAACACCTATATTAGCAAACTTACACTGGCTTCCAATACAATGCAGAATTAACTATAAAATGATAATAACTACATTCAAGGCACTAAATAATATGGCACCTGCCTCCTTAAACAAACTTATCTCTAAAGTCTCAAATAAAATTGCTCAAAGGAGAGGCCACGCAAATAAAATAAGGATATCAAAAGATTTCACAAAGGCCAAAAAGATAACTAACAAAAAAGCTTTCTCTCATGCAGCCCCCATTCTCTGGAACTCCCTCCCTGAAGCAATAAGAACATTAATTGAACTTAAAGAGCTCCGTAAGAATTTAAAGACCCATCTGTTCAGCCTACACTATGGACCAATTATAAACTCTTTATCCCAGACAGAAAATGGATAACAGATGGCTAGATGGCCATAAGTTATATCAACCTTAGACCAACATGAATTCAATATTTCCACTAAGCTTGCCACATTGATCCTAGCCCAAATGAATAGCTCTTATCTACTGTTCAATCTAACAGTAACACAACTTACTCTACACACGCACAAATATCTTTCCTTCTTTTCTTTCATCATTCAGTCTCAACTACCTTGTTTTAGTCGCTACTCCAGCTTACGTTAAGGGAGTTGCCTATATGAACCATACCTTTCTATATAGTTTTATAATGTTACCTAATATTACCCAACGTTAATATGTAATTAACAGACTATTGTAAATAGTTCACAGAAGTTTCATGTAAAAAACAGTATTGTTACACTGTTTCTTAACTTGTTCATTGTAAACCGTACCTGATCTTTGGAAGGTCGCGATATATAAGCGATTGTTAAATAAATAAATAAAAATAAAATAAAATCATGCTTGGCAAGATAGAAGGTCAGCACAAAAGAGGAAGGCCAGCAATGAGATGGATCGATACAATAACAGCAGCTACGGGTACCAGTCTTTCAACAATGAGTCGACTCCGATTCTACGGCACTTAACAACAACAACTCTTAAATACTTTGGGTGTCATATTTGATATCTCTCCTTTACCTTTTGTATCCATTCTGTGGTAAAAATGTCATTCTACTTGCTTTGACAATGCTGTGTAGTCCACCCATTTCTCAGCTGCTCGTTATTGACCCATCTCCTTAATTATATCATTTCACAACTAGACCACTGTAATGCAGTCTATGCAGGCATTTCCCTTTTCTCAGATGAAGTATTTATAATCCATACAGAATACTGCTATCTGCATTCTCTCTCATATTAAGAAATCAGATTCCTGATCATATCTCCAGTCTAGTCCCGGACCTCTGGGTTGTCTACCTTAAACAGCAGCTTGGAAACTGAGGAACCACCTTCTTTTTCTGATGTCACCAGTATATGATGCTGGGATCCGCCTTCCCTCCCCAGTTACCACAGTCTCCAAGCAGCTGAAGGGAGTCAGCCCGGGGGTCCGGGCTCTCTGGAGGAACGATTAAGAATAATTTTGGGATAGTTATGGAAAAAAGAAAGAGTAGACCCAATGTAGGGGGACACTGGTTCTTTTACACCAGATCCTGTAGTACAGTCTGTGCCTTTAAATTTTGCAGGAGTCTTCCCCCCCTCCCGTTAAGCCTTTCGGGTTACTGCGGGAGGGTGAGGGCAGCGCTTTGAAAGGGGCTGCAGTGGCTCCGGGTCTGTGCCGTTCGGACGGTGTGGAGCCGGCGCTTTGCAGACGTTCTGCCTGCCAGCGTGCCCGGCTCCCGGCGGCAGCGGCTGGGACCGCAAATCAAGGCATTTCCTTTCCTGTAGTTTTCACGCCCGGAGAGTCCCGAGGCAGCATCCGGTGAGGCGACGGGGCGTGAGTGCAGCACGTCGATTTGCGAGAGCCCGATAACGGTGAGTAGGTTCGCCAGAGGCTCTTTCTGTGCTCTGCTCTTTTAGGCGTGAATTCGGCATGTGAGGCCTACCGCGTGACCGGGCTCGCAGCGGGACGCGTTGCATCGTGTGTTTTCTGGGGGGGGGGGGTGGCGTAACACTTTCCGTCCGGGTTTTTCTGAGAGTTTGGTTGGTTGTGGGGGACTATCTTTCGGATAGCTTTGCTCATTTAAAAAAAAAAAAAAAAGTTAAAACAGAATATCGAAGCACAAAGGGAAGGAGCCCAACGGAGGTTCCAGGCCTGAGAAGGGGGCCAGTATAAAAGGGTACAAGGGCCTTCCTTCTGGGCTCTCTTGCCTACCTGAGGTGCTCGGGTGGCCGCGGCGGACCGAGGGCCTGAGGGGCTGCTGCTTGTGCATAAGATGCCTTCTAGACCCCAGTGCTTTGTGTGTGGGGCTAGGAAAGGCTCTGTGGCCGAATCCGGTGTTTGCAAGGGGTGTGCAAAAGAGGCCGCAGTAATGGATCAGGGGAGGGAGGCCAAGAACGGGGTCCCAGGAGCCGTTCCAGAGCTAGTTGCGGATCAGGCGGCTGTGTTACCCTCAGAAGAACCGGTAGCAGGTCCCTCCTCTGCTCCAGACATTTCTCCAGCTCCGGCGCTCTGGGCCAAGGGCCTGGCGTCTATTTTTTCTAATGACTTTCTCTCTTTGCTGCAACAGACGATGGGAGGAGCTCCTCTATCGCAGCAAGTTGGTATTCCGGTGAGACGCGGTGTGAAGAGGCCCTCCTCGTCCGTCCCCGCGGAAGGACGCCCAGGACAAGACGCGACGATTGGAGGATGAGGAGTCTAAGGATCCATCGGTGGTATCGGAGGGGCGGCTTTCCGAGGACGAGTGCCAGAGTGTGGATCTGGAGGAAGAATTGGAAGAAGGTGAACTCGAAGAGAAGGAGGATCAGGTGAGAGTAGTGCAGGTGTTCCGCAGGGAGGAGCTCCCGGCGCTTATTGTGGAAACGCTAGGGGCATTAACTATGCCGGTCCTGGGTTCATCGGAGGAGGACTCTGTGGAGGATCCTTTGTTGCAAGTCTTTCGGAAGACTCAAAGAGCCTTTCCGGTTCACAGGGTCTTTCAGGAGATGATTCAGGAGGAATGGAATGTCCCCGAGGCACCGTTAAAGGGTGTGAGAGTGATGCGTCGGCTCTATCCGCTTGTGGATCGGGATAAGGAAGTCTTTCAGCCGCCTAAGGTGGATGCAGCGGTGGCAGCAGTCACGAAGAAGACCACGATACCGGTTGAGGGGGGTGCAGCCCTCAAGAATGCGCAGGACAGAAGATTGGATGCCATGCTGCATCAAATTTTTGACGTGAACGCCTTGGCGCTCCAAGCGGCTATTTGTGGAGCATGGGTGGCCCGGGCCTGTCTTCGCTGGTCGCAGCGAGTTCCAGGAGAGTGGAGCGGCGATGGTGTCAAAGAGGTCTCCAGACTGGAGTCGGGGGCGGCCTATCTGGCTGATACGCAATATGATTTCATGAGAAGTTTGTCTAAAAGCATGGCTTTGGCGGTAGCGGCCAGGCGCTACCTGTGGCTTCGTAATTGGGCGGCAGACAATTCGTCTAAGAAGGCTCAGCAAGCTGCCTTTTAAGGGGTGTCTGCTTTTCGGTGAAGACCCGGAGAAGTTAGTGAAGGATCTGGGTGAGTCCAAGGGCGGTAGATTGCCTGAAGACAAGCCTAAGCAAGGTCGGCCAGCTCCCGGGAGCAAGGGCCAGTTGAGGGATTTTCGCAGGTACCGCTTTCAGAGATTTAATTTCCCTCAGAGAGGTAGATTCCCCGGAAGAAACAAGGGCTTTCAGGGGTTTCGGGGGGCGGGAAGAGGGTTTGGGGCCTTTTCTGCGGCTTCCTCGTCCAACTTTAAAAAGTCACAATGATGCCAGGGGGACCCAGGCTCCCCTAACTTCGGTAGGGGGGAGACTGCAAGAGTTTTATGCAGCCTGGGTCCACATCACGTCAGATCAGTGGGTGCTCGAGGTTATTCGAGAAGGCTATGCCTTGGAATTCCGCATGCCAGTTCGGGACGCCTTCATAGTCTCTCCCTGCAGGTCACCAAGCAAGTGCAAGGCGGTGGGGGAGACAGTGCGGAGGCTCCTCGACCTCGGCGCCGTAGTTCCCGTCCCTCACGTGGAACTTGGCTGCGGTCGATACTCCATTTATTTTATAGTGCCAAAGAAGGACGGCAGTTGTCGGCCGATTCTGGATCTCAAGGGTGTGAATCGCCGGCTCCGCGTGTCCCGCTTTCACATGGAGACGCTTCGGTTAGTTATCGTGGCGGTGCGAAAGAGCGATCCCAGGGATCGGAGCCTCCAACAGCGAGAGGAGCAGCGGCCATCCCTGCCCAATCGGGGCAGGCAACCACATTGCAAAAGACATCGCGCCATTAGGCGCGCCTGGCGGGCCCGCACCTGAGGGGGTGCGGACCTGTAAGCAGAGAACGATCGCACCCATCCTGAATTGGAGTGAAGGATCTTTCAAACGCAGCTACCACCAACTCTCCAATTTCTACGCTAAGCACTGACCTGTGGGCCTCCTCTTCGCCTATGCAACTCTCACCGGAGGGAGGATACTTCCCACTGAACCCGGAATACTCCCGGGCGAAACAGCACGCTCTCCTATCCCATCGGAGTAGCCCCCACCGCCTAAAGAGCACACCTGACGAAGCATAATGAGCGCACAGAACTAATTATAGACCAAACGCCCTCTCAGAAGTCGAGCACGAGAGCGCCTGAACCATCAACCCCTGGAGGTATAAGGTAAAATATCCATAACATCATAAGCGGCTAGCAAATGCGAAGTCCTTAGTGACGGAACCACAAGTAGTATCAACTGCAAACAGCCCAAACCAACAACCACAGGATACCTCCCCTGAACATAACAAGCCAATCCAATAAACAACTTAAGCAACTCAAGTGACTGTACCACTAGAACTTTTGACAATGGAACTGCTTAATGTTATATTACTGTTCTTACTATACCTAACAGCATGTATTTATAACTGCTTTGCAAACCCAATCTATATCCTCCCCTACATATGGCAACCATTTCAACCATTTCACCCACAAAATCCATTTATATGGCAATCATTACATCCACACAACCTACCTACAATACACACTCATACAATACTCACTTCTCCCCACCATATGCACAATAAAGTCCTACACGCAATCACCACAACACAAAGACAAAAGAAACACACCAACCAGGAAACATGACAAAAAAGCGCAAAATCCCACAACCTCACAAAATTACTCACATACCACAACACCACAAGGTTACCTATGCCCCATGCACATACATACTAATAAATGCCAGGTCAATAAGAAACAAAATACACATTATTCAAAACATCATCACAGATGAAATACCAGACATCCTCTGTGTCACGGAAACATTGGTCACTGAATCCGATCCTATCATAATCAACCAACTAAACAAACCTGGATACAAACTTTTCAACTCTCCACGCATCAAAAAAAGAGGAGGAGGAGTACTAATCCTAGCCAAAGAGTCATTAAACCTAACCGATACATCACAAGACACTGTCAAAGGAATCGACATACTAAAATTGGAGAGCACAACACAGGCCATCTGCCTCATATACAGACCACCTACATCGCCTCATGAAACATTGGCCGCAGCGCTAGAGATAATTTCAACCACCGCCAACAAAAAATACCAAATAATATTGGGAGACCTAAATCTAGCTTCAGCCTTACCTACGCATTCAAATACATTCCTTGAAGCCATGGACCAGCTTGGCTACAAACAAATAATACATGAGGCCACACACAACAAGGGGAATACTTTGGATCTGGTATTCATACCCAAAAAACATCAACAAGAAGTAACCAACAATTCCACCCCGCAGATCTTACATGTCCCTTGGTCCAACCACCACCTAATAAAATTTACTTTACTCATTCCGAACAAAGACACAAACCACCAACCTAGGCCCACAACACTGTCCAAAAGAAAATTCCAAAAGCTTGACAAAGAAGCGTTAATACAATCTATTGCAACTCACATAGACCTGAATCACTCCAACTTAGAAACTCTAATTGACCAATGGAACAAAGGAATAGAGAAAATCGCAGAACCAAAATCCATGACTCACAATCAGATGACCCACACAAACAAGAACTAAATCCGAGCTGTGGTACACCACAACACTAAAAATGATGAAAAAGGACCTAAGAAAACTGGAAAAGAAATGGAGACAAGGGAAAACACTGGAACGTAAAACAGAATACTTAATGCTCCTCACAAAATACAAAGAGGAAATCAACCAGGCAAAAAAGATATACCATACCAACCTACTCAACAAATCACTGAACAGGCCCAGAGAATTGTTTGAATTAATTAAATCACTTACAAAAACATCCCAAGAATACACCACAAACTACTCTATCAAAGCACAAACGTTGGCGGACCACTATGCCAGCAAATTAAACCCAACAACATCCTCACTACCCCCACTAAACCAAGAAAATGACAACTCGATACAACAACCTGCGACCTTAAACACAATGGAGAAATGGAACACATTTCATAAAACTGATGAGAAACAAATAGTAAACCTAATCTCGAACCTAAACACCACAACCTCCCAATTAGATCCCTGTCCTGCAGCCTGGATCAAAACCTCTAAGCTAGAACTTGCCCAATTCATTACACATATTGTGAACCAATCTCTACAACAAGGAATCATGCCAACACCCCTTAAAAAATCACTCATAAGACCAATACTGAAAAACAAAGCATTCAAAAAGGACGATCCAACCTCCTACCGCCCAATTTCAAGTATTCCGTTCCTAGCCAAAACTATCGAAAAAACAGTTCAACTACAATTACAGGACCATATAGACACAAGAGAAGAACTAGACGACCAACAGTATGGTTTCCGGCAACACCACGGTGTTGAAACTCTACTTCTAGTACTTTTAGATAATCTACTCAAAGGACTAGAAGACAGGAAGAAAATGTATATATTACTATTTGTAGATTTATCAGCTGCCTTTGATACAGTCCATCACAAAACACTCATTGACAGATTGGCCTCTATGGGAATAACAGGAACTACATTGAAGTGGTTCACTTCCTACTTAATAAATAGGATGCAGCAAGTTCAATTCAACGGCGAAAAGGCAAAAACATTTCCCCAAACCCAAGGAATTCCACAAGGATCAGCATTATCTTCTCTACTCTTCAACCTCTACATAAAACCGGTCTGCACAATATTTCAGAAGCACAAGATACAATACCATTTGTATGCCGATGATATAATGCTATACACTCAATTGGACACAGAAAACCCAAACTACAATCATCTCGAGATCTGTCTAAAAGATATGCAAACCTGGCTGCTGCAAGACAATATGTCCATTAACCATAAAAAGACAGAAATAATGTACATCTCCCGAAATCAAGACTTCAAACCACCCCCAACAATAACAATGAACAACAACACTTACTCGGTAAAGGAAGAGATAAAATACCTAGGAGTAACCCTTGACACAAATTTAAAAATGGAAAAACACCTCCGATTAACCAACAGAGCAATTTTCCACAAAATAAAGGTTATTCAACCCCTACGCAACATCCTCGACCACTCAGACTTCAGAACTGTAGCACAAACTCTGCTCATCCCGCACTTCGATTACTGTAACTCCATCCTTCAAGGCCTGCCTAAAAAAAACCCTAAAGATCCTTCAAATGGCTCAAAACGTTTCAGCCAGAGTGATCATGAAGAAGAAAATCGCTGAACACATCACACCAATATTAGCTGAACTACACTGGCTGCCCATAACCGCCCATATAAAATACAAACTACTAGTAACAACTTTCAAGCTCATACACAACATAGCACCATCATACCTCAACAACCTCATAAACACTCAACCCCCTTCCAGAAATAGAAGAATTTGCAACGCAAACACCCTATGCATACCAACCAGTATCAGATCAGCCAAAGCCTGCACGAGTAAGCGAGCCTTCACGTACACAGCACCTACCATATGGAACCAACTGCCAACAGACCTGAGGTCAGTTAACGACCTGAAAGACTTTAGAAAAAAGTTAAAAATGCACCTCTTTAACGAAGTATACGATCCAACTTAAATATACCTAAGAGCCAAAAATAAACACTCCTAAATTGGTAGTATATATCACTTGTCTATAGAACCACCACAAGCATAGCCATAAGGCTCTTCTCATGTAAAACCTTGTATAATATTCTCATATATTGTATATATGTTACTCCTATATTGTATATATGTTACTCCTATACTGTAATTATATAGTAATTTCTAATGATTCTCACCCGAAAATCAAATGTAAATTTTTGACTCATTACAGATGTAACCCATAGTTATGTTTGACATGCAAGTTATCCGCTTCTGATCGCTGGAAGTAGCGGTATACAAATGAAAAATAAATAAAATAAAAATAAATCTTACGTCACTAGACCTTGCGGAGGCGTACCTTCACATTCCCATTCGACCGGATCATCAGCGTTTTCTTCACTTCGCAGTCCCTTCAGGGCACTATCAGTTCCGAGCGTTGCCCTTTGGTCTAGCGACGGCGCCTCGTACATTCACCAAGGTCATGGTGGTAGTCGCCGCGGCGTTGCGGAAGGAAGGCATTCTGGTTCATCCATACTTGGATGATTGGTTAATTCGAGCAAAGTCCAGGGACGAGAGCGAAAGGGTGACTGCCAGAGTAGTGTCCTTCCTGGAGAGCCTGGGTTGGGTGGTCAATATGGGAAAAAGCCATCTCCTTCCCTTGCAGAGTTTGGAGTACCTCGGAGCTCGATTCGACACAAGGTTGGGGCAGGTGTTTTTACCGCAGCGGCGGGCCAGCATTTTGCGGATGCTGGTGCAGAGGTTCTTGAGCCTCCGGGCGCCCACGGCCTGGGAGTACCTGCAACTGCTCGGCACAATGGCGTCGACCATAGACTTGGTGCCGTGGGCAAGAGCGCACATGAGACCGTTGCAGAGAGCTCTGCTCAGGCGCTGGTCGCACCAGCGGGATTCTCTGTCCAGAAAGCTTCCTTGCCCCGGAGAAACGCACGTAGCCCTGAGGTGGTGGTTGGATCCCGTGGTGTTGCGAAAGGGAAGACCGCTGGAATCGCCGGTTTGGGTCCCAGTGACGACAAACGCCAGTCTAATGGGCTGGGGTGCGCATTGCCAGGGTCGGTTCACCCAAGGGCAGTGGGATACGCAGGAGCGGACCTGGCCGATCAACCGGTTGGAGCTGCGGGCTGTGACTCTGGCCTTGCAGAGTTTCCACAGGCTTCTGGCGGGGTCGGCGGTGCGTGTGTTCTCCGACAATGTCACAGCAGTGGCGTATGTGAATCGTCAAGGGGGGTACCAGCAGTGCAATACTGGAGGAAGAGGCCGAGGCCCTGTTTGCCTGGGCCGAAGACAAGCTAGAGGCCCTCTCGGCGGCGCATGTGGCAGGCGTGGACAATGTGCAAGCGGATTTCCTGAGTCGTGTGCGGGTGGACCCCGGCGAGTGGGTTCTTCACCCGGAGGTGTTCGACATGCTGGTGCGTCGCTGGGGGGCCCTGGTCATGGACCTCATGGCGACCTTTCAATCGGCAAAGGTCGGTCGGTTTTACAGCAGAAGAAGAGAAAGGATGTCAGAGGGTCTGGATGCGCTCGTTCAAAGTTGGCCAGAGGGGCAGCTTCTGTATGTTTTCCCTCCATTGGCGCTGATAGGCAGAGTTATCCAACGCATCGAGGAGTACCGAGGTCAGGTGATTCTCATTGCCCCGGATTGGCCTCGCAGGTCCTGGTATGCGGACTTGGTGCGGCTGGTGGTAAAAAGACCCTGGCGCCTTCCGCGGCGGGCGGATCTGCTGTCGCAGGGGCCGCTGTGGATGCCCCACCTGGATCGGTTCTCGCGTACGGCTTGGCTATTGAGAGGGCGCAGCTGAGAGCAAGGGGCTATTCCGCATCGGTAATCAGTACTTTGTTGCGAGCTAGGAAACGATCTACGTCTCTGGCGTATGTTAGGGTCTGGAGAGTGTTTGAGGCCTGGTGTGCCGATCGCTCGAGTGTGGCGCTAGAGGCCACCGTTCCGCAGGTCTTGCAATTTCTACAGGACGGTTTTGATAAAGGGTTGGCGGCTTTGTCGCTGAAGGTTCAGGTCGCAGCCCTCGTCTGTTACAGAGGTAGGATAGGTGGTCGCCCCCTAGGGGGGGCATAGTGACATTAAGCGGTTCCTTAGGGCGGTTTCGCTGCTGAGGCCTCCCGGGCGACACTTGGTGGCTAAATGGAGCCTCCCGTTCGTGCTGGAGGCCTTAGAACGCGAGCCCTTTGAGCCGTTGAGTCGGGCGTCGCTGAAAGATTTGACTTTGAAGGTGGTTTTCCTGGTGGCCATTTGCTCGGCGCGAAGGGTCTTGGAGTTGCAGGCCTTGTCATGTAAGGAGCCGTACCTGTCGTTTTTTGAGTCTAAGGTAGTTTTGAGGCTGGTGCCGGCCTTCTTGCCCAAGGTGGTATCGTCTTTCCACTTGAATCAGGTTGTGTCCTTGCCGGTGTTTCGGGGGCCATCGGAGGGTCCTTCCCGCACTGTTCGAAGTCCGCTGGATGTAAAGCAGGCGTTGAAAAAGTATCTGCGCCAGACGGCGGAGTTTCGTAGATTGGAGAGGCTGTTCGTGTTGTTCGCGGGTCCGCGTAGGGGTGAAGCGTCATCGAAGGCCTCCATTTCGAGATGGATTAAACAAGCTATTGCTTCGGCATATGTACTGAAGGGAAAGCCTGTGCCGGAGGGGCTGCGAGCGTCTTGGGCGGAGTCTCGTTTGGTTCCGCCGCTGGAAATTTGCAAGGCGGCGACGTGGTCTTCCTTGAATTCCTTTGTGAAGCACTACAATCTGGA
Source organism: Ichthyophis bannanicus (assembly GCA_033557465.1). Lineage (NCBI taxonomy): Eukaryota > Metazoa > Chordata > Amphibia > Gymnophiona > Ichthyophiidae > Ichthyophis > Ichthyophis bannanicus. The sequence continues at coordinate 36,726,856 of CM066049.1, read as the reverse complement.
TGTCCAGGCGCAGCAGGACGTGTGTTTTGGAGCGGCGGTCATTCAGGCTGCCACAGGGGGTCCCTCCCGTTGAGTATTGCTCTGGTACTTTCCCAGAGGTCCGGGACTAGACTGGAGATACGATCAGGAAGGTTAAATTAGACTTACCTGCTAATTATTGTTCCTGGAGTAGATAGAGTCTAGTCCCGTATCCCGCCCTGGTGTGGTTGCGCCTCGACAGGAGCAGCCTGAAGGACACGTCAGCTGACACAGGTGAGCATGGGGAGCTCGTTCTTGGGTAATCTCCTTGCAGGGGCGGGCTTCTCCAGGGTTTAACGGTGAGAAGATTCCTCGCACTTTTATGGGCTACAGTTTACACTTTACTGTTTTTTTTTTTTTCCTGTTAATTGATTGTTCTCTCTCTCAGTTATTGTAAGATGGGCGCGGAATAGCGCCGGCTAGTCATGGTATAGTTGCAGAGATACTTACTTGTTGCTCCGGTGAGTCTGCTTTGTCAATAGGTAACTGGGGAGGGAAGGCGGATCCCAGCATCATATACTGGTGACATCAGAAAAAGAAGGTGGTTCCTCAGTCTCCAAGCTGCTGTTTAAGGTAGACAACCCAGAGGTCCGGGACTAGACTGTATCTACTCCAGGAACAACAATTAGCAGGTAAGTCTAATTTAACCTTATATTACACTAGTGTTAAAACATCACTGGTTACCCATCATTTACTGTGTTAATTTCAAACTCCTAACTCTCTCACACAAGATAGTGAGGAGGCGCTCTGCAGCTCCTCACTACCTTTCCTCTCTTATCTCTCCCTACTCCCCTCCTCAGGAACTCCACTCTTCTGGCAAATCGCTTCTGTCTGTGCCCTTCTCTTCTATTGCTAACTCCAGACTTTGCTTCCTTCACCTTGCTGCTGCTTATGCCAGAAACAAACTTCCTGAGTCTGTACGTCAGGCACCTTCTCTGACCTTTTTCAAATCCAGGTTGAAAACTCGCCTCTTTGCTGCCACTTTTGGATCTTGACTCATCTGATCTCCTTTGTGTTTCCTTACCATTCCCCCTAGATGTATCACATGTCTACAACTACTGTGTTGTCTGTCTTGACTAGATTGTAAGCTCTGATGAGCAGGGACCACATTTTACAAGCACTATGTAGCACTACATATGTCTTGTAGAGCTATACAGATGTTCAGTAGTAATAGTAGTAAGGTCCTTTACACTGGGCTACCACCATATCTTTCCCCATTCCTTACTTTCCATACCCCTCCTTGGATATTGCGGACATTACATGATAAGACTTCATATACCATCCCCTTCCCAAGTAGGCTCAAATCCACCCACCACTCAGCATTTTTCTTCTGTCCCCCATTCTTTAGAACTCCTTGCCCTAGAACCCTCTTATTGGTCCTTTAAAATATAATACAACGCGTATGTCCAAATAGGTGATACTATCACTATGGAATTCATGTGTGAACCTCATCAGATATCTGGAGTGGCGATGGGGGCCACGTGTGCCCCCTCAGTGGCCAATCTTTATATGGGGGAGTTTGAGAGGAAATGGATGATTCAGTCCCCTTTTGTAGCCAATGTATTAGCTTGGCACAGATATATCGATGATATATTTATGCTATGGCAGGGTGCTGAATCAATTTTACAATCTTTTCTGATATGGTTAAATCAGTGTGATCCGAACATTAGGTTCACACATAAATTCCATAGTGATAGTATCACCTATTTGGACATACGCGTTGTAAGAGGTAGGGAGCAATGGTGCACCACTGTTTTTCGAAAGATCACAGATCGAAATACGTTTCTTCATTTTAGTAGTGCGCACCCTCCGAGATTAAGGGAGAGTCTCCCTCTATCCCAGTTTTTAAGATATAGACGCAACTGCTCAGATATTAATGATTATAGGGTATTATCAAAACAGCTAGCGGGCAATTTCGAAGATAGGGGGTATCCTCGGAAAGTAGTGCATTGGGCGTATTCACGGGCATTATACAATAATAGAGATTTGCTATTGAAACCTAGGGATCACACAAATTTGAAAGTATTTGAGGAGGATCAGATTAATTTAATCACTATGTATTCCCCTTTAAGTTTTGGGATACAGAAGGTGTTACGAAAATATAGTTCAGTATTGAGTGTGATGCCCGGTATGGAAAATAAAACCATACGATGTGTTTGGAGAAGGAGTAAAAACTTCAAGGAATGGTTGAGTCCTACGGCGTTAAAGCCAATGGATATCGGGAGAGAGTGGAATATAAGGGGCCATAAAAAATGTGGACATTGTACAATCTGTGACATAACAATGGAGATAGATGGTTTTTCGCATAGAGGTTTAGTTCATAAATTAAGGCATTCTACGACCTGTGAGTCTTCATTTGTAGTTTGTCATACGTTGTCCCTGTGCTCTCCTTTACGTAGGAAAGACTATTCGTCCGTTTAGAGTGCGGATGAAGGAACATGAGAGCAGATTACGATGTAAACGAATGGAAGCCCCTCTAGTTAAACACTGTATAGCTGCAGGGCACATCTTTGAGCAGTTAAGGTGTTAGTGTGTTGAAGAGGTGTTGACCGGTTCGCAAGGAAAAGCGCGTTAGGGAGCAGAGATGGATTTTTCGGTTAGGCTCCGTTGCGCCTATGGGTTTGAGCATGAGCATTGAGTGGACAGTTTGTGTTTAACCTAATAAGAGGGCAATGAAGAGTATGTAATTGAGCATGAGAGAGTCATAATGTTTCGTAAGAGTAGGTCAACGTATAAGATTTGCCATGGGGGAATTAGATTGATAGGATGGGTGGACTTAGTGGTAACCAATGAAAAGTGAGTGACAGGGCTTTAAATGGACCACCGAGTTGGATAGTCCGCATGCGCGGTGTTCTCGGTTGGAACAGGATTTCTGAAACGCAAAAACTTTGAAGTTCCTATCCTGGAGTTCGTGGGCAGCAGCATATACATTTTTTAAGGTATTTTATAAGGTAGATTATGTTTGTAGTAAGGGGATTGTTGAAATGATTAATTGTGTGTGAGTTTAGTAATCGGAGAATTGTATGTGATATCTTTCATAGGAATAAACGAATGTGAAGCGGTCCCCTGAGGATCCCGTTTTGTGAAACGCGTGGGCGCCTTTGTAGTGCCGTTGGGCTTTTGTAAGAAAGTACAGGACAAGCTAAGTACTTTTTTAAAACATTTTTCCATTCAAAATTTAAAAAGTTCTCCAGGACCAAGCAGGAAGTCAGTCCTCACTTATGGGTGACGTCGGTGCCGACGGAGCCCTCGCGGAGCAATTTTCCCCAGCTTTCAAAGAAAGCCTTTGGGAATTGCAGCGCGCATGCGCGGTCCTCTTCCCGCCCAAGGGTGCCATCTTAGCCAGTCTTCTTCTTTCCGCGGAGCCCTACAGACGTACCCGTCGTGTCCCCGCGAAAAAGTTGATTTTTACTCATATTTTCTCTTTTTTCCTTCGGTTCGACGCCGGTCTTTTTCCCGCCCGGACTCGCGACGCCGGTCACGAGTCCTCTTCTTCTTTTTCGGTTTTTCTGACTTAGTCAGTTTCGTTTTCGGTTTTTCCCTGGCAGCCCGGTCCTTTGACCTCGCTGGGGCCCTTTTTCCCCCGATGGCTGCCAGTGGTTTCAAACGGTGTGGTCAGTGTGACCGAAATATGTCCCTAACTGACACACACGACAATTGCCTCCGCTGCCTGGGCCCGGATCATGAAGAAATGATCTGTGGGCCCTGCGGCAAAATGTCCTCCAAAGCGTTGAGAAGTCGGCGGCATCAGCGGGATAGGATCTTCGCTGACCCCAGCCGTACCCGGACCTCGTCGGAGGCCTCTGCGTCCAGAGGTTCCAGCTCGGACCGTCGCCGGAGTTCCTCCGATAGGGGTTCTCCCTCCGGGGACCATCGACGAAAGGTGAAACCCGCGAGGGCGGCGTCGGTGGACGCTCCTGGCTCCGCGAGGGCCAGGTCGCATAGCCCCGATAGCCGTCCCGGGTCCTTGGAGAAGGAGCACCTCTCGAAGCGACCTCGCCTGGAGTCGGAGCTGCCTGCTCGGGTAAGTCCTGTGGTCCTCCTGGACTCGCCTCCGAGACCGCCGACGTCGGGCCCGAGTCGCGGGCTGCTGGGTCACCTGAGCTCGGACTCAAGTTGACGGCCTTGGAGAGCAGACTGTCTGCCTTCATGGACCAGCAGCGGGCACTGCTCGCTGGCTTCGCTGGCGCCGCTGCCCCGACCGCCGGGACGTCGACGTCTAAGTCGACCCCGGAGACCGAGCCGATCCTCGAGTCGATGCGAACTCGAGTCGATCCTCGGTCGAGGTCACCCTCGGCCTCCCGTTCGGGACCGAGGTCGCCGACGCCGACTCCCTCGGCGTCGGGGCGGCAGGCGCCGTGCCCTGCCCGGGCCGACCCCACCGAGTCCTCGTCGGAGTCGGTCTGGGAGTCTGAAGAGGAAGAGTCGCCTGATTCTTTTCGGACTCGGTGTGTCCCCTCGGACTCACCTGAGTCCGAACCTCGGAAGCAGTCCCCCCCCCCGAGGATGCCCGGTTCTCGGACTTCGTCAGGGATATGGCCAAGGCTTTGGCCTTCCCTGCGGATCCCGAGGAGGAGCCTCGAGCCGAAGAGCTCGACGCCCTCCAGTATGACTCTCCCGCCAGGGAACACTTTACTGTACCGGTTCCTCCCATGCTGGAACGACTACTCTTCCGCATGTGGGAGAGTCCGGCCACCTCGCCGGTCCTGAGCAAGCGGGTCGATTCTATCTATCGAGTCCGCAAGAGCCCTGGCTTCCAAAAAGCACAGCTACCACACCATTCCATGGTAGTGGAATCGGCCATGCATCGTCTTAAGAGCCAGAAGATGCACTCCTCGGTGCCTCCTGGCAGGGAGGCCCGTAACCTGGATGGCCTTGGTAAGAAGTGTTTCCAGGGCTCTATGCTTGCGTGTCGTGTCCAGACCTACCAGCTATACATGGGCATGTATCTCCGAGACCTGGCTAAAGAGCTAGCCGGATTCTCCGCTGGTTTGTCCGAGGAACCCTTGCGGAGGTTCCTGGCCTTGTCCACTGGCATTCGGGAATGCTCAAAATTCATATCCCGAGCAGCCTATGATGGCTTTGAAGCATCGGCTCGAGTGGCCGCAGCCGGCATCGGTGCCCGCCGACAGGCTTGGCTTCAGTCGTCTGACCTTGAGCCCTGGGTGCAGGACAAGTTGGTCGATGTCCCCTGCCGAGGCGAAAACCTCTTTGGCAAGCCCATGGCTGAAAAGGCTGCACAAATTGAGACGGAGACTCTCACCAGGACTAGGCTTTCTAGGAAGACCTCCGCCCCTTCCCAGAAAAAGAAGGGCTCGGGAAAGAAGTCCTTTTACCCGAGGAAGGCGGCTGACTACAAACAATACCCCCAATATCAGGCCCCTGCAGCTCCCCAACAGGGCCAGCAGGCCAAGGGACGGGGTAACGGGTCCCGTAGGCAGCAAGCCCCCAAGCCTGCACCACCAGCCCCTGCTCAGCAGGGTGGGGGCTTTTGACTCCTTAAGCATAGCCTTTCCCCCCCGCTGGTTCCTCCCAGCACCGGAGGCCGGCTGGTTCACTTCGCCCACAGGTGGTCCAGCATCACCTCAGATGCCTGGGTGCTTCAAGTCGTGCGAGAAGGCTATCTTCTCCACTTCCACCAGGTCCCTCCCTCCTATTTTCCGGGAGAACCTCCACGACCCCCTCTGCACAGGGACTTACTCCTTCAGGAGTTAGCAGGTCTTCTACAGGAACAGGCGGTGGAACCGGTGCCCCACCACCTGAAAGGTCAAGGCTTTTATTCCAGGTATTTTCTAGTACCAAAAAGGACAGGAGGCCTCAGACCCATCCTGGACTTGCGCAACCTCAACAAATTCCTCGTGCGGGAAAAGTTCAAGATGCTTACCCTTGGAATCCTTCTGCCCTACCTCCAGCAGGGAGATTGGCTATGCTCCTTGGATCTAAAGGATGCCTACACGCACATCCTTATCCACCCAAGCCACCGCCAGTACCTAAGGTTTGTGGTGGCCGGAAATCACTACCAGTACAGAGTACTACCCTTTGGCCTGTCCTCCGCACCGCGAGTCTTCACAAAATGTCTCGCGGTGGTGGCGGCCCATCTCCGGCTTCACGGCCTCTGTCTTTCCGTACCTCGACGACTGGCTCATCAGGGCAGCGTCCGCTCCGGAGGTCACCAACGCCACACGCCGCACGGTGACTCTTCTGCAGTACTTGGGCTTTGTTATAAACTTCGCAAAGTCCACTTTGCTCCCCTCACAGGATCTCGAGTTCATCGGCGCAAGGCTGCACACTCCTCAGGCACGAGCGTTCCTACCGCTCGACAGAGCTCAACGGCTCATGGACCTAGCCGACCATTTTCGCAGCCAGCCCCTGGTCTCCGCCAGGCGCTTCCTGAGACTACTCGGCCATATGGCTTCCACCGTCCATGTGACCCCCAATGCCCGCCTGAATATGCGGCCTGCTCAATGGTGTCTCCGCCAGCAGTGGCAACAAGCCACAGGCGGCCTAGCAGACCTAGTGCGCGTCTCCGAGCCGCTGATCTCGTCTCTCCAGTGGTGGCTTCATCGGCCGAACCTGGTACTCGGCATGCCTTTCCAGTCACCTCAGCCAGCCCGGGTGCTGACAACAGATGCATCCCTCCTGGGCTGGGGAGCACATTGCCAAGGGGCACGTACTCAGGGCCTCTGGACCACGTGGGAGTCTGCTCAGCAGATCAACTTCCTGGAGCTCAGAGCGATCCGCCTGGCTCTCAAGGCCTTCTCCCACCTGACCTCTCACCAGTCCGTCCTTGTCCAGAAGGACAATCAAGTTGCCATGTTCTACGTGAACAAGCAGGGGGGCACGGGCTCCTTCCCTCTCTGTCGGGAGGCACAGAAGCTCTGCTCTTGGGCCGTCAGTCACGGCGTTCTTCTCAAGGCAGTTTATCTCCCAGGCCAAGAAAATTGCCTGGCGGACAAACTCAGCAGGATCCTCCAGCCGCACGAGTGGCGCCTGGATCCCTTGGTAGTTCAGAAGCTCTTTCTAAAGTGGGGCCTCCCCACGATGGATCTCTTTGCCAGCCCTCTCAACCGGCAACTTCCTCGCTTCTGCTCTCGTCAGCCGCATCCCCTTCGCGTTGCGGCAGACGCTTTTCTACTCTCATGGGCGGAGAGCCTTCTGTATGCTTTTCCTCCCATCCCGCTAGTCTCTCGAACTCTTTTCAAGGTTCTCCGAGACAAAGCTTCCATGATCCTGATCGCTCCTCGCTGGCCCAGACAGCCGTGGTTTCCACTCCTGCTGCAATTAGCGGTGGAGGATCCATTTCCTCTGGGGTTTCAAACGGATCTCCTCACTCAAGATCAGGGGTCTCTGCTACACCCCAACCTCAGATCTCTCAATCTAATGGCCTGGCTGCTGAGAGGGTAGTCCTTGCTCCCCTTCTCCTGCCGGCAGAGGTGGAAGAGGTCGTCTTAGCTTCTCGGCGACCTTCTACCCGCAAATGCTACGCCCTTAAATGGCGTCGCTTTTCCGTTTGGTGTACCCAGCAGTCTCAGGATCCCTTCTCCTGCTCGGTGTCGGTGATCTTGCAGTACTTGCTCTACCTCTCTAATCTGGGACTTAAGTCCAACTCCGTCAAAGTTCACCTCAGTGCTCTTTCAGCACATCATGTACCGGTGGACGGCAGACCTCTTTCCAGCGACCCTCTCGTAGCGAGGTTTCTTTCTCCGAGGTCTCCTTCTACTTAAACCACCTCTCCGCCCGCCAGCGCCTGACTGGGATCTGAATGTGGTTTTGCAGCGGATCACCTGTCCGCCTTTTGAACCTATGGCTACCTGTTCTCTCCGTTTTCTTTCTTGGAAAACATTGTTCTTGATAGCCCTCACTTCCGCTAGGCGCGTAAGTGAATTGCAGGCCCTCGTGTCTGATCCCCCTTACACTCGGTTCTACAAAAATAGGGTAGTCCTACGGACTCACCCAAAATTTCTTCCAAAAGTGGTCTCCCCCTTTCACATCAATCAGGAGGTGGTACTTCCGACCTTCTTTCCCAGACCACACTCCAGCCGAGCTGAAACGGTCCTCCATACCCTGGACTGTAGAAGGGCATTGAACTTCTACCTTGACCGTACGCGGGAGCACCGTAAAGCTGCGCAGCTTTTTGTGTCTTTTGACCCCAATAAATTGGGGCTCCCAGTCTCCAAGCGTACTCTGTCCATCTGGGTTGCGGACTGTATCACTTGGGCTTATGGGGCAGCCGGACTCTCCTTGGAAGGTCGAGTCACGGCTCATTGCGTTCGGGCAAAGGCTACGACAGTGGCTTACCTCCGCTCTGTTCCGCTGGCAGACATCTGCCGGGCCGCTACTTGGTCTTCGAGCCAGACCTTTGCGGTCCATTACTGTCTCGAGAGGGAGTCCCGCAGGGACAGTGCTTTCGGACAGGCAGTCCTCCGTAATCTCTTTGAGGTTTGAGCAACTCCTACCCTCCATCCCGGATGTGGGCTACCGGTGGGTAATAATTCAGCGAAGATTCCTTCCTTCTGTGCTGCTGAGCTAGAGGGAGCTCATTTTTGTGCTTAGGGTCTCCGGTAGCCTTAAGCTTGGGAGTCCCATAAGTGAGGACTGACTTCCTGCTTGGTCCTGGAGAAAGTGTAGTTACTCACCTGTAACAGGTGTTCTCCAGGAGCAGCAGGAATCAGTCCTCACAACCCTCCCTCCTCCCCTTGGAGTTGCAATCATCTGCTTTAGTTTTTTTGCAAATTTTTATGCTGTCTTTTTTAGCTATGTCATCTGACTGGCTAAGATGGCACCCTTGGGCGGGAAGGCGACCGCGCATGCGCGCTGCAATTCCCAAAGGCTTTCTTTGAAAGCTGGGGAAAATTGCTCCACGAGGGCTCCGTCGGCGCCGACGTCACCCATAAGTGAGGACTGATTCCTGCTGCTCCTGGAGAACACCTGTTACAGGTGAGTAACTACGCTTTATGAAAGGTCGTTGATGTCAACAGGCACATGACTGGGACGAGTAATACACCCAGACACTAGTGCCATTGTTTGTCTGAGACCTTGGAGATAATAAGATATGTAACAACACAGTGAGATGCTGAATCATTGTTTTCATTGAGTGAGCTCCATTTGCTTGATTATAACGACCTCTTGTGGCAGGAGGTCACATCATTTCTCGCTCAAGGAGCAATAGAAGAAGTACCCATATCCCAACAGGGTATGGGGTTCTACTCCCCCTATTTTCTTATTCCAAAGAAAACAGGGGGACACAGACCTATACTGGACCTCAGAGAATTAAACAAATATCTATTCTGAGAAAAGTTCAAAATGATCTCCCTCGGAACACTCCTACCATACCTTCAGAGTCAGGACTGGCTATGTTCTCTAGATCTAAGAGATGCGTACATGCAAATCACAGGAAGTTCCTTCGATTCCTGGTCCACGGAAGACACTTACAGTACAGAGTTCTTCCCTTCGGTCTGGCTTCTGCCCCAAGAGTCTTCACAAAATGCATGGCAGTGGTAGCAGCATTTCTGAGAACTCTAGGAATATTCTTCTTCCCTTACTTAGACAATTGGCTCATTCGAGCATCAGCAGCTCCAGAGGCCAGCTTCACTCTTTCTCGAACAATGAGAATCCTTCAATATTTGGGATTGGTCATAAACCTCCCGAAATCTCATCTCACCCCCTCTCAATCTCTCGAGTTCATAGGGGCTCATCTAGACACACAGCAGTCAAAAGCTTTCCTGCCATTGCCGCGCTGTCTGCGAATAATACAGCTGACATCCCAAGCAGCTATGAAGGTCATCCTGACTGCTCGGGAGATGCTTCAGCCTCTGGGGCATATGGCAACCACTGTCCATGTGGTTCCCTATGCTCGCCTTCATATGCGAGCAGCCCAGTGGACGCTATGCTCCCAGTGGACACAAGCCTCAGGTCAGCTAACGGACAAAATCAGAAACTCCACACGTCTAATTTTGTCCCTGCAATGGTGGCAATCACTGGAAAACCTCCTCGTAGGCTCACCTTTCCAGCAGCCTCTGTGCCAAGCCATCCTAACAACATATGCGTCCAAGTTGGGTTGGGGGGGCCCACTTGCATGATATCTCAACTCAGGGTCACAGGAGGCTTCTCTTCACATAAACCTCCTAGAGCTGAAAGCCATTTTCAATGCTATTCGAGTAGTTCAGGCCCATCTCAGCCACAAGACAGTTCTGGTCCAAACCAACAATCAGGTAGCCATGTTCTATCTGAACAAACAAGGCGGAACGGGCTCTCTGTCGCTATGCAACGAAGCTTTGTGACTATGGGCCCTTGCCAGAGAGCTTCAAATCCACCTTCTTGCAGTATATCTTCCAGGCATTCAAAACTCAGTCAAATACTGCTGCCACACGAGTGGTCTCCCCACTCAGACCACCTTGCTCGAGTGTTTCAAATCTGGGGAACAGCAGATATAGACCTCTTTGCAAGTCCACATAATGCCAAACGTCTCCGATTCTGGTCCAGAATCCCGGCTCACAACTGTCAGGCAAGGGTTGCCTTCCTACTCCACTGTGGTCAGGACTTCCTCTATGCCTTCCCACCCATTCCCCTCATTCCCAAAACTTTATTCAAGCTTCAGAGAGACAGAGATCATATGATACTCATAGCTCCATGTTGGCCACGGCAAACTTGGTATCCTCTGCTTCTGCGTCTCTCTCAAACCACTCCTCTGGAGTTGGGAAATGCTCCAGATCTCCTTTCCCAGGAGAATGGATCCTTACTGCACCCAAATCCCCAGTCCTTGCATCTCAGGGCCTGGTTACTGAAAGCCTAGATTTCCTGGATATCAACCTCTCTCAGCAGTTAAAAGATATCCTGGCTTCCAGAAAACCTTCCACGAGGCATTCCTACACTTTTAAGTGGAAGAGGTTCTCTGTCTGGTGTTCACAAAAGGGACTTAACCCCCTTTTGGTATCTGTGGAGTCTCTACTGGAGTATCTCCTCCAACTATCCATTTCTGGTCTTAAGACCAATTCAGTAAGAGTCCATCTTAATGCTATTGCTGCTTTTCACAAACCTTTTGATGGACAACCTATTTCCTCTCATCCACTTGTATCAAGGTTCATGAGAAGCTTACTCTTAACAAAACCTCCCATTAAACCACCATCGGTGGCATGGGATCTAAATCTTGTTCTTGGGCAGCTCATGAAACCCTTTTGAACCCTTAGCCACTACAACCCTAAAGCTTCTTTATGGAAAGTCATTTTCCTAATTGCTCACACTTCTGCAAGATGCATTAGTGAACTGCAGGCTTTAGTGGCTGACCCTCCTTATACAAGGTTCCACCATGATAAAGTAGTCCTCAGGACTCATCCTAACTTTCTGCCAAAGGTGGTTTCGCTTTTTCATCTAAACCAGTCTGTTTATCTTCCTATATTCTTCCCTAGACCTCATGCCTCCAGTGCAGAAAGGAATCTTCACACTTTGGATTGTAAAAGGGCCTTAGCCTTTTATCTTCAAAGAACTAACAACATAGAAAATCTTCTCAGATTTTTGTTGCTTTTGACTCTATTCATTTGGGACGTCCAGTTTCCAAAAGAACTTTCTCCAGGACCAAGCAGGAAGTCAGTCCTCACATATGGGTGACGTCGGCGCCGATGGAGCCCCCGTGCGGAGCATTTCCCCAGCTTTCATAGAAAGCCTTTGGGAATGCAGCGCGCATGCGCGGTCCCTTTCCCGCCCAAGGGTGCCATCTTGCTCAGTCTTCTTTTTTCCGTGGAGCCCGACGGATGTATATTCGTTTCACCCGAGGAAGAAGTTGATTTTCTCTGCGTTAACCTGTTTTTCTTTGGTTCGACGCCGGTTTCCCTTTCCCGCCTGGGCCCGATACATCGGTATCGAGCCCGGATCTCTCTTTTTTTTTTTTTTTTTTTTTGTATTAAAGTTTTTTATTTATAGACACTCATTTAAACATAACAGTACAAAACTGAAAACTACAGCAACATTGGCTCACCCTCCGGGGCTCACCCCATATATATCATTTTAAACAATAAACGCAGTACATAAATCCACTCACAGACTACTTCCCCCACCCATATATCCCGGAACCATATAGCAGCTAAAACATAAGAAGTGCATATGTTTAACCAAGAACATGACCCAGGTCCGCCTCTACATAACTCCCCACTAACATTACCATATCATAGACCTTCAACCCCCCCCTCATCCCCCCCTTCCCCTCCCCCCTTCCCACCCCCCTTCCCCTCCTCCCTTCCCACCCCCCTTCCCCTCCTCACCATGGAACCAACCACTCCTTATCTGTCGCCCAACTCCCCCCCCCTCAACTTATCCTTGCCCCACCTCAATCTAGAACTACCTCCCACCCCGTCTCTCGCCCCCCCTTCAGCACCCCTCCCTCCATCTTAAGAAAGGCTGCCACTTACGATAATAACTACTCATTTTATTAGTCAAACGCGCCTGTAATTCCGACATTTGACAAATGAATACAACACGCTTCAACACTCGATCCACTTCCGGCCCACTAGTTCCCTTCCACCCCCAAGCTATCTCCATCCGTATGGCAATGGAGATCATCTTCAGCAAATACCCCACATCATACTCCAACTCCCCCCATTCCCCCAACAACACCTGTTCGGGCCGCAACTTCCCCTTCCAACCCATCATATGCTTTACCAGGTTCTGCATCCAAACCCATATTCCCTGAATCACTGGGCTCTCCCACCACACATGCAAATATGTACCCAAAGCCCCACAGCCTTTCCAACAATATGGCTCCTTTGTTTTATCTATTTCGACTAGTTTTTTTGGCGTAATATACATGCGGTACAGCATTTTGTAGCAATGTTCCTGCACCGAAGCCGAGTTGGACCCAATCTTAACTGCCTCATGTACCGCCATCCACTGTTCCTCGTCCCATACTCCTCCCAGGTCCCTCATTCACGCCACCTGGTACGCCGCGTATGCCCCTCCCCTTTCCAAGCCCTTATAAATCAGCGAAACTAATCCCCGCAATACCCCTCCCCGGAGTAATACCCTTTCGAAAGGGGTACACCCCCCCCCTTTCCACCCCCTTTAAACTACTCTGCACAAAATGGACTATTTGCCGGTAGCCATACCAATCCTCCTCCCCCAGGGCGTATTTCACCTGTAGCTGTTCAAAAGTACCCAGCTGTCCATTCTCCATGAACAACTGCCCCATCCACACCAAACCTTTATCTTCTCATTTTTTAAATACCACAGCTCTCCCCCCTCAGAAAATCCACTGCACCTCCTAATTTTCTGGAGTTGGATTACAACCCTCTTACTCATCAAGAGTGCGTTCTCTCGCTTCCATACCTCTAAAGTAAGCTCCGTAAATGGGCTCATCTCCTGCTTCTCCCCAACCTTAATTCCCCCCCCCCCCCCGATCGCAACCCCACAAACGCTCTGGCAACTCACATTGACCACTTAGGGCCTCCTCCACTCGAACCCATCCTCAGGCTTCCGGCCCTATCCGCCAATACACAAGCGCCCGCAACTGCGCCACCCTATAATAGTGCAACATGTCTGGGACCCCCATTCCACCCTCACATCTATGCATACACATCACCCTTCTATTCAACCTAGGGGGACGCCGCCTCCAAATGAAGGAGAAAATTCTTTGCTGCAGCATCCTCTATTGAGCCACTGACAGCTTAATAGGCAGTGCCGCAAACAGATATAGTATCCTAGGCAACAGGTTCATTTTGACAATGGCAATACGGCCTACTCACGAAAAAGTAACCTTATCCCACCTCACCATATCATTCAGAATCTCAGCAATTAAGGGGTCATAATTCAAACTTCGCATTTGCTTCCAATCGCTACAAATCCAAACCCCCAAATATTTTAACTTCTGCTTAGCCCACCGAAAAGGATACTTCTCCTTCAACTGGGTTTCCGCATTAATTCCCAGTCCAATCTTCAGAATCTCAGTTTTACCCATAATCATTTTATATCCCGATACTAGACTATACTCCCCTATTTCTTCCAACAAAACTGGTAACGTCTCTACCGGCCTACTCACAGTATATATGACGTCGTCCGCAAATAGCGAAATTTTATATTCTCCGTCACCCACCTGAATGCCCCTATGGAATCATGTTCTCTAATCCGTTATGCTAGAGGTTCAGTGACTAATGCAAATAACAGAGGTGACAAAGGACACCCCTGTCGTGTGCCCCGCTCCAACTCAAACTCTGCGGAATAAGTACTATTCACCCGAATCCTAGCCATAGGCTGGTCATATAGTGCACCAATCCACTGTTGAAACCCCTCCCCGATCCCCATTCTCTGCAGCACAGCAAACATAAAGGGCCATTCTACTCTATCGAACGCCTTCTCAGCATCCACCGCCATAACCAAGGAGTCCTAGCCGCCCTTTGTCCTAGCCGCCCATATAACATTTAATAGTTTCCGGATATTATCGCTGGCCTGCCTTCCTGGTATAAAACCCGTTTGGTCATTATTTATCAACTTCGGCAGGAAGTTCTACAATCGGGTAGCCAGAACTTTTGCCAAAATCTTCGCATCCAGATTAATGAGAGATATTGGCCTATATGACTCACTCACGCCTTTATCCTTCCCTGGCTTAGGCACTAAGGCGATCCCCGCCATAGATCGCGGGAGAGCCCCCCCCCCTGCCGGACCCCATTAAAGACCTGTGTGAGCTCGCCACAGATTTCAGAACAAAAAATCTTATAAAACCGGGCCGTAAGACCATCTAATCCCGGGGCTTTGCCTTCCTTAAGACCATTAATTGCCACTCTCACCTCCCCTTCCTCAATCGCCCTGTCCAACCATACCTGCTCCGTCTCTTCCAGACTCGGGAGGCAAAGTCTTCCCAAATATTGTCGAATCTCCTCCTCCAATCCCCTCCTCTCCGCCCGATAGAGGGCCCTATAATATCTACAAAAAATCTCCTGAACCTTCACAGTCCCACATTCCCATTCCCCCTGCTCATTCTTCAGCTTAAATACCTGCTGCTGCACCTGTCTTCTTTTAAGCTGCCGTGCCAAATACCTACCCGGTTTATTTCCCCCCATATAATAGGTTTGCTGCAGCCTCTGCATTTGGAAAGCTATATCACCCAATCGTAGCGCCTCCAGCTCCTCCCGAACCCTAGTCAGCCTTTGCAACACCACCTTATTCCCCGACCTTTGATGCTCTCTAATCAATTGCTGGAGTTGACTTCTCAACCCTTCTTCCACCTCATCCCCCTGCCTCTTCTTTTTTGCCGCCAGGGCTATTAATCGCCCCCAAACTACCACTTTCATACCATCCCACACTGTTTCTCGGGCGACTTCCGCTCCCCCATTCAATTGGAAATACTCCTTAATACAACCCCTCAAACTGGCCACTCCCTCCGGATCAGCCAACAACGATTCATTCAAGCGCCAGAACCTAAGGCCTGTTCTTTCCTTATAAAAATCAAGGACCAGGATTACCGGCGCATGATCCGTCCAGGACACTACCCCAATATCCACTGCACCCACCCTATCCAACCACTTCGGATCAATCCACAACATATCTATTCTGCTATACGATTTATGCGGGTGTGAGAAAAAGGTGTATGCTCTTTCCCCAACATGACTATATCTCCAAACATCCACTAGCCCCAATGCAGACATCATTTTAACCAACTTTTTCCTCCCCATTTTATCCCACCTCCTAGCCTTCTCAGAGATATCTAGGCGGGGGTCTACTACCACATTAAAATCTCCCCCCACCACCAAACACCCCTTCTATGCTCCTCTATAAGTGGGAGAACACTGTCAAAAAAAGGGCCCTGGGCTACATTAGGTGCATAAACACAGCAGATAGTGACCTCCCTCCCCTCTAACATCCCACACCAAAGGACATACCTCCCCTCCCTGTCTCTAATAACCTCCTTAGTGTCCACTAAGAGGTCCTTTGCAAACATTATCCCCACACCCCCCTTTTTATAAGCTCTACTATTGGCAGCAAAAAATCCTTTATCATACTTGCCCTGATATAGCCCCCCACCAGGTGAACTCTTTAAATGGGTCTCCTGCAAAAGGAGTACATCCTCCTGAGCTCGGGCCCCTTCTCTTACTACTGCCTGTCGCTTTTGCCAAGGATTAAGCCCACGCACATTAAGTGTGAGAATCTTCAATTCACGTTCCATTATCAAGAATCTCTTTTACTTTCAATATATTCCCTTCCATGGTGAGCTCCCCCCCTCTCCTCCCCCCCCCCCACAACCCCTCTTCACTTAATATTACCCTCACTCCCCCCCTCCAAATCACCCCCTAACCCCCCTCCCAAACTTCGCCCACCCCTACAGCCCTCTACCGTGCTCACCCTTTCCACATCCACCCCACTCCCACCATCCCAGACCCAAGAACCCCTATACCCCCTCACACCCACCTTCCCCTCCTCCACAGGCCATCGTACCCAACTTGCAACCCCCTACACACAACAACATACATTTGCCCACAAACATTGTCTACTCCTCCTCCCCCCTTCCACAGTGCCACAACACCCCCTCCCATCATTTATTCAAACAAACAAATATGTCCCTCAGCTTCGGAAGGGTGCTTTATTTCCCCCTCATGTAGATTTCCTCTCCCGTCTCTCCACCCGACTCCATCTCTCATCAGGAACTCGCCGCTGCATACTCCCCGACTGCTCCTGCTCTGGAATCCGCTGGATGCCCGCCCCTTTCATAGCCTCCTTCAGTGCCAGGACAGTCTCAGCTCGCCAGGTCGTTCCGTTGACAGTGAAAGCAAGTCCCACAGGGTACAACCACTTATATCTTATATTTTCCTCCCGTAGACGCGCTGTAAATTCCCTCCGTGCCCGCCGGCGCTGTAGCGTTGCCGCAGCCAAGTCTGCGTAGATAGCAATCTCAGTTCCTTGCCACTTAAATTTTCCCATGGAACGCATCTTACTGGCTATTTTGTCCTTAATCCGGTAATCATGGAAACAGATGATAATGTCTCTAGGCTGCTCCCGCCGCGCTGCTCCAAGCGATCTATGTGCTCGATTCAGCACTACCTCTTCCACTTCCTCCCCAGCCTCCTTCAGGACCGCCTCGCAAATATCCTTTGCTGTTTTCATACAATCAAGATATTCGCCCACTTCTGGCACTCCTTTTATGGCAGATTCTGACGCCTGACTCTGTTCTCCAGATCTTCCAGCTTCAAAGTCATACTCTCCCTAACTTCTTCCAGAGCCTTCATACCCGTTTCCAACGTCTGTGTGCATCTCCAGGTCCTCAAGGCGGCCCTCCACTTCTGCCACCCGACAGCCGACTTCAGTTATATCAGCTCTCAACTGTGCAAACATCTCCTCCACCTCTCCTTTGAACCCAGCAATGTCATTTTTAATCTCATGAAACCACGATTTGAGCTCATCTTTTGTAATGTCCACCAGAGCGCTCGCAGCAGGAGTTTCCTTCTTGCCAGCTTCAGACATTTCCAGACTCCCTGGCAATTCCTCTATTGTTTGTTTTTCTCTCTCTTGAAGGTCTGCTCGCCCACTGTTATACGCAAACTCCTTTAAATCCGCTGGTTTTTTCCTGGTAGATGTCATCTTCTAATTTCAGCTATTAGCTCTCAGCTCCACAGCTATCTCCCAAGCTTTTTTAAACTCTATTACAATGCTGGGTCTCTGGTACCTCGTTCCACCACCAGATGGCGCCACGCTCTCACTTTTGCCTAGCCATGTGCTCCTCTGAAGAAGATAGGAATGCCCGTTAAGCAATTTGAACTAGCTGCAGCTAAATCGGGCCACATTTCTCAAAAAGTTGAAACTTTAGAGCCTTGCCTTCCTGCAGGCACTACTCACATCAGCCACCTCCACAGATTACCAGCCCAGGAGACAGCTCCGCAGCAAATCCATGTCCCCCTCTGTCACACACCACCGCAGTCAGTTCTCCACCTCTGGCCTTCTCAAATCGCTCTGCTCCCCTCCTTCGGGCGATTGCTTCCACAACGGTCACCGGCTCAGCTGCAGCCTCGACACCGCGCCTTCCCCTCCACCGCGGGGATCAAAAGCGGCACCAGCTTCCTCGTCGGGTAGGCTTATTTTCACTGCTCTTCTAGTATTCGGGGGAAAGGGCTAGACATTGCAGCCCGCAAACATACCCCTCTCCGCTCACTGTCATAGCTCCTTTTCCTCTCCCGGGGTTGCGTCCACCAGGCCTCTCCTCTCTGCAAGTTAGGGGTCTTTTTTGAGCTGGCGGCAATTACATTTCTGCTCAGCCCTGCCGGTTTCACCTCAGCCCGTGTTCCGCCGCTCTTACCACTCAATTACACTTCCCATTCCCAGGTCCTTGTGCTCCCCACGAGCAAATGTGGAAGGCACCAGCACGGAGCTTCAGGGAGATGCGGCCATTTTCGATCGGGCTCACTAGCGCCCCCCCATCGAGCCCGGATCTCTTTTTTGGTTTTTGTCCTTCGTGACTAGCGTTTGCGCCATTTTTTCTTTTTCACTGGCAGCCCTGTCTTTTGACCTTGCAGGGGCCCTTTTTCCCCCGATGGCTGCCAGCGGGTTTAAAAAGTGTGATCGGTGTAAGAAACTTATGTCTCTCACCGACACACATGACTGCTGCCTCCGGTGCCTCGGACCCGATCATGACCCGATGATCTGTGGTCCGTGTGGGAAGATGTCCTCTAAGGCGTTAAGGAGTCGGCAGCACCAAAAGGAAAGTATCCTCTCTGACTCCGCGTCCGGTAGGGCCTGGACGTCGTCAGAGGCCTCGACATCTCGAGACTCCGGCCCCGAGCAGCATCGAGGCTCCTCTGAAAGGGGGTCTCCCTCGCGGGAACATCGTAAGAAGAGAAAACCCGCGAGGGCGTCATCGGTGGACGCACTTGGCTCCTCGAGGGCCAAGTCGCATAGCCCCGAGCGCCGTACCGGGTCTTTGGAGTCGGAGAGGCCTGCAAAACAACCTCGTGTGGAGATGGAGTCACTGGGTCACGTGAGTACTCGTCGGGCCCGGCGCCACGGGGGCCCGAGTCGGGGTCTGCTGAGTCTCCTGAGCTCGGACTCAGGTTGACGGCCTTGGAGAGCAGCTTGGCTGCCTTCATGGAACAGCAGCGGGCACTGATCACCGGTCTCACCGGTGCATCTGCCCCGACCACCGGGACATCAATGTCCAAGTCGACCCCGGAGGCCGAGCCGATCCTCGAGTCCATGCGAGCTCGAGTCGATCCTCAGCCAAGGTCCCCCTCGGCCTCCCGTTCGGGACCGAGGTCGTCTACGCCGGTACCCTCGGCGTCGGGGCGGGTGGCATCGATGCCTCCGCCAGACAATTCCTGAGGCTCTTAGGCCACAAGGCATCCACGGTTTATGGTTTATTGATTTGATAAAAACCGCCTTTCTATAATAATCAAGGCGGTGTACAATAATAAAATACATAAAATTTGGCCGAAGCCGGGAAGGAGAAAAGAAATGTACAAATTTATAAAACAGGAAAGAAAGAACGAAGAGAACAGAGACAAGACAGGACACAAGAGGCAAACTTACTATACAAGGAAAGGGTGAATTCATACAAAAGGAGAGGGGATGTTGAATGCCAGGGAAAATAGGTGAGTCTTGAGGTTGTGTAACTCCATGTAACTCCAGATGCCCGTCTACACATGAGGCCAGCTCAATGGGGCCTCAGGACTCAGTGGCACCAGGCCACAGGAAGCCTCGCAGACAAAGTGAGGGTGTCCAGCCTACTACAGTCTTCTCTGCAATGGTGGCTTCATCTTCCGAATCTAGTGCAAGGGGTGCCTTTTCAGGCACCTCCACACTCTCAGGTGCTGACAACCGATGCTTCTCTTCAAGGTTGGGGTGCACATTGCCAAGGGGCATGTACTCAAGGTCCAAGGTCTGTGGACTCCTTGGGAGGCCGCACAGCAGATCAATCTCTTAGAACTGAGAGCTATCTGCTTAGCCCTGAAAACTTTCTCTCATCTCATCTCTCACAAGTCCGTCTTGGTTCAGACGGACAATCAAGTTGCTATGTTCTGTGTGAACAAACAAGGGGGCACAGGGTCTCGCCTTCTATGTCAGGAAGCACAGAAACTGTGCTCCTGGGCAGTCAATCATGGCATTCTTCTCAAAGCAGTCTACCTCCCAGGTCAGGAGAATTACCTGGCGGACAGATTGAGCAGGATCCTGCAGCCGCACGAATGGCAGTTGAATCCTTTAGTGGTTCAACAGATCTTTCTGAGATGGGGTCTTCCAACCATAGATCTCTTTGTCAGTCCTCTGAACCGTCAACTACCCATGTTCTGTTCCAGACAACCGCATCCTCTCAGAGTAGCAGTGGATGCGTTTCTCATTCCATGGTCTACAGGCCTCCTATATGCGTTTCCTCCCACGCCTCTAGTGTCCAAGACACTATTCAAGGTGACCTGGGACAAGACCTCAGTGATTCTGGTGGCCCCCAGGTGGCCAAGGCAACCCTGGTTCCCACTACTGTTGCAACTGGCGGTGGACACTCCTCTTCCTCTGGGGATGCAGCCCAATCTTCTGTCTCAGGAGCAGGGATCTCTCTTGCACCCCAATCTCCAGTCCCTCAATTTAATGGCCTGGCTGCTGAAAGGGTAGTCCTAGCGCCTTTACTACTGCCTAGGGAGGTGGAGGACGTAGTCTTGGCCTCTAGGAGGCAGTCCACCAGAAAGTCTGATGCCCTTGTGGCGTAGATTCTCTACTTGGTGTACTCAACACAACGAGAATCCCTTCTCCTGCCTGGTACCAGTGGTGCTGCAGTATTTGCTTCACCTGTCCAATCTAGGCCTTAAGTCCAATTCTGTTAGAGTTCATCTTAGTGCTCTTTCAGCACACCACTCACAGGTGGAGGGTCAGTCTCTATCCAGCCATCCTTTGGTGGCTCACTTCCTGAGAGGCCTGCTTTTGCTTAAGCCTCCAGTGCGTCCACCTGCCCCTGAATGGGATTTAAATGTGGTCTTGCAATGGCTTACTTGCCCACCATTTGAACCTATGGCTACTTGACCTCTGCGTTTTCTGTCCTGGAAAGCGCTATTTCTGGTAGCCCTTACCTCAGCAAGGCGAGTGAGTGAGCTTCAGGCCCTAGTATCAGAAGCACCATATACTAGGTTCTATAGGAACAGGGTAACATAGAAACATGATGACAGAAAAAGACCACATGGCCTATCTAGTCTGTCCTTCCATAACAACTACAACAGTCCACTTTTTACCTTTAGAGATCCTCTGTGTTGGTCCCATGCTTTTTTGAATTCATTTACTGTCCTCATCTCTATCACCTCCACTGGGAGACTATTCCATGGATCCACTACTCTTTCTGTAAAGAAATATTTCCGCATATCACTCCTGAATCTATCTCCCTTCACCCTCATCCCATGTCCCCTCGTAGCAGAACTTGCTTTCAATTGAAAGAGGCTCTCTCCCTGAACATTTATGCCACGGAGGTATTTAAACATCTCAATCATATCACCTCTATCCCGCCTTTCCTCTAAGGTGTACATATTAAGATCCTTCAGTCTGTCCTCATATGCTTTATAATGAAGCCCATTAATCATTTTAGTAGCAACCCTCTGCACCGACTCCATCCTGTTCACATCCTTTTGAAGGTGCGGTCTCCAGAATTGCACACCATACTCCAAATGAGGTCGCACCAAAGACTTATACAGAGACATTATCACCTCCTTTTTTCTGCTAGCCATTCCTCTCCGTATGCACCCAAGCATCCTTCTAACTTTTGCCGTCGCCTTTTCTACCTGTTTAGCTACTTTAAGATCATCAGGGTAGGGTAGTCTTACAGACTCACCCTAAGTTCCTTCCAAAGGTTGTCTCCTCCTTCCACCTCAATCAGGAGGTGGTTCTTCCGATTTTCTTTCCCAAGCCTCATGCTAGCCGGGCTGAGATGGTCTTGCATACCCTGGACTTGTAGGAGGGCGTTGTCCTTCTACCTTGACTGTACGCGGGAACACCGGAGGGCGGTTCAGCTCTTCATCTCTTTTGACCCCAATAAGTTGGGGTTGCCTGTCTCCAAGCTTACTTTGTCCATATGGGTAGCTGACTGCATCGCCTGGGCTTACAGGGCAGCCGGCCTCTCATTGCAGGGTCGAGTTACGGCTCATCGTGTCAGGGCGAAGGCTGCGTCAGTGGCTCATCTCCGCTCTGTTCCGTTGGCAGACATCTGCCAGGCCGCTACTTGGTCTTCAAGCCAGACTTTTGCGGCCCACTACTGCCTTGAGAGGGAGTCCCGCAGGGACAGTGCTTTCGGGCAAGCAGTACTCCATAATCTCTTTGGGGTCTAGGCAACTCCTACCCTCCGGCCCTGGGTTTCGGGGGTGTTATCAGAGAAGATTCTGTTCTTGCATGCTGAGGCTCTAGAGGGAGCTCATTTTTTCAGTTTGGAGCCTCTGGTAGCCCTGAGCTAGGGAGTCCCATATGTGAGGACTGACTTCCTGCTTGGTCCTGGAGAAAGAGTAGTTACTCACCTGTAACAGGTGTTCTCCAGGAGCAGCAGGAATCAGTCCTTACAACCCTCCCTCCTCCCCTTGGAGTTGCAGTCATATGATTTATTTTTGCTGTCTTTTAGCTATGTCATCAGACTGAGCAAGATGGCACCCTTGGGCGGCAAGGGGACCGCGCATGAGTGCTGCATTCCCAAAGGCTTTCTATGAAAGCTGGGGAAATGCTCCGCACGGGGGCTCCGTCGGCGCCGACGTCACCCATATGTGAGGACTGATTCCTGCTGCTCCTGGAGAACACCTGTTACAGGTGAGTAACTACTCTGTCTCCCCCTAAAATTATGGGCAATGCTGTCAGAGCCATCAACCTTTGCTTCACCTTATAAAACGCCCCCGGGACTCATTGGGGGTGTAAACATTTTCCCGTATCACCCTGACCTCATCCAACTCCACCTCAAGAATAAGGAAACGCTGTTGGTGGTCGCAGTGCTCTTGTTGAAGTATCCTGTGAGCAGCAGATACCAGGATTCTCACTCTTCTTCTGTGAGCCCCCTGCCGGGAAGACAGGGCCACAAAGGGGTATTGCTGGTTTTCAGGAGATGGGATTGCATACGCTTCAGGTGTGTCTCCTTAATAAATAAGTTATCTGCTCCCCATCTGGTCGCCTCCTGAAAAAGAAGGTTCTTTTTTTGCCAAGAACCCAACCCTTTTACATTAATCGAAACAAACAAGTTCCTTGCCCTTGTCACTCATACTCAGGCTCCCTTCCCACCCACTTCCTTAATATACTATGGCATCCTTCTCCCTGCCCTCCCCACCCCTCTCATCCCCCTCCAATCAATAAACCTTCCATCCTCTTGCTCCGTAGGTTTGCAGAGTAGTGACCCGCCCAAGTACATATAATTCACATTTGTCTGCCTCCCCCATACAGACAGCCCCAACAAAGACCCTCTCCCCCCAGACTCATCCCCCATCTCCCCCCAACAACACTCACAGGTATTCCCCCCCCCCCCGACACCCTCTTACCCACTGTCACACTGCCCACGTATTCTTAGAAATATGACAGCATAAAATGACGCATGGCCTATCTAGTCTGCCCTTCCATCAACTACAATAAGCCATCCAGCCTCTCACATGCAAACTATCCCTTCCCATTACCCCCCTCTCATTCATGTCCACTTAATTCTTTTACTCGACACTCTGCTTAAAATCCATTCATTTTCTGCTGCTGTTCATTGGGCCCTCGTCCTCTACATTCAGTTCACCATCAGTCTCAAAATTCAGTAGACCAAGGCTTTCAATCGCTTCTGCACTGTGTCATTCTGTTCTCCAGAAACAAGCAGGAAGTCATTCCTCACATATGGGTGAGCCCGTGCAGAGCATTTCCCCAGCTTTCAAAGAAAGCCTTTGGGAATGCCACCATGCATGTGTGGTTCCCTTCCCGCCCACAGGTGCCATCTTAGTCTCCCTTTTTTCTGCAGAGCCCTTTGGACGTGTCTCTCATCCCTTGAAAAAGTTTCTCTGTTTCCAACCGTTTTTTGCTCTCCGGCCTTCGCCGGTCCTCTTCCCTCCTCTCGAGCACTTCTGCTTCAGCTTTGGTCTCGGGGATTTTCCCTTTTTGCCATTTTTGTGTTTTACCGCGCTTTCTCACGTGGCCGCAAAGGTCCTTCTTCCCCCAATGCCCTCTGGTTTTAAGAAATGTGATAGGTGTTCAAAAAACATGTCGCTCATGGACACCCATGACTGTTGTCTCAGGTGTCTAGGAGCCAGCCATAACCTGGAGCTATGCTCCCTCTGTAAGAAGATGTCCTCCAAGGCCATTCAGAGTCGTTAAGCAGAAGCTGGATGATCTCTTCCATAAGGCAGCCCCGGTATCCCTGGTAGCCTCCCTCTCTTAGGCCCCGCAACCTCTGGAGTCTCCCAAGGCTTCCCCCCCCCCCCTCCCAGGCCCGGCGGCACTTTGACCAGGGGTCACCTGAACGCAAGCAGAAGAAGAAGGCCATGAGGACTCTGTCGGGGGCGCCAGACAAGCGTGAGAGGTCACGTGCCTGGTCTCTCAGCCCCCCTCAGTAGTCTCTAGAGTCAGAGAGGGAATGGCCCAGTGAGGTACCTCAAACTGATACGGAGGCCTCCGGTGAAGACGCCTGGTCTCCCAAAGGTCATCCTGGCGAGGACCCCCTCTCCTCCTCGACAGCCGACCCAATCACCCCAGCGTCTGTGTCTCAGGGCCCCACTCCCAAGTGGGAGGTCTGGATGCTGACCTTGGAGTGCAGCATTTCTGCGTTCCTCACTGCCCAGCAGGTGCTGGTGCCCGGCCCCGCCGGCGCACACCTCAAGACCGCAGGAACCTCGACGATTCCCCGGGCCGCCACAGTGACCCACGCGAGCCAGAAGCCTCTTGAGGATCCTCGGCACGGGTCTCTATCTCTGTCCCGGTCCTCGGGCATGCGATCTTGGGTGAGCACCACCGGCTTTGGGCAAGTTTTGGCCTTGGAAACCCAGCGCAGGTCACTGACCCATCTCGAGCTGCCAGACCTTGAGTCCTCCACGGACTACTCGGAGTGGGAGTCTGATGGGGAGACCTCCCTGGAGACTTCGTCCCACCGAGACCTCCCCTCGAATCCCTCCCTGCCGACCCAGAGGCAGCAGTCACTTCCTGAGGACACCTCCTTTCTGGAATTCGTCTGGGGCATGGCACGGGCCCTAGCCTCGCCACCGAGTCGGAGAAGGAGCCCCACATGGAGGATCTCAATATTCTTCAATATGAAGCCCCTTCGAAAGAAGCTCTCTCGGTGCTGGTTCCTCCCATTCTCAACTGACGACTCCTCTGCATGTGGAAGACCCCGGCCTCTGTCCCTATCGTGAGCAAGCGCCAGGATGCTGTGTAGAGAGTTTAGTGGGACCCGGGGTTTCGGAAAGCCCAGCTTCCCCACACCTCAATGGTGGTCAGATTGGCCATGTGGAAGCTAGAGAGCCCAAAGACTCATTATTAGTTCCCGCCGAGCAGTCTCATACCCTTGACACCCTCGGGCGCAAGGATTATAAGGGCTCCATGCTGTCATGCCACATCCAAGTTTACCAATCATACATTGGGATGTTCCTCCGTGACCTCACTAGAGAGCTCTGAGGCTTTGCTGCAGGCCTTGACAGAGATCATCTCCTGCGTTTTCAGGCCCTCTCAAAGTTTGTCAGAGAATGCTCGAAGTACCTCCCGTGAGCAGTGTACGACAGCTTCGAGTCTTCCGTCTGGGTGGCGGCAGCTGGCATCGGAGCCCTCTGGCAGGCTTGGCTCCAGTCCTCGGACTTAGAACAGTGGGTCCAGGAGAAGCTGCTTAGACGTTCCTTGCCTCGGGGAGCAGCTATTCTGCAAGCCCATGGAGGATAAGGCAGTGGAGATTGAGACAGAGTACGTGACTCATACTCATCTCTCCCGGAAAACGTCCTCCCTACCCAGGAAGAAGCAGCAGAGCTAGAAGAAATTTCAGAAGATGGGGCTCCCATACAGGGGCTACCCAGTTTACCCACCTGCGTCGACTCCTGTTCAGGGCAGTCAGGGCAAGACCACGGTCCACGGCCCTCGTAAGCCGAAGGGTCCCAAGATCCAACCCCCAGAGCCAGCTCAGCCACCCTCGGGGTTTTGACACCATCGGCATAGCCTCTCGTCCTCTGGCAGGGCGGCTGTCCTTTGGGGGATGTCTGGTCCATTTCTCCCACAGGTGGGAGTCCATCTCCACAGACGCCTGGGTCTTCCAGGTCATTCATGAGGGCTATCTTCTCCATCTGGACGAGGCCCCTCCTCTGCACTTCTTTTTAACTTTGTTAGTGATATAGCGGAAGGGCTTTCAGGTAAGGTTTGCCTCTTTGCGGATGATACCAAAATCTGCAATAGAGTAGACACCCAGGAAGGGGTAGATAACATGAGGAGGGATCTAGCTAAGCTTGAAGAATGGTCTAGAATTTGGCAGCTGGGATTTAATGTTAAAAAATGCATTTGGACATGCATTTGGGCTGCAGCAATCCAAGGGAACAATATAGTATAGGGGGTGAAGTACTTTTGTCCACTAAAGAAGAGCGAGACCTAGGCGTGGTTGTATCTGATGATCTTAAAGTAGCTAAACAGGTAGAAAAGGCGACGGCAAAAGCTAGAAGGATGCTTGGGTGCATACGGAGAGGAATGGCTAGCAGAAAACAGGAGATGATAATGCCTCTGTATAAGTCTTTGGTGCGACCTCATTTGGAGTATAGTGTGCAATTCTGGAGACCGCACCTTCAAAAGGATGTGAACAGGATGGAGTCGGTGCAGAGGGTGGCTACTAAAATGATTAGTGGTCTTCATTATAAAGCATATGAGGACAGACTTAAGGATCTTAATATGTACACCTTAGAGGAAAGGCGGGATAGAGGTGATATGATTGAGATGTTTAAATACCTCCGTGGCATAAATGTTCAGGGAGAGAGCCTCTTTCAATTGAAAGCAAGTTCTGCTACGAGGGGACATGGGATGAGGGTGAAGGGAGATAGATTCAGGAGTGATATGTGGAAATATTTCTTTACGGAAAGAGTAGTGGATCCGTGGAATAGTCTCCCAGTGGAGGTGGTAGAGATGAGGACAGTAACTGAATTCAAAAAAGCATGGGACAAACACAGAGGATCTCTAAAGGTAAAAAGGGGACTGTTGTAGTTGTTATGGAAGGACAAACTAGATAGGCCATGTGGTCTTTTTCTGTCGTCATGTTTCTATGTTTCTAAAAGTCTACCAGACTTCAAGATACTATTGCCACAACCACACGAAACGAAGTGGGCTAATACTAATTTGTTCCTCCTCCTCATAATTCTAATAAGACCATCTAGATCCACATATATATGCAACAACATGATTCCAGTCCTGTACAGAGAGAGACACTATCTAACAACTCTAACAATGCACTCTCGCCCACAGAGGAGGCCAGAACATTTCTATAACTATTTATATAACATGTAAATAGTTAAAGAAATGTTGCTAGGTTATTGTTGTACCACACGAGGAATTGACAATTGTTAAATGTAAATAGTTGATGCTGTACCGTTCTATGTAAACCATTGTTATGTTTTATTGTAAACTGCTTTGATAAAACTGAAAGGCAGTATATAAAAAAGTCTAATAAATAAAATCCCAATATACACAAGAACACTCCCGCAAGTGCACCATGCTGTGGCACAGCACCCTCAAATAATCAAATGCTCACTAGTAAATGCACACTCCATCCAAAATACAATCCACACCATATCAGATTATATACAAGATCAAAAGGTCAAGATTATGTATAATCATGGCTGACAGACACAGATAATGTCTTATTATATCATCTTATCTCCTCAAACATGAACATCCAAAGCTGGCCCAGACTTCATCGCAAGGGTGGAGGAGCACTTATTTTATCTAACAAGAGACTAAACCTTAAGCCCATCAATACCACATCAACTCAGACAGTGAATATTATAATATTAGAGAACAAGCAAATGACGCTATGCTTGATTATATAGATCCCTGAACTCTGATCTGGATTTATTTATCTGTTTTTCTATACTGCCCTATCACTGGAGTCAGAACGATTTACATATAACATGAACCAGCAATAACGTAAAAGTTTACATTGAACAAGGTGGATGATTATATGGGGTTATAGATAATTCACGGTATTGATGGGCCAACAACGGCACATCAGAGAATTTGACAAAGACATTATACTTGAATTCATACTACCCAGGCTCGACACCAATTCTACAGACTTTACATCAATAATAACGAATTGGAACAACACCATCACATCAGTTGCACTTGCCCCACAGAAAAAGACATCACCAAGATCAAACAAGGCACCGTGGTACTCAGCGGACATAAGACAAGCTAAGCTCAACCTAAGATGTCTAGAAAAACGCTGGCTGAGAACTAGAAGTCAAACACATCTCCAGGAATACAGAGAAAAACAGAGAGAATATAACAAACTCATACTTAACCGCAAGAAAGAATACCACACAAATACAGTATCATCATGAGGTCCTTGAACTGCCCCAGAGAGCTGTTTGAAATAGTAAAATCTCTCACTAAGTCACCGCAGAACCAAATCACCTGTACAGTAATGCCAGAAGAATTCTCATCTTATCTACAGAACAAACTCATTTGCACAAATTACACACCAAGTCCAACACAGCACCGAAGACAGACTCCGCCAACACAAACAACTGGTCCTCCTTCCATCCAATCACAGCAGAGCATTGCAGTAAACTCCTGAAGACATTGAACATAACCACATCTACACTGGACCCTTGTCCAACCTCCTGGATAAAGATGACCACACAAGAATTCGTCCCTCTGCTCTGCAAAATAGTAAACCTCACCATTTTTATACTGTCCTATTTCTAGCATACCTCTCAGCAAAAAATAATAGAAAAAAAATTGAAGGAAAATTACAAGACCATCCGCTCCTCTGGATTAACAACATGGATTCTGGCAATATCACAGGGTAGAAACACTTTTATCCTCTTTAACCAAAACAATACGTAAAGGAATCAAAAGCCTCAAACTCTGATACATACTTATCTTCATAAACATAGCATCTGTCTTTGACTCAATAAGCCATTCCACACTCCTAGACAGACTGACGGAGATAGGAATCATTGGCACACCACTGTTATGGTTTTGCTCTTTCTCCAGGACCAAGCAGGACGTCAGTCCTCACATATGGGTGACATCGACGTCGATGGAGCCCTTGCGGAGCATTTCCCCAGCTTTCTATGAAAGCCTTTGGGAATGCAGGCACGCATACGCGGTCCCCTTCCCGCCTAAAGGTGCCATCTTGTTCAGTCTCTCTTTTTCCGTGAAGCCTTTCGGACGTGTGTCCCTAGTCCTCCTGGAAAATAGCTGGATTTTTTTTGCGATTCCTTCGCTATTTTTCTCCGGTTCGATGCCGGTTCCCCTCCATCCGGGTTCGGTACACCGGTATCGAGCCCGATCTTATTTTTTCGGTTTTTGCCCTTCATGGCTGGCGTTCGCGCCCTTTTTTTCTTTTTCCCTGGAAGGCCGGTCCTTTGACCTCGCGGGGACTCTTTTTTCCCCGATGGCTTCCAGTGGTTTCAAAAAGTGTGATCGGTGCAAGAAACTAATGTCTCTCACCGACACACACGACTGCTGCCTTCGGTGCCTGGGTCCTGACCATGATCCTAAGATCTGTGGACCATGTGGAAAGATGTCCTCCAAGGCGCTTCGAAGTCGTCAGCACCAAAAGGAAAGGCTTTTCTCCGACTTGGCCTCCGGCCGGGCCCGGACCCGGACCTCGTCTGAGGCCTCGACATCTCGGGAATCTGATCCCGAGCACCGTCGGGGCAGGAAGAAGCGGCTCGCGAGGGCGTCATCGGAGGAGGTCCCTGGCTCCTCAAGAGCTAGGTCTCAGACCCCCGACCACCGCCCCAGGCCCGTGGAACAGGAGAAGCCTCCAAAAGTACCTCGTGTGGAGCCAGAGTCTGCTGGACACGTAAGTCCTGTAGTCCTCATGGACTCTCCTCCCAGAGAGCCGACGTCGAGTCGGTGGCTGCTGAGTCTCCTGAGCTGGTTCTCAGGCTGACAGCCTTGGAGTGCAGATTGTCTCCCTTCATGGAACAGCGGGGCATCGACCACCGGGACATCGACATTGAAGTCGACCCCAGAGACCAAGCCGATACTCGAGACCATGAAGGCTCGAGGTCGACCTCGGTCACGGTCTCCCTCGACCTCCCGTTCGGGACCGAGGGCGTCGACGCCGGTGCCTTCGGCGTCGGGGCGGGTGCTCACAGGCCCCGCGCGGTCGGACCCCGATTCCTCATCGGACGAGTCCGCCTGGGAGACTGAGGACGAGAAGTCCCCTGACACCTTCCGGACTCAGTGCGTCCCGTCGGACTCACCGCAGTCTGAGCCCTGGAGTAGATCCACTCCGGAGGATACCCGGTTCTCGGAGTTTGTCTGGGATATGGCCACTGCGTTGGCTATCCCTGCGGACCCCGAGGAGGAGCTCGAGGCCCTACAGTATGACTCTCCTCCGAAGGAGGCCTTTACTGTTCCGGTTCCTCCGATGCTGGAACGGCTCCTCTTCCGGATGTGGGAGGCACCGGCCTCGGCGCCGGTTCTAAGCAAGCGGGTCGATTCCATCTATCAACTCCGAAAGAGCACTGGGTTTCAGAAAGCACAGCTACCACACCATTCCATGGTGGTGGAATCGACCATGCATCGCCTGAAAAGTCAGAAGATGCACTCCGCGGTGCCCCCTGGCAGGGAGGCCCGAAACCTGGATGGTTTTGGTAGAAAATGCTTCCAGGGCTCGATGCTTGCTTGCCGTGTCCATTCTTACCAGCTGTACATGGGCATGTACTTGCAGGACCTGGCCAAAGAGCTGGCCGGGTTCTCTGCTGGTCTCTCCGGGGAACCCTTGCAGAGGTTCAAGCCTTGTCCTCGGGGATACGGGAATGCTCCAAGTTTATGTCCCGCGCTGCCTACGATGGCTTCGAGGCTTTGGCCCGTGTTGCGGCAGCCGGCATCGCGGCTCGACGCCAGGCATGCTTGCAGGCATTGGACCTCGAGCCGTGGGTTCAGGACAAGTTGGTCGATGTCCCTTGCTGAGTTGAGAACCTTTTTGGCAAGCCCATGACCGAGAAGGCCGCACAGCTCGAAACCGAGCACCTCACGAGGACAGCGCTGTCTAGAAAGACTTCTGCCCCTTCTCACAAAAAGAAGGGCTCGGGTAAAAAGCCCTTTTACCCGAGGAAGGGCACTGCCTACAAACAGTACCCACAGTACCAGGCCTCCCAGGCTCCCCCACAGGGTCAGGAGGCCAAGGGGCAGGGTAATGGGCCCTGTAGGCAGAGGACCCCCAAGCCTCCAGCCCCTGCTCCCACTCAGCAAGGTGGGGGTTTTTGACTCCTTAGGCATAGCCTCTCCGTCCCTGCTCTCCCAACACTGCACAGGAGGTCGACTTACCCTGTTTGCCCACAGGTGGCCATTTATCACTGGAGACAGTTGGGTGCTAAGCATCGTCCACAAAGGCTATATGCTACACTTCCAACAACTGCCTCCTCCATACTTTCCAGGGGAGCCTCTAAGGCCTCCCCTGCACACAGATCTTCTCCTTCAGGAGCTCCAAGGTCTGTTGCGAGACAAGGCAGTGGAGCCTGTGCCTCCCCACCTCCAAGGTCAAGGGTTCTACTGCAGGTACTTTCTCATACCCAAAAGAACCGGTGGCCTCTGGCCTATTCTCGACCTCAGAAATCTCAACAAGTTCCTAGAGAAAGAGAAATTCAAGATGCTTAGTCTTGGAACACTACTGCCCTACCTCCAGCAGGGAGATTGGCTATGCTCCTTAGATTTAAAGGATGCGTACACTCACATCCTCATTCATCCAGACCACAGAAAGTACCTCAGGTTCATGGTGGGAGGAGACCATTATCAGTACAGAGTACTGCCTTTTGGCCTCACCTCCACTCCCAGGGTCTTTACCAAATGCCTGGCAGTGGTGGCGGCCTACCTGAGAAATCAGGGTATCTTTGTCTTCCCCTATCTGGACGACTGGCTCATCAGGGGTCAGACGTGCCAGGAGGCCAGACAGGCCACCCTCCGAACTATTGCTCTTCTTCAAAACCTGGGGTTTGTCATAAACTTCGCAAAGTCCACTTTGCTCCCCTCCCAGAACTTGGAGTTCATAGGGGCAAGGTTGGACTCTCTGCTGGCAAAGGCGTTCTTGCCAGAGGACAGAGCCCAAAGACTGATAAACATGGCAAACCAGTTTCTCAGCAGGTCACTGGTCTCCGCCAGACTCTGTCTGAGGCTTCTTGGCCACATGGCTTCGACAGTACATGTGAGCCCCAATACCCGGCTCCATATGAGGCCTGCACAGTGGTGCCTCTGAACTCAGTGGACACAGGCCACAGGCAGCCTCAGAGACAGAGTAAGGGTGTCCAGACAATTTCTGAACTCCCTCCGCTGGTGGCTGCACCCACCCAATCTACTGCAAGGGGTGCCTTTTCAGATTCCTGGGTTCACAGTGGTGTTGACCACGGATGCCTCCCTGCAAGGCTGGGGGGCTCATTGTCTGGGCAAGTGCACCCAGGGCCTGTGGTCTCCCTGGGAGACCACACAGCAGATCAATCTACTGGAACTCGGGGCTATTTGTTTAGCCCTCAAGACTTTCTCTCAAACACTGGCTCATCAGTCTGTCCTAGTTCAAACAGACAACCAAGTAGCCATGTTTTATGTGAACAAGCAGGGCGGAACTGGATCCAGGCTCCTTTGTCAGGAGGCACAGGACCTTTGCTTGTTTGCTCTCAGGCACAACATGCTCCTCAAGGCAGTGTATCTACCTGGTCAGGACGACTACCTGGCAGACAGGTTGAGCAGGATTCTGCAGCCCCACGAATGGCAGCTCCATCCCTTAGTGGTTCAGAAGATTTTCCTGAAATGGGGATTTCCAACCATAGATCTGTTTGCCAGTCCATCGAGCAAACAACTGACAAGGTTCTGCCCCAGGCAACCACATCCTCTGCGGCTGGCAGCAGATGCTTTTCTGATTTCCTGGTCCCAGGGCCTCCTGTATGCGTTTCCTCCCACGCCCCTGGTGGCCTGAACCCTGTTCAGTATTCTTCTGGACAAGGCCTCGGTCCTGCTGGTAGCTCCCAGATGGCCGAGACAGCCTTGGTTTCTGCTTCAGCTGGCAGTGGATCCCCCACTGCCTCTGTGGTTGCAACCCGACCTTCTCTCTCAGGATCAGGGTTTCCTTCTGCACCCAAATCTCAGAGCTTTCAATTTGATGGCATGGAGGCTGCTAGGGTAGTTTTGGCTCCCTGGGGCCTACCTCAGGAAGTTGAGGAGGTTGTCCTAGCCTCTAGGAAGCAGTCCACTAGAAAAACCTATGCCCTGAAATGGAAAAGGTTTTCTGTGTGGTGTCAGCTACGTACAGAGGATCTTTTCTCCTGTGCTGTACCAGTAGTGCTTCAGTACCTGCTGCACTTATCCAATCAGGGACTTAAGTCCAATTCTGTTCGGGTCCACCTCTCAGCTCTAGCAGCTCACCACTCACTGGTGGAGGGACATTTTCTGTCGGTTCACCCCTTGGTGTCCAGATTTCTTAGAGGCTTGCTCTTGCTGAAGCCTCCAATCCGTCCTCCAGCTCCTGAGTGGGAATTGAATGTGTTCTTGCAGCAACTGACTCGCCCATCTTTTGAGCCGATGGCTACTTGTCCTCTCCGCTTCCTTTCTTGGAAGACACTCTTCTTGGTAGCCTTAACCTCGGCCAGGCGGGTGAGTGAGCTTCAGGCCCTAGTCTGTGACAGGCCTTACACCCGCTTCTATGGGAACAGGGTAGTCCTTAGGACTCATCCAAAGTTCCTCCCAAAGGTTGTCTCCTCTTTCCACCTCAACCAGGAGGTGGTTCTTCCGATCTTCTTCCCTAGGCCTCATGCAAGCCAGGCTGAAGCAGTTCTGCATACCCTGGACTGTAGGAGGGCCTTATCCTTCTACCTTGACCGTACGCAACTCAGCTCTTCATATCTTTTGACCCTAATAATTTGGGCTTAGCTGTGTCCAAGCGTACCTTGTCCACCTGGGTAGCTGACTGTATCACCTGGGCTTACAGGGCGGCTGACCTTCCTTTGCAGGGTCAGGTCACGGCCCATCGTGTCAGGACAATGGCTGCCTCAGTGGCTCACCTCCGCTCTGTACCATTGGTAGATATCTGCAGGGCTGCAACTTGGTCCTCAAGCCAGACTTTTGCGGCCCATTACTGTCTGGAGAGGGAGTCCCGTAGGGACAGTGCTTTTGGCCAGGCAGTACTCTGCAATCTCTTTGAGGTTTAGGCAACTCCAGCCCTCCGTTGGGCTACCGGTGGAGGTTCTTTCAGTGAAAAGCCTTTCTTTGATGCTGGGACTAGAGGGAGTTCTCTTGTTCAGCCTGGGTTCCTTGGTAGCCCAGAGCTAGGGAGTCACCCATATGTGAGGACTGACTTCCTGCTTGGTCCTGGAGAAAGAGTAGTTACTCACCTGTAACAGGTGTTCTCCAGGAGCAGCAGGAATCAGTCCTCACAACCCTCCCTCCTCCCCTGGGAGTTGCAGTTGTACATAGTTTATTTTTACATTTTTGTGTGCTGTTTTTAGCTATGTCATTTGACTGAGCAAGATGGCACCTTTAGGCGGGAAGGGGACCCGCATGCGTGCTGTAAACAGGGGTGCTTGTTGTGAAAGTTCCACAATCTTGGCAAGGACATGAATTTACTTGACTTGCAAAGGATTGTGGGTCTTGTAGTTCATTCACACAAAACTAGCCGTTTAACAAGAATAAAGAATTGTAGTTGCTCGATTGTAAAGCAGAAAACAGATTTTATTTATGGGGTGTTATTCCCTCGCTCAGATATGCTTGGTAACATCAACAGGATAATTTCTTCAGGAGTTTTACTGAGGAAACAAAACAAATAAGGCAACTGAATTACTTATACAACAACTTAGTAAAGACCTTGATGGAACAGAAAAGGTCTTTCTTCTAGCCCCTGCTAATAAACTTTTTTAGCAGTGCTGGAATGAAAAATAAACCCAAAAGGAAAATTCTCTTTATCAAAAAAAAACAGCTTTCTTCCTTTCACACAGAGAAGAAGCTTTTTCCAAAGTCCCACGTGCACTTGTGCCTTGCTCTAATCACAGGTGCTTAACCAGCTGCAAATCATTGCTGGTCCACTCTTCACGTGGCTCCAACTTTCCCCAAAGCTTTCTCACAAAGAAACTTTTCTGGGAAGCTAAAAATCAATACAGTTCCTTTTGGTGTTTGATCCTTATCTGAGGATTACTTTAGAACAGCAACTTAGAAAGAGAATAATCCATACATTCAACTTCCTCATTTGATATTTCCCCTTGCTCTTGAAATATCATAGGATCACTTTCAAACACTGGCTCAGAGGATTTCTCTAACTGATCTCTACCAGGATAGAAACTGTATCCCTGCTGTCTTCCTTGTGTAAAGCTAGGGAACAGATCAGAGTTCATACCTGAGATCACGTTGTCATTAGGTTTCCTCTCTGGGTATTTTGGCCAGTAGGTAGCAAAGCTTCTGTGCCCAGCTCTCCAGTCAGAATCCCTGGACTTCAGGTCTCTTTTCCCATACCTCCTTAAATAGGTATTAGAGCTCCTTCTTTCTGTAGATGCAGCCGTCTCCTTTACAGGTGCTGTCCGAGGGTTCCGGGCTGTATATCTCCAAGCCTCTGGCTTCTTCCAGTCCAATGAAGAATGCTTGTCCCAGGAATCTCTCCCAGCATACGTACTGCCTTGGGCTCCTTTCTTAGACCTTCTGGACATCTTGCTGTTCTTCCTTCTGTTCACGATCAGTCTCTCCTTCTCCAGCTCCCGTTGCTGTCCTTGCCACCTTTGCTCTCCTTGCTCTTGCTCTCCTTCCTGTCTGTCTGATGAATTTCTTCTAGCTTTAAAGTGCCTAGATGGCCGCTCCACCCTAGCACACTCCAGGTGTTCTGAATTAAGCCCTGCCCTAAGAGATGTGTGATTAGGGATTACATCATTGCTTCTCTGATTAGGCACGCGTTTCCCTACTTCAGCTCTCCTAGAGGCTTTCTGTAAACCTGTGCATTCTGGGTCTGGTAGTCTTTTAGGTAAACACTCTGTTTTAGTGCTTTTACCAGCCAGCACAGGTTGCTTATTCAGAGCCAATTCACCTCTTGTATTATTTCTTCCTGAACTATTATAAGCTTCCTTATCACAGTGCCTGCATTCCCAAAGGCTTTCATAGAAAGCTGGGGCTCCATCGACGTCGATGTCACCCATATGTGAGGACTGATTCCTGCTGCTCCTGGAGAACACCTGTTACAGGTGAGTAACTACTCTTACTCATCTGGCCAACAGTCCCAAGTCAAGATCAGGAACAAAACCTCCAGACCTTTCACACTGCATCAAGGAATTCCACAGGGCTTTGCACCTCCTGCACTATCTGCCCTCTTATTTAACATATACACACAACCGGTCTGCAAAATTATATGAGATCAGAATATACACTACCACCTTTATGCAGATAACCTGATGATTTATGCTCCATTTGACACCAGAAAACCTGATTACACCACCATTACTTCTTGCATGACATCAATAACAAACTGGCTGGAACAACACAACTTTACAATCAACTATAACAAATCAGAAATCCTCTCAATTATGCGAGACACCACCTTTACCCCACCACATAATCTACTAATAGGCTCAATCCCCATGAAGAAGGAAGTGAAATACCTAGGTGTAACCCTGGACCAAAGATTCAACTTTCAAGCACACATTAAGAAGACTACATCCACAACTTACTATAAGATGAAGACCCTACAAAATCTGTGACCTCCACTAGACTAGAACCACTTCCACACTGTATATCAAGCAATAATCACTCCACGTCTTGATTATTGCAACTTAATACTTAAGGACTACCCAAAAGCACAGCTCAATCCCTTCAGCTAGCACAAAATATTGCAGCGCGACTAATCACCAGATCCAAAAGACAAGAGCACATCACTCCAGTCCTAAAATCTGCCCAGCCTAAGCAAGACAACCTTAAATGGAGGAGTGGCCTAGTAGTTGGGGCAAGATACCACAGGCCTAGTGGTTGGGGCAAGGTACCACAGGTCGGAAGGTCGGTGGTTCAAATCCCACTAGAGGACAGCAACCTTGGGCCAGAAGGACTGGGGTTTCTAGTCCCACAGGTGCTCCTTGTGGTCTTGGGCAAGCCACTTAACCGTCCATTGCCCATGTTCCCTGTAAGTATTAGTGTATGTGTCTCATATCCCCTCATGTTAAATGTATCCCCCAACTGCTTTGACCCGGTGAAAAACGGGATATAAATGCAGCTAAATAAATAAATAAAATAAATAAATAAAAATAAATAAATGTATGAAGAACCTAAGAAGCTGGAATCAAACCAGCAAAAGATGTGAGGATGTAGATCCCTAACATTGACTATAAAGGAAGAGACCAAGTTCTGGCAACAATGTAGCCTGGTGAGCTGGATATCTATATTGATATGGATATCTATGTATACTAGATAAAGAAACATAGCTGCCAGCAGAGGTATAAGTCTTAGAGTTGCAAGGACTAACCAAGCTATTCCATATAGTCCATGCTAGACTAGTCCCGAGAGGTGGGTTATGTCCCCTTGCCAGCAGATGGAGTCAAAGAAAAAAAGCTTAGAGTTGACTTCAGGACTTAACATGCAGAAGGAATGGGCAACCAAAGCGTTGGAAATGTAGGAGAGAAGTGCTAGAAGAGACTGGAAGGATATAGAAAAAAATCTATGGAGCAGTGAGAGGAGATGCTAGTGGAGGAGGAGGGAGGTAGACATAAAAGATAAAAGACAGGTAATGTAAATTTCAGAGAAGTGCCTGGTGGCATATTGGTGGTTGATGTGAAGGAGCAGCCTAATTATTGTTCCACTCTCCCTGCCAGAGCACACATCTTTTAAGAATCTTTGGAACTATTATAGTAGTCTTCTGTAGTTTTACTGATTTTAAGAAGTGGAAAAATATCAATATTCTCAATATAGAAGAACAGTTTTTAACACCTGCATCAATTCCCCTTTCTTCCTGACTCATTTATTCTCTACCAAAATGTCCTTTTTTTTTTTTTTTGTTCTCTACACATTTCTGGCACCTAGTTACCTCAGATAGGTAGGTTCTCCTGATAGTGAAGAAAGTTGCAGATTAGGTTTCAAAATATCCTCTCAAATCAGCCTCAAAGATTTTTTACTTCCCCATCTCATCAAGAAGGTACTATAAGAGCAGCTCCTCTTCTGCTTATAGGCCAATGGGGTTAAACTTGGTCCACTTCAGGAGAATGAGCTGGGGATTTTGTATCAGTACTTGAGAAAAATGAGAGAGAGCTCATTTTTCACCTAAGGGCTTTGAATACATTTCTAATCAAAAATGTCCCAGATGATTTTCCAAGGCACTATGATTTTTTTTAATGAACAAAGGAGATTGGCATGTTTTCTGGATATTTAGGTTATCCATAGAATTATAACCGGTTAATATCTCTGATTTCATGTAGGATCACATCTCCAGTTTGGCAGACTGTTAATTTTTCAGAAAGGTCTGCTGTAGAGTGGAGGATCTTTGTATTTATCTATATGATTGACAGAGTACTTCTGAAAGAGCAGATTAATTCATGTACAGCAGCATTTGGGTGCTGGAAGTTACCAGTGTTAGTCATAAATTATCCCATATCAAATTATGACTTAATCACTACAACTGAAATAAATAATAGCTCTACTAGACTCAACTAAAGGAAAAGTCTTCCTTTCAATAGCTCTGTTGTTGAGATGAGATCCATGGTGATGTGAGTAATGCAGAATATAAATGATATCAGCTTGAAAACATGTTGATGAAGTTGGGCCAGTTGGCCTCAACTATTCATGCCATACCCCTGGCTTGTCTTCATATGAGGCAAGTCCAGTGAATACTGTCTCAGTTGTATCAACCCATGTAGGGACTAATGAGCATCTGTGTCACAAGTAAGCTCAGGGGCTCTGTATCTGTGACTAGACTGTGCCAATGTCATTACCATTTCAGATTGCTCCTTTGATTTCTCAGAAAATGTTTTAGATCTCCTTGGCCTCTTGAAAGGAATGTTACTGGAAATTTTTGTTCACTTTTTTAAATTGCCTTTTTTAAATAGCACAACATTATGTACAAAGATAATGATGTTCATTTCCATAAATAAGTACAAATGACAAACACATGGGTTGAAGTGGAAGCATTCTTCCATATGATCTGAGAACAGGATCTTAGATCCTCGATTCTTTTTCATGTCCCAAAAAGGAACAGCTTGCTTACCTTAGTCTACCCTAAAAATTAGCACTGTCAGCATTCATCTCATTAAATATGGTGTGCCATCTCTCTACAACCAATAGTTAGCTTTTTGTTTCTTTTAACCCAAACAGGTCTGGGATTGCTGTAGAAAAATGAGCTATCTCTAATTGGATAACAGATTGCATTATCTGTTATACTTGACCGTATCTAACACAGGTTGGGCATGTTGAGGCATGTCTGAGCTGTGACTGTATTGGTTGCCCATCTGGGTTGGCCTCAATTGGAGATTTGCAGGGCTGTAACATGAACTTCAGTCCACACATTTATATCCCATTGCTGTTTGAATACTGGCTCATGACGAGCCTTTCCTGGGGGGTTTTTAGATGGCTAGAATGCAACTTCACCCCACAGAAATGTTGTCCTGCCCATTGGCGGTTTGGTTATTTTCCCCTTTTTGTTGGCAGGCAGATGTTAGCTAAGGATTCCCATTGTGTGGCTTATCATCCTGCCTGTTGGTAGAAAACGCCTATTACAGGTAAGCAAGTTAGATTTTAGTGGTTTATTGGTTTCATCTATTTTTTGCTTGTTGTCTTTTTGCCCTTTTGTTGCGCTTTTAAAAATTTGATTTCTCTGCTCCAACCTTTTCCTTCCCTCTTCTCTCACTTTTTCCTCCTCCTTCCCTTCTCATCTGTTCCACTACACCTAATTTCTTGCCAGTTTCTCCCCCTCAAAGCAGCCCAACAATAGAAAGTTGCCCCGGGCCATGACAGGAATTCCGTGTAGTCCAGTAGTAGAGGACTGCTCTGGACCTCATGACTCCTTATGGGCTTGGAGCAGCAAATTTTAGTCCAACTGAAATCCGATATTATTCCTGTCCTGCTCCATAGTATGTCTTATTAGAAACCTTAGCCAAAAAGGGGGAAATCTTTAAACATTCTTTTTTTTATGTATGGTAGATGGAGCTCTCGAAGGGCATAGAAAGTGTGAAATGGATTAGCTTATAGACTCTTACGGTGAAATATAGAACATAATGGCAGCTAAAGATCATTTAGTCTATATAGTGTATAAATGTACACCACCTGTTCAATTCTCTAATCTATTCCTCCTCAAAGATGCTTTCTTGAATTTAGAGACTGTCCTTGCTCAAATGTGAGGCTATTCCATGAATCTATCACTCTTTCTGCAAAGAAATATTTCCTTAGATTTCTCCTGATTCTCTGGGAACAAGCAAGAAGTAAGCCCTCACATATGGGTGATGTCACAGACGGAGCCAATGTGGGAATGAACTCCAGCTTCCCTAGGAAGCTTTTGAAAGGTCCACCATGCATGCATGCTTGTCTTCTTGCCCAATGGAGCCTTCTTACCTCAGTCTATTTTTTTCTTTCCGTGGAACCCTTCAGCTTTCTGTCTGCCCCTGGAAATTTGAAGGTAACCCTTGCTGTTCACTTCTCTAGCTTTCTCGCTTTGTTTTTCAGTTGCGTGCTTTGCCTCGCCTACTTGCCCCTGACCGGGAGCGTTGGTGCATGGGCACTGCATTTTTTCTTGGATACCTTTTCCTTTAGTTTTTCTGGCCCGTGGTCTTTTCTCTTGCGTCCCCCTGGTCATTCAGGACATTGGTGTCTTTTGATTTGGCAGAAGCTGTGTCTTCCTCAATATCAGAAACTGACCAGTGGGTTCAAGAAATGCTCCAGGTTTGGCCGCACCATCTCTGTGACGGGCCACGATAGCTGGTGCATTCAATGACTTGGACCTGACCACAAGCCCTCCACCTGCAGTTGGTTTGCAGATGACTCGGAAGGGGCTGAAGAATCTAGAGAAACAGCAGGAATCGCTGTTTAGTTTTTCGGAGCCTGTGGTATCGGTGCTGACATTGGCATCGATGCCATAGGCCGAGGCCCAATATGGCACTCGAGCACATTCTGAGCTGAGTGGCCATAGTTGCCTGGACCAGAGGCTATCCTTCAACGAGGGACGCCTCAGAAGGATTGATCCTCCACCCCATTGATGACAAGGGGTGATGCCGAGACCTGGGGTAAGAACCATGGGCACCTGCATCAAAGCCCCCTTCGACACAATTACGAGGGCCGGGATCGGCCACAGAAACAGCGGCGGGAGTAGTTGCCTCTCAAGGTCCCAGAGGGCAGTCAAGAAAGCTGGGGAATTGCTCCACACGAGGGCTCCGTCAGCGCCTATGTCACCCCATATGTGAGGACTGATTCCTGCTGTTCCTGGAGAACACCTGTTACAGGTGAGTAACTACACTTTCTTTCCTAGGTGCGCAACTTTGCACTTGTCCACCTTTAAATTTCATCTGCCATTTGCCTTGGCTAAATCCATGTTTGCTTTCTCCCATTAAACAATGACTATTTACTTGTTCAGTAATTTTGTTCTTTATAATGGTTTCTACAATTTTGCCTGGGTAGTAATGTTGGGTCATTGATCTGTGGTTTCCCTAATCACCCCTGGAACCCTTTTTAAAATTGGCTTTACATTGACCATTCTTCAATGTTCAGGTACTACACATAATTTTAGTAATAGTTCACAGATTTACTAATAGCAGGTCTGCAATCTCATATTTCAGTTCTTTCAACACCCTTACATGTATACTATCTGGTCCAGGTGATTTGCTACTCTTTAGTTTATCTAATAGTTGTAATACATCGTGTCAGTTTATCGCTATTTCTTTCAGTTCTTCTGATATATCACCTTTAAATATCATTTCAGGCACGGATAACTTCCCTACATCATCTTCAGTTAATACCGAAGCAGAGAATTCATTCAGTCTCTCCCCTATGGGCTTGTCCTCCCTTTTACCCCTCTATCATCTAATGGTTTAACAAACTTTCTTGCATGCTTTTTGTTGTGAATGTACTTGAAAATGTTTTTATTATGCATTTTTGCTTCCACTTCAAGATTTTTCTCAAATTCTCTTTGCCTGCTTTATCAATTCCTTGCATCTAACTTGCCAGTGCTTGTGTTGCTTCCAGTTTTTGTCATTTGGCTTCTCTTTCCATTTCCTGAAAGATGCTTTTTTTGTCTACAAAAGTCTCTCTAACCTCCCTTTTAAACCATCCTGGCAGTTTTTTGGCCTGCCTTCCACTTAAAGCATGGAATACATTTGGTCTGGGCTTCCAAGATAGTATTTT
This sequence comes from Ichthyophis bannanicus, assembly GCA_033557465.1. NCBI lineage: Eukaryota > Metazoa > Chordata > Amphibia > Gymnophiona > Ichthyophiidae > Ichthyophis > Ichthyophis bannanicus. Next base: position 36,684,439 of record CM066049.1, on the reverse strand, counting down.
TAACAATGCCCCCATGCTTGATGTAAATCTTTAACCTTTGGAGCTGCACCTCTTAGTTTTTTTCTTTTCTATTTTCCTCATTTTATCATAATCTTCCTTTTAAAGGTTAAAAGGTAGTACTTTGGATTTCTTTGCCGTCCTTCCTTCATTTATTAAATCAAATGTGATCATGCTGTGATCACTATTGCCAATGGCTCCAACACCCTTATCTCTTGCACCAGATCCTGTGTTCCATTAAGACTAGGTCCAAAATAGCTTCCCCCCTTGTTGGTTTATGAACCAGCTGCTCCAAGAAGCAGTCATTTATTTCATCTAGGAACTTTATTTCCCTAGCATGTCCTGCAGTGACATTGACCCAGTCAGTTCCGGTGTCATTGAAATCATCCATTATTACTGTATTGTAACTTTTCTTAGCTTCCCTGATTTCTTTTAGCATTTCATCATCCATCTGTTCATTCTGGCTAGGCGGTCGATAGTACACCCTCACTGCCTTCGCCTTTCCCTTTTTACATGGAATTTCTATCTGTAGAGATTCTACGGTGTATTTTGTTTCCTGCAAAACCTTAATCCTGTTATATTCAATGCCCTCTCTAACATAAAAATGCATTTAGAGGTGGTATTTTATTTATATGACTCTGGTTAGTCGGGGTAATTTTGATTCTTTCAACTCTGTTTTCAAGGGCATCTGGTTTACTTTTATCTTTATCAGAATCTCTGTCGGGATGCCCTAACTTCCCTCTTTTGCTAGTGTCCTTAAGGGATGCAGCCTTTTGAACCGTGTGCTCTTGGCAACTGTCGGATTTCCCCTATTATTTAGTTTAAAAGATGCTCTATCTCCTTTTTAAAGGTTAATGCCAGCAGCCTGGTTCCATGCTGTTTAAGGTGGAGCCCATTCTTTTGGAAATACCCCTCCCTTCCCCAGAATGTTGCCAAGTTCCTATCAAATCCAATACCCTCTACCTTGCACCATCGTCCAATCCACGCATTGAGACTCAGGAGCTCTGCCTGCCTTTTAGGTCCGGCATGTAAATCAAGAAGTATTTCTGAGAATGCTACCCTGGAAGGTTCAGAATTTCAACTTCCTTCCTAAAAGCGTATATTTGGCATCCAGAACCACCTCCCACATTTTCCTATGTCATCGATATCAACATGTACCAAAACAGCAAGCTCCTCCCCAGCACTATCTAAAACCTTATCTAGGTGGCAAGTGAGGTCCGCTTCCTTCGCACCAGGCAGGCATGTTACCAACTATTCTCACATCTACTAGCCATCCATTTACCTACGTGCCTAATGATTGAATCGCCAGCTATAATAGCTATCTTAATCCTTCCCTCATGGCACATGGCCCTGGGGAAACCGCCTCGGTATGAGAGGGTTTTACATCACCTGGAGGATAGGTCCTAGCTACCGGATCACTTCCTGTCACACCAAGGTGTTGCTCTCCTTTCACGTGATCTCTCTCCTTCAAGGCAACAGAGAGGCTGCCAGACTGGAGGCGGGACTTCAGTACTCCTGTATACCTCTCTGTATTCCTTAGGTCCTTCAAGTCTGCTACCCTAGCCTCCAGAGATCAGACTCATTCCCTGGGAGCAAAGAGCTCCTTGCACCTAGTGCACATGTAAGATTCCCCCATCAACCGGGAGAAAATCATAAATGTGACACTGAATGCAAAAGATTGGATAGACCCCATCTTGCTGCTGGACTACTGTCTGCATCTGAGTTTTAAGGTTTTGTTTAGCTATTTAAGTTGTTTTCTTTCTTAAAGTTACTAGTGATACTTTTACTAATACAGCTATAAGTTTAAGGGAGTTTGTTCAACTCAAGATTTTTTTTTTTTATTTTTTTTTATTTAACAATTGCTTCTATACCGCGCTATTAAAATCAGCGCGGTGTACATCAAACAAGCATACTACAATGTATACAAACAACATTGAGTTTTACAGAGAACAGGAAATTGAACATGGGAAGGAAACCAGGGGAACTATATACAAATTAACACAAACTGTGTACAATACTTTAATGTAAGTGGTTGTTGCATTAGTTTTGTGAAGCTAACCATTATCTGAGAAGGTGACGTGCGGGGGCGGCAGGTATATGGGGGAAGTTTGCAGGTTGTTGGATGTGCTTCTATCATTGGAGGTTTCTGAGTAATATTTTGTGAATAGGTGGAGTTTTAAAGCTTTTCTGAATAGAATGATGCTTTTTATTCCACGGATTTCATGGGGGAGTGCATTCCAGTTTAAAGGGGCGAATAAGGAGAAGGCTCTGTTGGAGGTAGCTTTTGTGCATTTAGTCATTAGGTTGGGGACTGCTAACGTGTTCTGTGCAGTAGATCTTCTGCTTCTATTTTCTAGGGTGCCATGGATTAGCGTGCTGATTGGTGTAGGGGGGTAGTTATTTAGAGCTTTGAAGGTAAGAACCAGTGATTTGTATTGGATCCTGGCGTGAAGAGGTAGCCAATGTAAATCCTTCATGATGGGTGTTATGTGGTCGGATCTTGATGATCCGGAGAGGACTCTTGCGGCTGCATTCAAGGCTAAGCGGAGCGGGTTTAAGGTCGACTTTGGAAGGCCATGAAGGATAATATTCGCAAAATCGACATGTGGAAGGACTAGAGCCTGAAAGGTTGTTCGGTAGTCTGTGAAGTCCAGTAAGTGTCGGAGGTGACGTAGAGTTCTGATCTTATGGTATATTGCCTTTGTGATGTTTTTTATATGTGTTGTCATGTTCAGGTGCTGGTCCAGGGTGATGCCGAGGTAACGAATTGTGGATTTGGATTTCAACTCTACATTGTTGACTCGTAGAGATGAAGGAGGTGTGAAATTGAGGTTCCTCGTGACAAATAGGACATCCGTTTTGCTGTGATTGATCCGTAAATTTTGGGATAATAGCCAATCTGTTACTGCTTCGAAGCAATTAATTATTGGGGAGAGCACTGGTTGGTCTATCAAGAATGGCATGTAAAGGAGGATGTCATCAGCGTAGGCAAGGCATTTTACGTTGAAGGATCGGATTAAGTCGCATATCGGTTGCATATAAATGTTAAACATCAATGAAGATAATGACGATCCTTGGGGAACTCCCTGTGTTTGTAGAAACGGTTCGGACGATGAGTGGCCAGTCTTGACTTGCTGCCATCTATTGGATAGGTAGGATTCACACCACTTTAGAGCTGTATTTTGGATCCCCTTTTCTTTCAAGCGTTGTAGAAGTATGTCATGACTTACTGAGTCGAAGGCAGCAGATATGTCCAGGAAAATAAGGACAAAGCCTTGTTGTATGTTGTTGATTCCTGTGATCAGATCATTAAACAGGGTTGTGAGGACAGTGTCTACTCCGTGTGCTTCTCTGAATCCGTGTTGGGCTGGATCCAATGGTGCTTCGGTGTCGATATGTTGCTGGATTTGTTGTTGGGCGGCTTTCTCAATGATCTTGGCAAGCTGGGGGATGCTCGATATTGGTCTGAAGGATTCTACTTTGGCTGGATCTAGTTTGCTATTTTTTAGTAATGGTTTAATAGAGGTGTTTTTGAGGCTCTGCGGGAATGATCCTGTGGTGAAGGACTGGTTCAGGATTTTGGCCAGGATGTTGCTTATGTCATGACGAAGCTCTTTGATCCAGCTGGCTGTGCAGGGTCATTAGGTGCTGTGCTGGGATTAACAGAAGCAACGATGTCTGCGACCTCTTTAGTGGATACTGTGGTGAAGTTGCATAGTGGCGTTGCTTGAAAAGTTTCGGATGGTGTGGAGGGATTATTAGTGTATATGTTTGCGTTGGTCTTAACCATCTTCGATTGTAAATAGTCTGCATAGTCCTGTGGTTGAGGCATTGGGGGGTGGACTGAGATTGGTTCTCCTGTTATGGATTTTACTATATTGAATAAAGCATGTGGTTTGTTGATGGAGCGTTTTAAAATATCAGTGTGATAGAGTTTCCTTTTTTGTGTGATCTTCTCACGGTGGGTCTGCAAGTATGAGTTGTATGCAGTATGTGCTTCAGAGGAGTGGGTTCGACGCCATTGCCTCTCGAGTTTGCGTAGATGGTGTAGCGAAGTTCGTAGGTCCGTGGAGAACCAGGGTGCATGTTCTCGTCGTTTTGTAGCCTTTTTGGCGAAAGATGGACAGGATGCAGCTCTGAGGTTATCATCCCATTTTGATATGATGTCATCCAGGCTGAGAGATGTGTCGGTCATAAGAGGTTGGAGGTTCTCTAGGACTTCGCTCTTGTTTAGTGGGCGGAAGCGGGCTGCTGTAGTTCTGGAATTATTTGTATTTGTTGTTGTTTGGTTGTCACTGGGAGTGCTTATGGGTATGTGGAAGCTAAGGAGATGGTGGTCGGACCACGGCACTGGTGTCACGGATAGTGCGATGTCTTGGGATGATGAGGCATTAGAAAAAGGTGCGAATATTAGGTCCAGCTTGCCCCCCTTTGTGTGGGTGGCAGAGTTGACACATTGTATGTATCCTAGATCCTCTAGGGCTTCAAGGAATGTTGTTGAGTGGCTATTTTGAAGAGATGGGAGGTTAAAGTCGCCGATTAACCAATTTGGAGAGTACGGGGTGGAAGTTTGACATGTTAACTCAATTATTGTTGATAGGTCATCCTGTGATGGAGTGGGTGCCCGGTATATGAGGTTGATGGTGCAGAGTTCACTTGATATGGTGAGGGTGTCAAGGTGAGTAGAGCTGGAGGTGTTAAGCAACTTAAATTGAAGGTCAGCTTTGGCCAGGATGAGTGTCCCGCCTCCTTTCTGAGTGGACCTGTGGCAAGTATATAGGGAAAATCCTGGGGGTAGCATCTGGTTTAAGAGGACATTGTCGCATGCTGACAACCAAGTCTCGGTGATCATCAAGATGTCGAGATTGTGTAGTGATATCAGGTCAATGGCTGCAGGCCATTTTGAACGCACTGATCTGGCGTTTATCAGGGCACATTTCAGTAGGCGTTGCTGACGTTGTTTTTTGGCTTGTGTCTTTTTGAATAGTTGGAGGGGGATGTTAAGTAGGTGGGAGTGGGGTGTGTGGTTGGTTTTTGTTGTGGTATGGTATGGGAGCTCGGTCCGTCTCCTTCCATGGTGTAGGATTGGAATGGGGTTAGAGTCCTGGTTGAATGCAATTGAGAGGTTGGGGAGCCCAAGGGTAAGGAGAGAGATGAGTACTATCAGGAGTTTGTACATTCTGGACTGACAGCAGGGCAGTAGTTATAAATGTAACACAGTTGAATGGGGGTTGAATTGTTGGCAAACAGTAGGGGGTAACACAGTGAGTGGTGGTAATTACTGGCAACAGTAGAGGTAAACACAGTGAATGGTGGTAATTACTGGCAACAGTAGAGGGAAAGCAATTGTAAGCAATGATTACTGACTACAGTACATTTAGCTGTTAGGAGATTGCAGTTGTGTGCAATGATTACTGACAATAGTGTTTTTCAATTGTAGACAACAACTGTATATAAACTTTACTAACAATAGTAAATCTAGCATGGGGGGTGACACTTGCTTTTTACAATTACTGATTACTGACAACAGTATGTATTTTGTTGTATACTGGCGTGCATGAATGCTAGGTATATATAGTTCAATTTTGGTGTGGAATACTTGCTGTGGTCTGGGAGTCCTTCGTTGAGGGTATGAGCGAGCTCAACTTTAAAAGGAACTCAAGCTGCTTGTCGTTATGTGAGCTTTTTAAACCAGCGAAGATCCAGCATTGTTGTTTGGAGCTATTTGCTTGTGTCGCTGATTTCTGATGCCCCTTCTTTCGGTCCCCGCCTAAGGGCCACGCCAAAGGGCCCTCTTGCGAGGCCCTCAGGCGCGGGCCCGCAAGGCGCGGGCACGCCTGTCGGCGGCGCTTTTTAAAGGTAGCGCTGTGTCCTCCCACAGCCCGGATAGGGCTGGAGTTGCAGGAGCGGGAAACTGCTTCGCTCTGCCTCGCTCAACCCCGACCGGGGAGCCTTCGATATGGCCGCAGATGTTGAAAGGGCTGCTTCTTTGCTGGCGGCGCTTTTTAAAGGTAGCGCTGTGTCCTCCCACAGCCCGGATAGGGCTGGAGTTGCAGGAGCGGGAAACTGCTTCGCTCTGCCTCGCTCAACCCCGACCGGGGAGCCTTCGATATGGCCGCAGATGTTGAAAGGGCTGCTTCTTTGCTGGCGGCGCTTTTTAAAGGTAGCGCTGGGTCCTCCCACAGCCCGGATAGGGCTGGAGTTGCAGGAGCGGGAAACTGCTTCGCTCTGCCTCGCTCAACCCCGACCGGGGAGCCTTCGATATGGCCGCAGATGTTGAAAGGGCTGCTTCTTTGCTGGCGGCGCTTTTTAAAGATTGATTAATTCAACTCAAGATTGATTAATTAATTAATTTGTTCAACTCAAGATTGGTTAATTTCAGGGGCTTAATTAATCTATTCCTGATGAGGATAACCAACTGAACCTGAAAGTGAATTTGACCACCTCGTTTCCGTTAATAGGTTTAAGAGTCTATAAAGCTAAGATTATGCCTGGTGTGGTAGATGTCGAGTTACGTGGGAGGGTAAAAAGCTGGCTTGCTAGAGAGTGAGTGCCCTGAATTGAGTGATCCAAGCAGCCTTTGGTTTTATCAAGGGAGCCTTTATCAAACTAAGTTGCCCCTTGAATCTGTCACTTAGCTTTTATACCTGTTTTACCTTCTAAATAGCCTACACCTAATTAGAAGGCCTCTTTGTAAAGGTCTTTAGAAATAATTTATTTCTTTCCACTCAAAGAATAATTGCCCTATTCTACGTTCTGTGCTAAACTATCCTAATCCCTGACTGATCTAGAGAATTTCCCAGCAGGTAAATATTTACAAGTACATATTTCTTTCCAGCAGTAGCAGCCCCTTTTAGTAGTCCTTCAAAATAGATTTCAAATTTGTTCCCTTGGGCTTTATGAGGATCTTTGATGATTATAGTAATTGCCCTCTGGGCTGTCGTCATCCACTTTATATTTGTTAAAAGGTATAGGCTCTTGAATTCTTCATTTTTCTCCGGGAACCAGTAGAAAGTCAGTCCTCACATATGGTGACGTCGGCACCAATAGAGCCCTTGCAGAAGCATCCCCCCAGCTTTAAAAGAAAGCCTTTGGGAGATGCTACCACGCATGCATGGTCCCCTTCCTGCCCCAAGGGTGCCATCTTGCTCAGTCTCCTTTTTTCCGTGGAGCCCATCTGGCTTGTCCCCAGAAAAGGTTGATTTTTCTGCCTGAGTTTCATTCTCACCTCCGGTACTGCACCAGTACTCTTCCCGCCACTCGACCTCACTGTCTCTGCATCGAGTTTGGGTCCCTTTTAGTAGTTTGCATTTTTGGTCTCTTTGCGCCTTTTTTTCCAACTGGCAGCCCGGCTGGTCTTCAATCTCGCTGGAGTACTTTCCCCCCCCCCCCCCCCATGGCTGCTAGTGGCTTCAAAAAGTGTGATTGGTGTACCAAAATTATGTCTTTGACCAACACACATGACTGCTGCCTTCGCTGTATTTGGCTGGATCACTACCCCACAGCATGTCGTCTCTGCAAAAAGATGTCCAACAGGGTCCTCAAGAGCCACCAACAGCAGCACGATAAGTTTTTTTCCCCAAGTTCCCGGTACCTCCAAAGTCCAGAGCCTTATCTGAAGCCACAGCATCTCAGGGGGGCCCTACGGAATCTGAGCGGCGCCGTGGTTCTTTGGAGAGGGGGTCTCCCACGAGGGAACCCAAGAAGAAGAAAACCTCTAAGGTGGCATCCCTGGATGGATCCGATAGGCCGGGTACGTCCTGGGTAAGGTCCCACAGTCCGAGACGCTCGTCCAAGGGATCGGAGAGGGAGTGGCCTGCAAAGGTCCCCCGGAAGGACTCTACCTCAAATCAGCCTCGGTTGCCAGACACCATCCTTGTCGATGATTCTTCCTTGGGGGAACCGGTGCCTGCACTGATGGCTGAAGAGCCTTCTGGCCTAGACTCCAGAATGGCGGCCCTGGAGCTCAGTTTGTCTGCATTTATGGACCAGCAGCAGGCGCTGTTGTCTGGTACGACTGGTTCATCCGCCCCGACCACCAGGCCAAGCCAATCCTCAAGACCCTTTGGCCTCAAGTCTATCTTTGGCCAAGGTCTCGATCCGGTTCCCGCTCGATGGGGCTGTGATTGTCCCAAGGCCTCGGATTGCCATGGGCTGGAGTCGGCCCCACGGCCCGCAGACCATCCTTCCATCGAGACAGAGGATGAGGAATCGCCCGACACCGGTCGCCACTGCGACATCCCCTCAGACTCTCCTGCTTCAGAGCCCCGGCGGCGGTCTCCACCGGAGGACATGGGGTTCCTTGACTTTGTCAAGTACATGTCCAAGGCCCTAATGTTCCCAACAGAATCAGAAGAGGACCCTCGGACTGATGAGTTTAGAAAGCCTCCAGTACGAGGCCCCTCTGAGTCAATCGCTTACGGTGCCCATCCCTCCCTTCCTGGAACGGCTGATGCTTCGGAAAAAGTTGGGTTTTTTGCCTGAGTTTCATACTCGCCTCTGGTACTGCACCAGTACTCTAACTGCCATTCAACCTCGCTGACTCGGCATCGAGTTAGGGTCCCATTTTGTAGTTTTTTTTATTTTTGGCGTCTTCACCAAAAATGAAAAAAACTACGACGACTCAACTCGATGTAATGAGTCCACCGGAGCCCAGGCTTCCAGAAATCCCAGCTACCACACAACTCCATGGTAGTGGAGTTGGCCATGTGTCGACTGAAGAGTCAGAAGACGCATTCTTCAGCGCACCCTGGCAGGGAGGCATGCACCATGGATGCCCTCAGCAGAAAGTGTTATCAGGGCTTAATGCTCATCAGCCGCATCCAGGCCTACCTGCTGTACATGGGCATGTACCTGAGAGACCTGGCGAAGGAAACTGCTGGGTTCTTGGCTGGTCAGTCTGAGGAACCCCTGTAGCCGTTCAAGAGCCTGGCCAAGGCCATCCTTGAGTGCTCAAAGTTTGTCTCGGGCAGCCTATGACGGCTTCGAGTCGGCGGCTCAAGTAGCGGCGACGGCGAACATTGGTGCCCAACGCCAGGCTTGGCTACCGTCATCCGACCTCGAGCTATCGGTTCAGGACAAATTGGTCAATGGCCCATGCCAAGAAGAGAACCTCTTTGGCAAGCCCATGACCGACAAAGCTGCCGAGCTGGAGACTGAGTTCATGACAAGGACCAGGCTCTCTAAAAAGGCCACTACTCCTTCCTGATGGAATGGCTCTGGTAAAAAGCCCTTCTACCCAAGAAAAGGGACTGCTTACAGAAATACACACCTTTTCAGGCCTCCCTGACTCCACAGCAGGGTCAGCAGGCCAGGAATCATGGACATATGACCCTCGTAAGCAGAAGGCTCCCAAACCCGAGGCATCGGCGTTGGCCCCATTTCCAGCCCAACCAGGGGGGAGTTTTTGACTCCTTGGTCATAGCCTCTCTACCCCAAGGAGATCAGCAGTCTACAGGGGGATATCTGATCCACTGTGCCCAAAGGTGACTAACCATCACCACCGATTCCTGGGCATTTCAGGTGATCAAGGAGGGCTGCCTCCTCCATCTGACTCAGAAACCTCCCCCTTACTTGCGGGAGAGCCCCTCGGGTCTCCCCTTTACCGGGACCTTCTACTGAAGGAGCTTGTAGGTCTTCTCGAGGACAAAGCAGTGGAACCAGTGCCCCACCATCTCAAGGGCAAGGGGTTCTACTCCAGGTACTTCCTCATGCAAAAAAGGACAGGAGGCCTAAGGCTCATCCTCGGCCTGCGCAACCTCAGTAAGTTCCTGGTGAGGGAGAAGTTCAAGATGCTCTCCCTTGGAACATTGCTGCCTTACCTCCAGCAGAGAGATTGGCTATGCTCTTTGGATCTGAAAGATGCTTATACCCACATCCTCATTCACCCCAACTACACCTTCAAAAGGATGTGAACAGGATGGAGTCGGTGCAGAGGGTGACTACTAAAATGATTAGTGGTCTTCATTATAAAGCATATGAGGACAGACTGAAGGATCTTAATATGTACACCTTAGAGGAAAGGCGGGATAGAGGTGATATGATTGAGATGTTTAAATACCTCCGTGGCATAAATGTTCAGGGAGAGAGCCTCTTTCAATTGAAAGCAAGTTCTGCTACGAGGGGACATGGGATGAGGGTGAAGGGAGATAGATTCAGGAGTGATATGCGGAAATATTTCTTTACGGAAAGAGTAGTGGATCCGTGGAATAGTCTCCCAGTGGAGGTGGTAGAGATGAGGACAGTAACTGAATTCAAAAAAGCATGGGACAAACACAGAGGATCTCTAAAGGTAAAAAGGGGACTGTTGTAGTTGTTATGGAAGGACAGACTAGATAGGCCATGTGGTCTTTTTCTGTCGTCATATTTCTATGTTTCTACAGGCAGTACCTGCGGTTCATGGTGGGGTCGGACACTATCAGTACAGGGTGCTGTCTTTCGGCTTGGCCTCTGCCCCACGGGTATTCACAAAATGCCTGGCAGTCATAGCTGCCTTCCTCCGCCTCCAGGGGGTCTTTTCCCCTACCTGGACGACAGGCTCATAAAGGGAGGCACGGTCTCAGAGGTGCAGCAGGCAACTTCGCGCACCATCCAGGTTCTGCAACACTTGGAGTTTGTGATAAACTACCCCAAGTCCCACCTCCTTCCGGCACAATGTCTGGAGTTCATAGGGGCAAGACTGGACACCCTCCAGGCAAAGGCCTTCCTGCCTGGAGACCAATCTGAACATCTCAGGGCCATGGCATTGGACATACAGCACTGCCCCTCAGTGCCTGCTCGGTTGCTCCTGTGCCTGCACATGGCCTCCACGGTCCACATCATCCCGGACGCCTGCCTCCACATGAGGGCCGCACAGTGGGGCCTTCGGGACCAGTGGACACAGGCCATAGGGTCCCTCTGGGACAAAGTCTCAGTGACCCGCTAGTTGGTGGACTCTCTGACCTGATGGCAGACTCCCCAATACCTTGAGGCGGGGATGCCTTTCCAAGCTCCGAGCTCCTTAAGGGTCCTTATCAAGGACGCTTCCCTGCTTGGCTGGGGGGCCCACTGCAAGGATCTCTGTACTCAGAGCAGCTGGTTGCAGGACGAGAGCAACCAGCAGATCAACTTCCTGGATCTACGGCGATATACTTAGCCCTCTGAGCTTTTTGCCACCGCCTGCATCACCAGCCAGTGTACGTCCAGATGGACAACCAGGTGGCTATGTTCTATATGAACAAGTAGAGGGGCACGTGTTCTCGTGCCCTCTGCCGAGACGCAGTGGTCCTCTGTGCCTATGCAGTCCGACAGGGTATATTCCTGCGGGCTGTATACCTGTCAGGCCAGAACAACTTACTGGTCGACAGATGAGCAGGGTCCTCCAGCCGCACGAGTGGCAGCTGGACCCCAGTGTGGCCGAGTGGCTTTTTCAGCTCTGGGTGGAACCTGTGATAGACCTGTTCCCCAGCCCAGACAACTACCAGTTGCCTTGCTTCTGCTCCCGGCAGGCCCATCCCTCCAGGGTGGCGGCAGACGCATTCCTCCTTGTGGTTGGAGGGCCTCGTGTATGCCTTCCCACCCATGTCGCTAATTGCCAAGACACTGTTCAGGACCTTCCATGACAAGGCCTTGCTCATCCTGATAGCACTTCGATGGCCCAAGCAACCATGGTTCCCGCTACTCCACCAGCTATCAATGGAGACTCCCATTCCGTTGCGGAACTCTCCAGGGCTCTTGACTCAGGATGAGGGCTCTCTTCTGCACCCCATCTTGGGGTCCCCTGTCACTGACAGCATGGCTGCTGAAAGGGTGACCCTAGCCCCTTTCAACCTCTCCAGTGAGGTAGAGGAGATCCTGTTGGCCTCTCGTAAGGCTTCCATTAGGAAAGCTTGCACTCTCAAATGGCGCAGGTTTTCAACTTGGTGTGCTGAGCATGGGACTGACCCGTTCTCCTGCCCGGTGGGACTGGTGCTACAGTACCTTCGGGAGCAAGCAGGAAGTCAGTCCTTACATATGGGTGACACTGACGGAGCCCACGCGGAGCAAATCCCCAGCTTTCAAAGAAAGCCTTTGGGAATTGCTACCATGCATGCGTGGTCCCCTTCGCGCCCAAGGGTGCCATCTTGCTCATTCTCATATTTTCCATGAAGCCTATCAGTCGTAGTCTGTCCCTGTCCCAGAAAAAGTTGATTTTTCTGTGCCTTTTTGACTGTCTCCGGTCTCGCGCCAGTACCCTTTCCTGCCCCAGCCTCGGTACCTCTGTATCAGATCGGTTCCTCTTTTTTCTACTAAATTTTATTTTTCTTTCCTGGGGCGTCTTCGCACCCTTTTTTCCTCACTGGCAACCCGAAGGGTCTTTGACCTTGCTGGGGTTCTTTTTCCCCTCATGGCTACCAGCGGGTTTAAAAAGTGCGATCAGTGCGGGAAAATCACGTCCCTCGCCGATACGCATGACTGCCGCCTCCGGTGCCTTGGCCCGGACCATGACCCGGTGGTCTGTGGCCTGTGCAAAATGATGTCCTCAAAGGCCTTGAGGAGCCGCCAGCAGCAGCATGATAAATTTTTTCCTGATTCCCCCATGCCTCCAAGAGCCAGGACCTCGCTGAGGCCTCCACGCCTCGGGAGGAGCACTCCGAACCAGAGCGTCGTCGGGGGTCCTCCGGAGAGGGGGTCTCCCTCGAGGGAACCGAAAAGAAGAAAGAAACCCTCGAAGGCGGTGTCTCTGGACGATTCCGATCGGTCAGGTTCCTCTCAGGGTCGGTCGCGAAGACCCAAGCCCCTGCCCGAGACATCAGAGAAGGAGTGCCCAGCCAAGGTTCCTCGCAGGGACCTGGTCGCGGATCTGCCTAGGCAAGTACGTACTGTTCTAGTCGAGTAACCGGCTTCGGGCTGCGGAGCCTCCTGGACTGGGGTCCAGGGTGGCAGTCTTGGAACGCAGTGTCACTGCCTTCTTGGAGCAGCAGCGGGTGCTGATGTTCGGCATGTCTAGTTCCTCCACCCTGACCACTGTAGTTCGAAGACGGAGTCAACCCCGGAGGCCGAGCCGATCCTGAAGGCCTTGCGGGCCCAAATTGATCCTCAGCAGAGGTTGCGCTCGGCCTCCCGCTCGTCGGGACCAAGGTCATCACCGTCGAGCCTACTGGCATCTGTGCGGATGGTGCCGGGACCCTCGAGGTCCGAGGAACCACAAGTCTTCCTCAGAGGCCTCCGCTTGGGAGACCGAGGATGAGGAGTCCCCGGACACTCGTCATTATTGAGATGTCCCATCCGATTCCCCGGTAACTGAACCTCAGAGAAGGTCCCCACCAGAGGATATGGGTTTTATGGACTTCGTTCGGGATATGTCCAAGGCCTTGACTTTCCCGACGGTGTCCGAAGACGATCCTTGAACCGATGAGCTCGAGATCCTCCAGTACGAGTCTCTCCCTCAGAAGACCCTCACGGTTGCCCATTCCTCCTATCCTGGAACGACTTATGCTCCACATGTGGGAGACGCCGGTGATGACACCTGTGATCAGCAAGCGGCTCGACGCAATGTATCGAGTCCGCCGGAGCCCTAGGTTCCAAAACTCACAACTGCCGTACAGCTCCATGGTTGTGGAGTCGGCCATGCAGGGAGGCTCGTACCTTGGATGCCCTCAGCAGGGCACGATGCTGAATTGTCTGATCCAGGCCTACCAGCTGTACATGGGCATGCACCTGAGAGACCTGGAAAAGGAGCTCGCTGGGTTCTCGGCTGGTCTCTCCAAGGAGCCTTTGCAGCACTTCAAGGGTCTGTCCAAAGCTATCCGTAAATGCTCCAAGTTCATGTCTCGGGCGGCCTATGATGGGTTTGAGTCTGCGGCCCGGGTAGCCGCGGTGAGCATTGGTGCATGCTGCCAAGCTTGGTTCCAGTCGTCCGACCTCGAACAATGGGTACAGGACAAGTTGGTCGATGTCCCATGCCGGGGAGAGAACCTCTTTGGCAAACCCATGAGCGACAAGGCTGCCGAGCTGGAGACCGAGTTCATGACGAGGACTAGGCTCTCTAAGAAGACCTCTGCCCCTTCCTGAAAGAAGGGCTAGGATAAAAAGCCCTTTTACCTGAGGAAGTCCACTGCTCACCAAAACTACCCCCCTTACCAGGCCTCTCCCGCTCCCCAGCAAAAGGGCAACAGGCCAAGTGACAGGTGCATGGCCCCCATAAGCAGAAGGCCCCCAAACACCAGGCTCCAGCCCAGCCTGGAGGGGGTTTTTGACTCCTGCAGCATGGTCCTCTCCCAACCGGAGCTTGGCAGCCCACAGGAGGTCAGCTCGTCCTGTATGCCCCCAGGTGGGGAGGTATCACCACCGATTCTTGGGCATTACAGGTGATCAGGGAGGGATACCTCCTCCATCTCGCCCAAGTGCCTCCACACTACTTCCTGGGAGAGCCTATCAGGTCTCCCCTTCACCGGGACCACCTTCTGAAGGAGTTAGCAGGTCTTCTCGAGGACCACATGGTGGAACCGGTGCCCCACCACCTCAAGGGCAAGGATTTCTACTCCAGGTACTTCCTCGTGCCAAAGAGGACAGGGGGCCTAAGGCCCATCCTCGACCTACGCAACCTCAACAAATTCCTGGTGAGGGAGAAGTTCAAGATGCTCTCACTTGCAACATTGCTGCCTTACCTCTGTCAGGGAGACTAGCTATGCTCCTTAGATTTAAAGGATGCCTACACACACATCCTACTCCACCCATACCACAAGCAATACCTACGCTTTGTGGTAGGGGGCAATCATTTCCAATACAGGGTGCTTCCCTTTGGCCTTGCCTCGGCCCCCAGGGTATTCACAAAGTGCCTGGCGGTGGTCGCCGCCTTTCTCAAGCTTCAGGGGATCTTTGTCTTCCCCTATCTCGACAACTGGCTCATTGGGGGCACTACAGCCCCCAAGGTGCAGCAGGCCACAACTCGCACCACCCAGGCCCTTCGACACTTGGGTTTCGTTATCGACTACCCCAAGTCCAGCCTTTGCCCGGCACAAGAGCTGGAATTCAATGGGGCAAGGATCAACACCCTTCAGTTGAAGGCCTTCCTGCCTGCAGACAGGGCAAGCAGGCTCATGGCCCTAGGCAAAGACATAAATCACCGTTTCTCAGTGCCAGCAAGGTATGTGCTGCGCCTCCTTGGGCACATGGCCTCCACAGTCCATGTCACTTCAGATGCCCGCCTCCACATGCGAACTCTGCAGTGGTGCCTCAGGGACCAGTGGTCCCAGGCCACAGGGCATCTCCAGGACAGGGTCAGAGTGACCAGGTGCCTGGTGCAGTCCCTGACCTGGTGGTTCTCGCCCCTTCACTTGGGTTAGTGATATAGCGGAAGGACTGTCGTGTAAGGTTTGCCTCTTTGCGGATGATACCAAAATCTGCAATAGAGTAGACACCCAGGAAGGTGTAGATAACATGAGGAGGGATCTAGCTAAGCTTGAAGAATGGTCTAGAATTTGGCAGCTGGGATTTAATGTTAAAAAATGTAAGGTCATGCATTTGGGCTGCAGCAATCCAAGGGAGCAATACAGTATAGGAGGTGAAGTACTTTTGTCCACTAAAGAAGAGCGGGACCTAGGCGTGGTTGTGTCTGATGATCTTAAAGTAGCTAAACAGGTAGAAAAGGCAACGGCAAAAGCTAGAAGGATGCTTGGGTACATACGGAGAGGAATGGCTAGCAGAAAAAAGGAGGTGATAGTGCCTCTGTATAAGTCTTCGGTGCGACCTCATTTGGAGTATAGTGTGCAATTCTGGAGACCGGACCTTCAAAAGGATGTGAACAGGATGGAGTCGGTGTAGAGGGTGGCTACTAAAATGATTAGTGGTCTTCATTATAAAGCATATGAGGACAGACTGAAGGATCTTAATATGTACACCTTAGAGGAAAGGCGGGATAGAGGTGATATGATTGAGATGTTTAAATACCTCCGTGGCATAAATGTTAAGGGAGAGAGCCTTGTTTTGAGTGAAACGCATGAAGAGGGCGCCAAAAGATGGCGTTGGGACATATTTAAAAGCTAAGCAGTCTTTTGATTTCTTTTGAAAGAAGAAAATGTACCTGTGGTATTATCTTTACATTGGAAAAACATGCACATAAGCCATTGATGCTATCAGGCACTTCGTAAAAAATTTCACAATTAAGTTATAGTGCCGATGAGTCTGAGGCCGAAGTAGCACAAGATAAGCAATGTAAGATAATAAACAATCTCCAGGAACAAGCAGGAATGAGTCTTCACATATGGGTACGTCGGTACCGACGGAGTCTGCGCGGGAACGCTCCCCAGTGTCCAATCAGAACGCTTTTGGGAGCATCCCAACACACCTGTGTGCTGCCTTTCCCAACTGCCTCTCCTCATTTTTCGTTTTTCCGCGGAGCCGGCAGGCCGTCGTCCTGTCACAGCAGAAAATTCTTCTTTTATATTTTGGTTTTCTTGTTGTTGTGTCTGCCTTCCCCGACGCCACCGGTACCGCCGGTGTTTCTTTTCTTTTTTCTTGTAAATTTTCCTTTTTAAGGAATACTTTTTTCCTTGTTAGTGCCTGACGTTTTTTTCGGCCTGCTAGGCCTACTCACTTTCCTTCATGGAAGCGACAGCCACTATCCCTAAGAAATGTTCAAACTGTGGCGGTACAAAATTGATTTTAAACACTCATAATTGGTGTCTACCCTGCTTGGGTCCTGACCACTATCCGCTGGAGTGTCCTTCCTGCAACAGTATAGTCGGAAGAAGTCTTCAGAATCGAGTTCACCTCGATACGCGGTCCCCATTCAACTTCAGGGCACCGACCACTCTTTCTTTTTCGCAGGATCAGGTAACCCAAAAACAGTCTGTTAAGACTAGCCAGTCCTCGGGTGGTAGATCTCATGCACAGCATGTAGATGCCTCTGGCCTTGCCCTCGAGGACACATTGGCTTTAAAACCCCGGTGGGAGTCTTCGGCCTCCAAATCCTTAGTGGGGTTTCAGGTTGTTCCTGAGGTTCACCCCTCTCCAAACATACCTGAGCCATGCTCAGTGGTGGCATCCGCTTCGAGCGGTACCGATACCCCGGCATCGGCAATGGTGTTAGATGAAACATCCTCACCAAAGATCGTAGTCTGGCGTCCTCGGTACCTGCGGGCCCGTTGGAAACGCTGCAGACCGATCTTCCAGTATCAGTATCGATCCCGGTACTGGTACCGACGTCGGTACCCTCCAGATGTGCATCAATAGACTCGCTTCCTTCGATGCCGAGTCTGGAATCGATCTCCAGTCTGGATGACTGGATACCGACTCGCCTTGGTACCGGCACCGGACGGTACCGAAGGCACGGTTCCGATGATCCATGTTGGGCACTCTCGGTTTCTTCGGTACCGTTAGAGCTGTCACCGACTGGTCTTCATGTATCGGTATCGGAGTCGGTACCGGTATCCACATTAGCATCGCTGTCGGTACCTTCCATGCTTGTTTCAACAGGCTCGCATCCCTCGGTACCGAGTTTGGAATCGATCCCTAGCATGGACAATGCACTACCGACTGTTGCTGGTCCCGACCTCCTGCGGTACCGGCGACCATCCTGTAAGGACAGTCCGATGCTCCACCCCTTAGGGTCTTCTATTCCATTGAATTTGGATAGATCCCGGAGTGCCAATGCTAGTTCTTCAACAGATCTAGCCTGTACTCCTCTTTCTAGAGGACTTCCCTCTGGGGATTTTTCTTTTCAAGCATTCCTGCTTGATATGGCAAAGTCACTTGCCATTTCTATACCTGGTCAAGATCCTGCACCAGGGAATACAGAATCTCTGTATATTCCCTGGAGTCCAAAGGAGGACATCATGCTTTCTTTGCATCAGACCTTGCAGGATCTCCTCTTTCGAATGTGGGAAACTCCTTTAACGGTATCCCCACCTTCTAGGGCAACTGATCTTCTATACAAGGTGCCCCTTCTCCAGGTTTTCAAAAGACTCAACTTCCTTATCATTCCATTGTTGTAGAATCAGCAATGAGGCGTGTTAAGAGTACTAGAAAGTACTCGTCTTATCCGCCAGGTCATGAGTCTAAGACTTTAGATGCCTTTGGATGCCAAACCTTCCAGGCATCCATGCTTTCAGCAAGAATTCTCTCATATATTTTCTATATGGGATTATCTCTTGAAGTCACAATACTACCTTTGACACCTTTTCTTCAAGAGCCCAAAAGAGCAGACTATTCCTTATTGGTTAGTCATGCTCAAAATATCTCTAGGTTCCTTACTCGTGCTTCCCTAGACTCCTTTGAGTCTGTTAGCAGAATGTCTGCTATAGCTATAGGGGCACGACGTAAAGCCTGGCTCCAAGTTTCAGACTTGGACAAATGGGTTCAAGAAAGACTGGGAAATACTCCTTGCACTGGAGAAAATCTCTTTAACAAGGAGTCTTTACTCCAAGCTGCTCAGTTAACCACTGACATTGCTGTTTTCAGAGGCTTCTCTACGCCTTCCTCTTTCCCAGTTGCTAGGAAATTTCCTAACAAACTTTGTTCCCCTAAGGGGAAAACGTTATCTCCAGGAACAAGCAGGAATAAGTCCTCACATATGGGTACGTCGGAACCGACGGAGCCTGCGCGGGAAAGCTCCCCAGCTTCCCTGAAAGGAAGCTTTTGGGGCCTCCCACTGCACATGCGCGCTGCCTTCCCGCCTTCCTGACCAGCTCTCCTCAGTTTCTTTTTTTCCGCGGAGCCAGCAGGTCGTGTTCCTTTCACCGCTGAAGAAATTATTGTTTTAGTTTGTTTCTTTAGACCGCGTACCTGCCTTCCCCATACCGAAACCGGTACCGCCGGTCTCTTTTTTCTTTTCTTTAAAAAAAAAAAATCTCTTTTCTGCACAACTTGGTGACTTCGGTTAGGCCTCAGGCCTACACAAATTCTCCTCATGGAGAAACCAGCCCCTGGTTTTAAGAAGTGTACCAAGTGTAGTGCTGTTATTTCAGTCACAGACACCCATGAATGGTGTCTTAAGTGTTTGGGACCTGACCACTCCATTCCGGACTGCCCATCCTGCTCCCAGATGTCTAAACGTGGGTTGCAGAACCGGGCCAACAAATTCCATGTGCTGTTTGCTTCTGATAATCCAGCATCACAGTCATCTAGGTCTTCCTCTCCGGATGGATCTCAGGTAACCAAACCCTCTGTGGGCAGGTCCTCAAAGAGCAAATCTCCTTCAAAGCATCGAGAGGCTCTCTCTTTTGAGTCTGAGGATCCTGCCCCAGCCAAACAACCCCGGCGGGAAGCTCTGGCTTCCAAAGCACCATCTATGGGGTTACAGGTTGACATCGATGGCACGGCCTCGACTGATCACCTGTTGGACTGCTCTGGGGTACCGGCCCATACCGGTACCGACATCCAGGCAGCAGTGGCGTCTATGAGCAATACTGTTCAGGCCATGCTGGCTTTTATCAATGCTGCGACGCCCTCGGTATCGCGTTCAGCGATACCGGGTCCGGTTCCGGTATCGTCTCCCATACCGGAACCGAGACCATCGACTTCCAAACGCAGATCGGTTCCGCATGCCGGATCCGGGTTTTTACCCGATACCGATCCCATACCCGGTACGCCCGATGTCGATACCGATCGGTATGCGTATCGTGCGTTGGAAGCAAATAGAGAATACTCTGATTCCTCAGAGGATTTCAACTCCTCTGAGGACTCTGATGAGCTGTCTCTAGTTCTTCATGAAGACCCCTCTTCCCCAAAGAGGAGAATGTCTCCACCAGAGGATTTGTCCTTTTAAGAATTCATTATTGAATTAGCTAAAGGACTTTCTATTACCACATCCTCAGAAAAAGAACCTAGATCAAAGAAATTGGATATTTTAGGATACCCCAAGGTTCCTAAAGAGGCAGTCACCCTGCCTATCCATGAAATCCTTCAAGAACACTTGATGGACTTATGGGAGGCTCCTCTAACGTTGTCTCCTTATTCTCGTAGGCTGGACACCATGTACCGGGTCCCTCCTCCTCCTGGTTTTCAAAAGACTCAGTTGCCTCACCATTCCATTGTGGTGAAGTCTGCACTGAAAAAGATTAAGAGTACCAAAAGGCACTCTTCTACCCCTCCAGGACGAGAATGTAAGACCCTAGACTCTTTTGGCAAGAAAATTTTCCAGGCTACTATGCTTATAGCCAGGATTAATTCTTACAGTCTGTATATGGGCATGTTTCTTAGAGAACTTGCCCTAAAGATACAACCTTTTGCCTCCTTTATCCCTGAGGATAGAAAAGAGGAGTTCATTTCTCTGGTGAAACAGCTTTTAGATGTTTCTAAGTTCTCCAACAGAGCAGCTTTTGATTCCTTTGAGGGTGCCGGTAGAGCTTCGGGCATTGCTATTGCAGCCCGACGACTTGCTTGGCTCCAGGCCTCTGACCTAGAACCCTGGGTCCTGGATGGCTTACGGAATCTGCCCTGTACAGGTGAGAACTTATTTGGTAAGGACTGGCAAATTAAAGCCACCCAAATGGATGCAGAAAATGCTACCTTGGATAGACTTTCTAAGTCTACCTCTGCTCCTGCCAAGAAAAAGTCTTTCAAGAGGCCTTACTACAAGAAGGCCAGATTTTCCACAAATACTGGTCAACAATCTTCTCAGCCTCGCTTTGCT
This sequence comes from Ichthyophis bannanicus, assembly GCA_033557465.1. Lineage (NCBI taxonomy): Eukaryota > Metazoa > Chordata > Amphibia > Gymnophiona > Ichthyophiidae > Ichthyophis > Ichthyophis bannanicus. Next base: position 36,663,849 of record CM066049.1, on the reverse strand, counting down.
ACTAAACGTCAGCAACCTAAACAGGCAAAGTCAAAGCCTGCAGTGTCTACCACTCCTCAGCAGGCTCAACCCCCTCAGGGGTTTTGACTTGCCCCTAGAGAACTTAACATTTCTGGCTCTAGAACAACCAGAGCCCCTCACCATTCCCGGAAGGTTAGCTCACTTTGCTCCCAGATGGGAGCAAATCACATCAGAGCAATGGACCCTCTCTATCATCAGCGAGGGCTACAAGCGCCATTTTTCCAACCTTCCTCCATATACCATGGTGAGGCACTTCAATTCTCCCCCGTTTCTCCTGTACCAATTGGATCAGGAGGTCTCTTCTCTCCTTGCCCAAGGGGCAATAGAAGAGGTTCCTCTTCTTCAACAAGGGACAGGATTCTACTCCCCTTATTTTCTCATAACAAAGAAGACAGGGGGATTCAGGCCTATCCTAGATCTGAGAGAATTGAACAGATTTCTGTACAAGGAGAAATTCAAAATGCTTTCTCTAGGCATTCTCCTTCCATACCTTCAGAGTCAGGATTGGCTTTGTTCTCTAGATCTCAAGGATGCGTACACACATATACTCATCCACCCATCCCACAGAAAATATCTAAGATTTCTGTTTCAGGGAAAACATTTCCAGTACAGAGTACTTCCCTTTGGTCTAGCCTCTGCTCCAAGAGTGTTCACCAAATGCATGGCAGTTGTTGCCGCATTTCTAAGAGGTCTGGGAATTTTTGTATTCCCATATTTGGACGACTGGCTCATCCGAGCTCCATCTCAGTCAGAGGCCCAGATTTCCCTGGACCGCACACGGCACCTTCTGCAGTATCTGGGACTGGTGGTAAACCTTCCCAAGTCTCAACTTACCCCTACTCAGTCTCTAGAATTCATAGGGGCCCATTTGGACACCACCACTGCAAGGGCCTACCTGCCTCAAGTCCGGGGCCAACGTCTGCTGTGCTTGGCCTCCCAAGCTCAGTCTAGCAGTCACTTGACAGCAAGAGAAATGCTGCGACTTCTGGGCCACATGGCCTCCACGGTACACGTGGTGCCCTACGCTCGTCTTCATATGAGAGCAGCTCAATGGACCTTGGCCACCCAGTGGACTCAAGCATCAGGAGCGCTCTCCGACCAAATACTCACCTCAAAACGTCTGTTTTGGTCCCTCCAATGGTGGATGTCCACCAAGAATCTGTTGTTGGGGGCCCCCTTCCAACCTTTGTTGCCCCAAGCAACCCTCACAACAGATGCCTCCCAAACAGGGTGGGGAGCCCATCTACAATCCCTCTCCACTCAGGGTACTTGGTCTCCGCAGGAGACCGCCCTTCACATCAACCTCCTGGAACTGCGAGCAATCTTCTTTGCCCTCAAAGTCTTCCATACCCTCCTTGTCAAACTGACCGTCCTAGTTCAGACAGACAATCAGGTGGCCATGTTCTACGTAAACAAACAAGGAGGGACAGGCTCTCTGTCGCTTTGCAACGAAGCTCTAAGATTATGGGCCTTCGCCAGAGAGCATCAAATTCATCTTCTGGCAGTATATCTTCCAGGGGTTCAAAACTCTCGGGCAGACAGACTCAGTCGAGTTCTGCTCCCACACGAATGGTCCCTACATATGGACCAGATAGGCAGAATCTTTCAGGAATGGGGAACCCCGGACATAGACCTCTTTGCAAGTCCGTGGAATGCCAAACTTCCCCGGTTCTGTTCCAGGACTCCGTGTCAGGGAGCTCAGGCCAACGACGCCTTTCTCCTGCATTGGGGTCAGGAATTCCTATATGCCTTTCCACCCATTCCTTTGATTCCCAAGACTCTGTTCAAACTCCAGAGGGATCACGGATCCATGATCCTCATAGCTCCACGCTGGCCACGCCAAGTGTGGTTCCCTCTACTTCTGCATCTCTCCCAGGGACCCTCCCTGGACCTGGGAGCTGCGCCAGACCTTCTGTCTCAGGAGGAGGGGACTTTGTGTCACCCAAACCCCAAGTCCCTACACCTCAGAGCTTGGTTACTGAAGGCCTAAGCCTTCATGACTTCAATCTTTCTCAACCAGTGAAAGATATCCTGCATGCCTCTAGGAAACCCTCCACGAGGCGTTCCTATGCTTTCATATGGAAACGCTTTTCCATTTGGTGTGCTCAACAGGGTCTTGACCCTCTAGCACTTCCTTTGAATTCTCTACTAGACTATCTCCTGCATCTTTCTAATGCAGGCCTTAAGACGAATTCAGTAAGAGTCCATTTGAGTGCTATCGCAGCATCCTTAAAACCTATAAATGGACAACCTGTCTCCTCTCATCCACTTGTTGCAAGATTCATGAGAGGCCTGACTCTAACTAAGCCTCCCATCCGACCTCCTCCGGTAGCATGGGACTTGAACCTAGTTCTAGGTCAGCTTATGAAGCCACCTTTTGAGCCTTTACACTCCACCTCCTTGAAATTTCTTTCATGGAAGGTAGTTTTCCTCATTGCAGTCACTTCAGCTCGCCGCATCAGTGAACTCTGCAGGCTTTAGTGGCTTATCCACCTTATACTGGATTTCATCATGATAAGGTGGTCCTTAGGACGAACCCCCACTTTATGCCCAAAGTGGTTTCGCCTTTTCATCTTAATCAAGAGGTATATCTACCTGTCTTTTTTCCGGCTCCTCATGCATCCAGTGCAGAGAGGAACCTTCATACTTTAGATTGCAAAAGAGCTCTTGCCTTTTACCTCAACAGGACTCAGCCACATCGAAAGTCTTCCCAGCTTTTCGTGGCTTTTGATCCTTCTCATTTGGGACGTCCAGTCTCCAAACGTACACTTTCCAATTGGATTGCTCAGTGTATTCCTTATCGTCTCTCCGGGCCAGTCCAGAACAGATGGGTAGTCAAATCCCCCTCCTCTAGCAGCTGAGGACTGAATGCTGATTCTTGTTGCTAGGATACCTCTCTCTCCCCTGGCGACAGGAGGCAGTCTTAATGTCCTCAGCAGCTAGACTGGATGTGTAGAGATTTGTCTCCCCATTGCTGTTCTGTTACTTTGCCCTTCTTTATGCTTTATTTTTGGAAAGAGTTTCACTTTAAGTTGGTGCTTGGCCCTGGCTGGGTATTTAGCACTTTCTATTGAGGTGAGTGCCTGCCCTGCGGTGCACAGGGAATGGGACAGAGCCTGTCTCCTCTTCTCTGTGCCATGTGCTGCTAGGGATCAGACCTGGGGGCCCCAGTTACTGTCCTGAATCGCAGGTGCTCTGATTTTTCGGCACTCCGGTCTTCGGGACACGCAAATAGCAGCGGTTTCCTGGCTCGATGTGAGCGTCTCGCTATCGGCTCCTCACCAGGTATTTTGGGGTTGATTTCTGCTTCCCTTGTTTCTGTCGCGGGCGCGCGCGCCTTTCCGTGTGTGGGGGCTTTTGCCGGTATTGTTTTCTCACTCCTTCGGGCTTCTGGGCTTCCGTTGGGCTTAGGCCGCTTCTCCGTCATGCCCGAACGCTCCGGTTCTCAGGGGGACCATCTTGAGGCGTTTCAGACTCCCGCGGAAAGCGCGGGAGCGGCGGCCATTTTGTCCGCGCCAGCTGCGTCGACAGACCCGCCGGCTAAGCCGGCAAAGAAAAAGGCCAAATCACGCCATGTAGTAGTGGAGCAGGAGAAGCCTTCCATATCTCCTCTCCCTGCCGTGCTGGATCCTCTTCTTAGTCCCGAATTCATTTTGGCGTTTCATCGGGCGTATTTGCTCAAGCACTCGCAGACTCCTTTGCCTGGGGGGGCAGGATCCCAGCCGCAGTCTCAGGCTGGGTTTTCTGGCTGTTCCGGACCTGCAGAGGGGGTTCCGGTCTTGCCTACCCTTTCAGCTTCTAGGGGGGATAGCATTTCCCTGCCTACAGAGGCTCTGGGGCCAGAGGAAGGTGAGCTCCAAGATGATTCATGTGTGGACCCCTGGCCGGCTGATTTAGAAGAGGGTGAATTGGGGCCTGGGGAAGACCCTAATTTGTTTAGGGTTTTTAGGAAGGAAGAATTGTCTGCGCTAATTGCGCAGTCTCTGCTGGCGCTCAATGTTGTTCCGCCAGCGGTACAAAGTGAGCCCTTGGAGGATCCCCTATTCCAGGGGTTTAAGTCTGAACAGAAATGTTTTCCTTTCCACCGAGTCATCAAACAGATGATTGAGTCGGAGTGGGAGTTCCCCGAGGCTTCCTTGAGAGGGGCTCGGAACATGGCTCGCTTGTATCCGGTGCCCCAGGAGGAGTTGGAGCTCTTGCGCATGCCGAAGGTGGATGCGCTTGTTTCGGCGGTCACCAAGAAGACCACCATTCCGGTAGAGGGGGCTACGGCCCTGAAGGATGTGCAGGATCGTCGCTTGGAGGGGCTCTTGAAACAGGCCTTTGATGCCAACGCTCTGGCGCTGCAGGCCTCGGTCTGTGGGGCGTTCGTTTCTCGTGCTTCTATTCGGTGGAGTCAACAGGCGTCCAGTTCCGAGGGTCCTTCTTCTGCTTCTGAAGCGGCGAAGCTAGAGTCGGCGGCTGCTTATCTGGCGGATGCCTTCTATGATTTGATTCGCATTACCGCAAAGGCGATGGCTTCCGTGGTTGCCGCCCGCCGGTTTCTCTGGTTGAGGAATTGGGCGGCGGATGCCTCTTCCAAAGCGCGTCTTAGTAAGCTGCCGTATAAGGGTAAGCTTCTGTTTGGGGAGGCGCTGGAAAAGATTGTCAAGGATTTGGGTGACTCAAAAGGGGGTCGCCTTCCGGAGGACCGTCCTAAGGGGGGGGGGGGTAAGCAAGGTTCCAAGAGGCCAAGGGCGTGATTTTCGCCGCTTTCGGGGAGCTCGTTTTAGCCCGTATCAGCGCGGTCGCTTTCCGTCTCGGGGTCCTTCCTTTCGGGGCGCTAGAGGCTCCAGCAGAGGCTATTTTGGTGCCTCTTCGGCGGCCGCCAAAAAGCCCCAATGAAGCGAGGCCGGTCCAAGCGGAGCTCCCAGTAGGGGGTCGGTTGCAGGAGTTTTTTTCCGCTTGGGCCGCCATTACCACCGATCGCTGGGTACTGCGGATTATCAGCGAGGGTTATGCGCTCGAATTCGCTTCTCCTCTGTCAGATGGGTTCCTTTTTTCTCCCTGCGGGCCGGCGGTCAAGCGACAGGCCGTTCACGACACGTTGATGCGTTTGCTGCGGCTCCGGGCCGTGGTTCCAGTTCCTCGAGACCAGTGCGGTTTCGGTCGATACTCCATTTATTTTGTGGTTCCCAAGAAGGGAGACTCCTTCCGGCCAATTTTGGATCTGAAGCACGTCAACCGCTGTCTGCGCGTCTCTCATTTCCGTATGGAAACGTTGAGGTCGGTGATCCGGTCCGTGCATCCGGGGGAATTTCTGTCTTCCATCGATTTGACGGAGGCTTACCTCCACATCCCGGTCCTTCCAGCCCATCAGCGTTTCCTTCGGTTTGCGGTTCCCCTGGGTCATTTTCAGTTTCGGGCCTTGCCCTTTGGGCTGGCGACGGCGCCCCGCACGTTCACCAAAGTGATGGTGGTGGTGGCGGCGGCTCTCCGCAAAGAGGGCGTGCAAGTGCATCCCTATCTCGACGACTGGTTGATTCGAGCTCCGTCACGCGAGGAATCGTTTGCTGCCACCGCGCGAGTGGTTTCTTGTCTCGAGAACCTGGGTTGGATAGTGAATCCGGCCAAGAGTCGCCTGCAGCCGGTTCAGCAGCTTCACTACCTGGGGGCCTTTTTCGACACGGGCAAAGGGCTCGTCTCCTTACCGCTGGACCGTGTCTGCAAGCTTCTCTCTCACGTGTCCGCCTTCTTACGTCTTCGTGCTCCCACAGCTTGGAAGTACTTGCAGTTGCTGGGACTAATGGCGGCGGCCTTGGATCTGGTGCCTTGGTCTCGGGCGCACATGCGGCCTCTTCAACAGGCTCTTCTCTCGCGGTGGTCTCCGCAGCGTCATCCGCTCTCCCGGCGCTTGGGCTGTCCCGATCAGGTGAAAGCCAGTCTCCACTGGTGGATGGTTCCCGATCATCTCCTAGCGGGCGTCCCCTTGTCTCTGCCGGAGTGGGTCTTGGTTACCACGGATGCCAGTCTGTCCGGTTGGGGGGCGCATTGCTTAGCTCAAATAGCACAGGGCTCCTGGTCGACGGAGGAGGCTCGATGGTCCATCAATCGTCTCGCGCTGCTGGCGTTTGTGGAGTTGCTGGAGGGAAAGCCTGTGCGCGTCTTTTCTGACAATCTCGTGACGGTGTCTTACATAAATCGCCAAGGGGGAACGGGCAGTCTCGTTCTCCTGGAGGAGAGTCAGCGCTTGTTTCAATGGGCGGAGGTGCACCTGGTGGCACTTTCGGCGTCCCATGTCGCGGGCAAGCACAATGTGCAGGCCGACTATCTCAGTCGTCACCGCCTGGATCCCGGGGAGTGGGAACTCCATGCGGACGTGTTTCTGGAGGTCACTCGACGCTGGGGTCACCCGGTCATGGATTTAATGGCGACGCTGCACAATGCCAAGACCGAGCGTTTTTTCAGCAGACGCAGGGAACACATGTCGGAGGGTCTCGACGGTCTCGCGCAGCCCTGGCCGTCGGGTCAGCTTCTCTATGTGTTTCCGCCGTGGCCCTTGATAGGGCGAGTGATTCAGAAAGCAGCCACTCACGAGGGTCGGGTGATCCTTATTGCTCCAGATTGGCCCAGGCGCCCTTGGTATGCCGATCTGATGCGGCTACTAGTAGCGCCGCCCTGGCGGTTGCCCGCTTGAGCAGACTTGCTGATGCAGGGTCCCGTTCCAATGCCCCAGGCGGATCAGTTCTTGCTTACGGCCTGGCTCTTGAGCGGGATCGCTTGCGACGGAAGGGGTATTCCTCTTCGGTGATTTCCACGTTGCTGCAGTCTCGCCGACGCTCCACGTCGCTAGCGTACATCCGCGTGTGGCGCGTGTTTGAAGCTTGGTGTGGTGATAGATCCCTGCGAGCACGTTTCTCTTCAGTTCCAGATATTCTTCAGTTTCTCCAGTGTGGGCTGGAGAAGGGTCTTGCTCTGAGCACCTTGAGGGTGCAGTTGGCTGCATTGGCGGTGTTTCGGGGTCCGGTTCGCGGGTCTCGTCTTTCTTCACATCCGGATATCTTGCGATTCCTCAGGGCGGCCAAGCTTATTCGGCCTCCTGTCCGGCAGGTTATTCCTCCGTGGGATTTGAACCTTGTGCTGGAGGTTTTGGTTTCTGCTCCCTTTGAGCCGCGCTCCTCCAGTTCCATTCGGGAGCTGTCCTGGAAAACGGCCTTCTTGGTCGCCTTGTGTTCGGCTCGCCGCATTTCTGATTTGCAGGCCCTTTCCTGTCGGCCTCCCTTTCTTCAGTTTTCTGCGGAAAAAGTGGTCTTGCGTCCTGTTCCATCTTTTCTGCCCAAGGTGATCTCCAGGAACAAGCAGGAATAAGTCCTCACATATGGGTACGTCGGTACCGACGGAGCCTGCGCGGGAAAGCTCCCCAGCTTCCTAGAATGGAAGCTTTTGGGACCTCCCACTGCACATGCGCACTGCCTTCCCGCCTTCCTGAACAGCTCTCCTCAGTTTCTCTTTTTCCGCGGAGCCAGCAGGTCGTGTATCCTGTCACCGCTGAAGAAATTGTAGTTTTTTGTTTTGTTTCTTTAGACCGCGTACCTGCCTTCCCATACCGATACCGGTATCGCCGGTCTTCCTTTTTTCTTTCTTAAAAAAATTATTTTCTTTTATTATTTTTTCAGCACTTGGTCACTTCAGTTAGGCCTTCAGGCCTACTTTAATTCTCCACATGGAGAAGCCAGCCCCTGGATTTAAGAAGTGTACCAAGTGTACTGCTGTAATATCAGTCACAGACACCCATGAATGGTGTCTTAAATGTTTGGGGCCTGACCACTCCATTCCGGACTGCCCTTCCTGCTCCCAAATGTCTAAGCGTGGGCTGCAGAACCGGGCCAACAAATTCCATGTGCTGTTTGCTTCAGAGAATCCAACATCACAGTCATCCAGGTCATCATCCCCGGATGGATCTCAGGTAACCAAACCTTCTGTGGGCAAGTCCTCAAAGAGCAAATCTCCTTCAAAGCATCGAGAGGCTCTTAGTTTGAGGACCCTGCCCAGCCAAACAGCCCCGGCGGGAAGCCCTACCTTCCAAAACGCCAATACAGGGGCTACAGGTTGACATCGATGGCACGGCCTCGACAGATCACCTGTTGGACTGCTCTGGGGTACCGGCCCATACCGGTACCGACATCCAGGCAGCCGTGGTGTCTATGGGCAATACTGTCCAATCCATGCAGCAGGCCGTCATGGCTTTCATTAAAGCTGCAACGCCATCGGTACCGCTTCCAGCGGTTCCGGGCCCGGTTCCGGTATCGTCCGCCATGCCGGAACCCAGGCCTTCCTCTTCTAAACGCAAATCGGTACCGTATGGGCTTTCGCTCCATACCGCTTCCATACCCGGTACGCCCGATGTCGATACCGATCGGTATGCGTATCGTGCGTTGGAGGAAACTAGAGAATACACCGACTCCTCTGAGGATTTTGTCTCCTCTGATGAGTCTGCAGAGCTCTCCCTTGACCTTCCTGAGGAACCTTCTTCTCCAAAAAGGAGAATGTCGCCTCCAGAGGATTTGTCCTTTCAGGACTTTATTTTAGAAATGGCTAAAGGCCTTTCTATCACTACCTCCTCTGAAAGGGAACCAAGGTCAAAAAGATTGGATATTTTAGGATACTCTAAGTCTCCTAAAGAAGCAGTTACTCTGCCTATCCATGAAATCCTTCAGGAACAATTGATGGATTTCTGGGAGAACCCTTTAACTCTGTCTCCTTATTCCCGTAGGTTGGACACCATGTATCGGGTCCCTCCTTCTCCTGGTTTTCAGAAAACTCAATTGCCTCACCACTCCATTGTGGTAAAGTCTGCAATGAAAAAGATCAAGAGTACTAAAAGGCACTCTTCTACACCTCCAGGAAGGGAATGTAAGACACTAGACTCTTTTGGTAGGAAAATCTTCCAGGCTAGTATGCTTATAGCCAGGATTAATTCCTACAGCCTCTATATGGGCATGTTCCTAGGGGAACTTGCCAAGAAAGTACGGCATTTTGCCTCCCTTATCCCTGAGGATAAACAGGAGGACTTCCTTTCTGTTGTGAAACAACTTTTAGATGTTTCTAAGTTCTCCAACAGAGCTGCCTTTGATTCCTTCGAAGGAGCCAGCAGAGCTTCTGGCATTGCTATCGCAGCCAGACGTCTGGCCTGGCTCCAGGCTTCTGATCTGGAACCCTGGGTTCTAGATGGCTTACGGAATCTGCCCTGTACAGGTGAGAACTTATTCGGTGCAGAGTGGCAGGTTAAGGCCACTCAAATGGACGCTGAAAATGCCACCTTAGAGAGACTTTCTAAGTCCACTTCTACTCCCACTAAGAAGAAGTCTTTCAAGAGGCCTTATTATAAGAAGGCCAGATATGCTTCCAATACTGGCCAGCAATCTTCTCAACCTCGTTTGCGGCTAAACGTCAGCAAACGAAACAAGCAAGAGCAAAGCCTGCAGCAGCTACTGCAGCTCAACAGGCTCCACCCCCTCAGGGGTTTTGACTTGCCCCTAGAGAACTTGCCATTCCTGGTTCTGGACCAACCAGAACCTCTCACCATACCTGGAAGGTTAGCTCACTTTGCTCCCAGATGGGAACAGATCACAACAGAGCAATGGACCCTCTCTATCATCCGAGAGGGTTACAAACTTCATTTCTCCAGCCTTCCTCCTCATCACATGGTGAGACCCTTCAATTCTCCATCTCCTCTCCTAGCCCTGTTGGATCAGGAGATCTCTTCTCTGCTTGCCCAAGGGGCCATAGAAGAGGTTCCTCTTCATCAACAGGGGTCAGGTTTCTACTCCCCCTATTTTCTCATTCCAAAGAAGACAGGGGGATTCAGACCAATCCTAGATCTGAGAGAATTGAACAAATTTCTGTACAAGGAGAAATTCAAAATGCTCTCTTTGGGCATTCTCCTTCCATACCTTCAGAGTCAGGACTGGCTTTGTTCTCTAGACCTGCAGGATGCGTATACACATCTACTCATCCATCCCTCCCACAGAAAATATCTTCGCTTTCTGTTCAGGGGAAGTCATTACCAATACAGAGTACTTCCCTTCGGTCTCGCCTCTGCCCCAAGAATCTTTACCAAATGCATGGCAGTCGTAGCCGCATTTCTCAGAAGCATGGGGATTTTCGTATTCCCATATCTGGACGACTGGCTCATTCGAGCTCCAACTCAGTCGCAGGCCCAGATTTCCCTAGACCGCACAAGGAACCTTCTGCAGTATCTGGGACTGGTGGTAAACCTTCCCAAGTCTCAACTCAGCCCTACTCAGTCTCTAGAATTCATAGGGGCCCGGTGTGACACCACCACTGCAAGAGCCTACCTTCCACTGGTTCGGGGTCAGCGTCTGCTGAGCTTGGCCTCCCAAGCCCAGTCCAGTACTCACTTGACAGCCAGGGAAATGCTACGCCTCCTGGGCCATATGGCCTCCACAGTACATGTGGTGCCCTATGCTCGTCTTCATATGAGAGCAGCTCAATGGACCCTGGCCACCCAGTGGACTCAGGCGTCGGGAGCACTCTCAGACCAAATACAAACCTCAAACCGTCTGTCTTGGTCCCTCCATTGGTGGATATCCACCAAGAATCTGTTGTTGGGGGCTCCCTTTCAGCCCTTGCTACCCCAAGCAACCCTCACAACAGATGCCTCCCAATTGGGGTGGGGAGCCCATCTGCTAACTCTCTCCACTCAGGGCACTTGGTCTCCACAGGAGGCCACCCTTCATATCAACCTCCTGGAACTGCGAGCAATTTACCTTGCCCTCAAGGTCGTCCATACCCTCCTTGCCAACCTGACTGTCCTGGTTCAGACAGACAATCAGGTGGCCATGTTTTACATAAACAAACAAGGAGGAACGGGCTCTCTGTCGCTTTGCAACGAAGCTCTCAGATTATGGGCCTTCGCCAGAGAGCACCAAATTCATCTGCTAGCAGTGTACCTTCCAGGAGTTCAAAACTCTCGAGCAGACAGGCTCAGTCGAGTTCTGCTGCCACACGAGTGGTCCCTACACGTGGACCAGATAACCAGAATCTTTCAGGAATGGGGGACCCCGGACATAGACCTCTTTGCAAGTCCGTGGAATGCCAAACTTCCCCGGTTCTGTTCCAGGACTCCATGTCAGGAAGCTCAGGCCACGGACGCCTTTCTCCTCCATTGTGGTCAGGCGTTCCTATATGCCTTTCCACCCATTCCACTGATTCCCAAGACTCTGTTCAAACTCCAGAGAGATCACGGCTCTATGATCCTCATAGCTCCACGCTGGCCACGCCAAGTGTGGTTCCCTCTGCTTCTACAGCTCTCCCAGGGATCCTCCCTGGACTTAGGAGCTGCACCAGACCTTCTGTCTCAGGAGGACGGGACTTTGTGGCACCCAAACCCCAAATCCCTACATCTCCGAGCTTGGTTACTGAAGGCTTAAGTCTTCAAGACTTTAATCTTTCTCAACCTGTGAAAGATATCCTTCATGCCTCTAGGAAACCTTCCACGAGGCGGTCTTATGCTTTCAAATGGAAACGTTTTTCCATTTGGTGTGCTCAGCAGGGCCTTGACCCTCTGGCACTTCCTTTGAATTCCCTCTTAGACTATCTCCTGCATCTTTCCAATGCAGGCCTTAAGACGAATTCTGTAAGAGTCCATTTAAGTGCTATTTCAGCATCCCTGAAACCTGTAAATGGACAACCTATCTCCTCTCATCCTCTTGTTGCAAGATTCATGAGAGGCCTGACCCTCACTAAACCTCCCATCAGACCCCCCCGGTCGCATGGGATTTGAATCTAGTGCTTGGTCAGCTTATGAAGCCACCTTTTGAGCCGTTATTTTCTACCTCCTTGAAATTTCTTTCCTGGAAGGTATTATTCCTAATTGCAGTCACTTCCGCTCGTCGCATCAGCGAACTGCAGGCTCTAGTGGCTAATCCACCTTATACAAGATTTCATCATGACAAGGTGGTCCTTAGGACGAATCCCCACTTTATGCCTAAAGTGGTCTCGCCTTTTCATCTTAATCAAGAGGTATATCTACCTGTATTTTTTCCGGCTCCTCATGCCTCCAGTGCAGAGAGGAACCTTCATACTCTGGATTGTAAAAGAGCTCTAGCCTTTTACCTTAATAGGACTCAGCCACATCGAAAGTCTTCTCAACTTTTCGTGGCTTTTGATCCTTCACATTTGGGACTTCCAGTCTCCAAGCGTACACTTTCCAATTGGATTGCTCAGTGTATTTCCTTTGCTTACCAGAGTAAAAACATTTCTCTGGAAGGCCATGTCACAGCTCACAATGTGAGAGCCATGGCAACTTCTATGGCTCATCTGCACTCTGTTTCCATTGATCAGATCTGTCGAGCCGCTACCTGGGCCTCGGTTCATACCTTCACAGCCCATTACTGTTTGGACAAAGACTCCCGCCGGGATGCCTTGTTTGGCCAGGCTGTCCTCAAACACCTGTTCCATTCTTAGACAACTCCTGCCCACCTTCCCAGGATGGATGCCTGAGATCCATACGAAGATGGCGAACCTTGACAGGGGATCCCACGCATCTAAGCTAGGGAGTCCCCATATGTGAGGACTTATTCCTGCTTGTTCCTGGAGATAGCACAGTTACTTACCTGTAACAGGTGATCTCTGGGAACAGCAGGAATTAGTCCTCACAACCCACCCACCTCCCCTAGGAGTTGTATCTTTTATCTATTTATCTTCCTGTCCTCTCTCTATTGACTCAGCTATAAACTCGAAACTGAGGAGAGCTGTTCAGGAAGGCGGGAAGGCAGTGCGCATGTGCAGTGGGAGGTCCCAAAAGCTTCCATTCTAGGAAGCTGGGGAGCTTTCCCGCGCAGGCTCCGTCGGTACCGACGTACCCATATGTGAGGACTAATTCCTGCTGTTCCCAGAGATCACCTGTTACAGGTAAGTAACTGTGCTGTATCTGCCTTCCATTTGAATCAGTCGATTTCGCTTCCCACCTTTGGGGCTACCGCAGCAGGATCTTCGGTTGATCGTTCGCTCAGACGGTTAGATATGGGCCGCGTCCTGCGGCGCTACCTTAGGGAGACTGAGTCTTTTCGTAAGTCCGATCGTTTGTTTGTGCTGTTTGGCGGGCCGTCCAAAGGTCAGGTGGCCTCTAAGGCCTCCATTGCGCGTTGGGTGAAGCAAGCCATTCGAGTGGCGTATGAGACCAGAGGCAAACCCGTGCCGGTCGGGCTGCGGGCGCATTCTACCAGGGGACAGGCCACGTCCTGGGCGGAGTCAGCCTTGGTTCCGCCGGTGGACATTTGTCGAGCGGCGGCCTGGTCGTCTCTTCATGCGTTTTTCGCGTCATTATCGCTTGGATGTGCTTGCGCGTCAGGATGCTTAGGTGGGGGCTTCCGCCGTGATAGCGGGGCTCACAGGTCCCTCCCTGGGTTAGTTACTGCTTTGGTACTACCCATCTGTTCTGGACTGGCCCGGAGAGACGATAAGGAAGACGAAATTAGACCTTACCTGCTAATTGTCTTTCCTTGAGTACTCTCCGGGCCAGTCCAGATCCCGCCCTGCTGTGTTTTATGCGGTTTCTGTGAGCTCAAGGTCTGTTCATAGTCAGTTTGGTGAAATATGGTAATCGAGAGACAATATTTATATGCGGGAAAAAAAAAAAAATGGGGCACTGCGAGGTTACTTCTGTGGGTGGTTCCTCGGGTGTCACCGTGCCTATTATTGAGCAGTGTAGCCGGCTTCTTTAGCAGCGCGCTGCACACGCTCAGAGTCTTTTAGTGTAACTCTTTCTCCATTTTTCCTGTGCCACTTTGTTGTTTTTTATCTGCTTGTTACGTTAAGACTGCCTCCTGTCGCCAGGGGAGAGATAGGTATCCTAGCAACAAGAATCAGCATTCAGTCCTCAGCTGCTAGAGGAGGGGGATTTGACTACCCATCTGTTCTGGACTGGCCCGGAGAGTACTCAAGGAAAGACAATTAGCAGGTAAGGTCTAATTTCGTCTTTCCTTTGCTTACCAGAGTAAACACGTTTCTCTGGAAGGCCATGTCACAGCTCACAATGTGAGAGCCATGGCCACTTCTATGGCTCATCTTCACTCTGTCTCCATAGATCAGATCTGTCGAGCCGCCACATGGGCCTCGGTTCATACCTTCACAGCCCATTACTGCTTGGACAAGGACTCCCGCCGGGATGCCTTGTTTGGTCAGGCTGTCCTCAAACACCTGTTCCATACTTGAACAACTCCTGCCCACCTTCCCAGGATGGATGCCTGTGATCCATACGAAGATGGCGAACCCTTGGAACGGGATCTCCCAGGCATCTTAGCTAGGGGGTCCCCATATGTGAGGACTTATTCCTGCTTGTTCCTGGAGATAGCACAGTTACTTACCTGTAACAGGTGATCTCTGGGAACAGCAGGAATTAGTCCTCACAACCCACCCACCTCCCCTAGGAGTTGTATCTTTTATCTATCTATCTTCCTTTCCTCTCTCTATTGTCTCAGCTATAAACTCGAACTGAGGAGAGCTGGTCAGGAAGGCGGGAAGGCAGCGCGCATGTGCAGTGGGAGGCCCCAAAAGCTTCCTTTCAGGGAAGCTGGGGAGCTTTCCCGCGCAAGCTCCGTCAGTTCCGACGTACCCATATGTGAGGACTAATTCCTGCTGTTCCCAGAGATCACCTGTTACAGGTAAGTAACTGTGCTTTATCCATCTTCTACCCATCATACAGATGTTCCCAGACAGGGGAAACATCGGATCGGGCTAAAGAAACCACAACCTCAACAGGTTATTTATTTTATTTTATTTATTTACATTCTCTTATATACCGCACTATTCTGCATCAGTGCGGTTTACATTGAGCAAACTGAAATTACATTGAACAGGGCATTACAACTTGGAGATAACTATTTTACAGGGAACATGGGCTATGGAAGGTTAAGTGGCTTGCCCAAGACCACAAGGAGCACCTGTGGGACTAGAAACCCCAGTCCTTCCGATCCAAGGTTGCTGTCCTCTAGTGGGATTTGAACCCCCGACCTTCCGGCCTGAAGTACCTTGCCCCAACCACTAGGCCACTCCTCCACTCCAGTCGCAGGGTTTCTGATAGATTATCATTCCATCTCCTGTTTGGGGGTTAGCGTTTGTAGTCTGTTTCTTTTCACTGAAGCATCTACACTAATTTCATCCTCAATTCTCAAGGATCTCTTTTCACGAGACATCCTTTCTTTTTGCTCTAAGAGTTTTTATGATGATCATGCCTATAGTTAACAGGTTTCTCTTCCTCCTACTGGGAAAAAGAGGTGTAACAACTATCAATAAGACAGTTTTTCCCTGTACTAGCATGTATCATCTTACCTTTCAGAGACTTACTACATCGTGAGTCTCCTTCAGCTCTGTCTTACCTGCCCTCTTACTACAACATTCGGTTTGTAAGAGTGGTTCTATTACACTGGTAAGCCCCTATGGTTCTCTACCTATTCCAGGAAGGGGTTTCCTTTCCAGAGTTGTCTCCCCCTTTCACATTCTTACTTTAGGGCAGCTTATCAGACAATAAGGAAGTCTTACCACTCCTGCTTATGTCTGTTGTTTCTTTTTCCAATCTAAAAAAAAAGACATTTTTTTCCGCTGCCCTGGTAATTGCTGCAAATGCAGCAGTTCCTAGTGGTTAAACCACTGGTTCTGTTCACCACACAACCAGGGTTTGTCCTCCACTAGCAATCCTTCCGGCCTGGGTAGTAAACCCAAAACAGGTTATCAACCTTTTTTGGAAACCCTATTATCACAGCTTGTTGGTTTGACTTCTATTCTTCGCCATCTCCAATTCCCTTGTTTTTGGCAGAATAGTTTGTTACCTACTGGCTTTAAGCAGCCAGTTTTTTCTTCTAACCAACCTGCAACATGCTCTCTGCAACTCTACAGAGTAGCTTTGCACTATGGGCCCTTGCTAGAGAGCATTAGTATCTTGTCTAGCAGATAATCCCAGATGGTTAGGAGGGGTTCACCCAGTCATGCTCCCATGACTGGTAGGTGTTCCCTACCCTTACCATCTCATGTAAAGTCTCTTTTCAAAACAAAGGACACAGGCCTTACATCACATGAAAACCTAAAGAATGGCCAATTCCCTGGCTTGGTCCACATCTTCTTTGGACTTCTCACCAGGGATAGTTTTCTTTTTGTTGCAGCTCGTCCTTATATGCTTCCTTCCCAATACTTCATGGGAAGCTCATGTTCAACTGAAGCTCATGTTCAACTGAAGCTCATAGGCGGGTCATTATGGTATTTTATTCCATTGGCGTCTTCTGTCTATTTACCATACTGGAGTTCTAGAGAGATCTGGACTTGCTGCCTGCAGACTGAAGTAATCCTCTGCATTTTTCACGTAGGCCATCCTGGTTATTCAAGAGCTCGAATTCTTAAAGGAATCTAGACTCCTCATTGTCAGGGAGACCATTCCTCTGACTCTGTCAATCATAACCAGGGAAAGAAGATTCTCTATGCATCTATTCAAGCAGGTATCACCCTTCTTGCTATTAGATGAATCTTTCTCTCTCCCCATATTCCTATGGGGATCTAGTTATATAGGCATGTCTCCATCTACATACGTGAAGACATGTCTATATGTCTACATATTTATATATATATATATATATATATATATGTATCTGTGTATCTTCTGCCCATGTATATCTCTGTATATATATATCCATATATACTCCTATATGTGTATATATATATATATCTGTCGAGATATATCTTTTAGGTAGATATGTATCTACGTACTTATGTGTCTGTTTAGGTTCATATATCCATATATTCCTATATGACTCTGACAGATGGGCACTACCCCTATCAATGCTGTGCCAGCATGCTTAGGGTTCTACACTATCAGTGCTGTGCCAGCATGCTTAGGGTTCTACACATACAACCACTCCTTGTGGTAATTAGCAAATTTTTTCTTACCATAACCTTTCAGGGTTAGGTACCTCTGAAGCTCTCCATGTACCTTTTTCTTTCCTAATTGACCTCATTTAGGAAAGACTTTTCGGATCTTCAGTTAAGCTAAAGCTGTAACGCTTCATAAGTCTGTCCTTACTTTATCAGATACAGGGGTCTTCCATACCCCTTCTCTCCTACATGGACTATTTCTATTGTCAGTCCAAATCGGTCAGACTTATTTTCCTTTTGGTCCTAGGATTGTACTGTTCTTCGACCAAAAGATCTTAAGCTTTGTCTAATAGTACCTTCTGCGTTTCCCGCTGAAGCCCTACCTCATTGTACTACCCCAGTTTCCCCTGGGGCTATTTCTCACCCTGAAGGGTTCTGACCTCCACTTGTTTTTTCCACAGTTTATTACCTCTACTTCACAGTGAGGTACTCCTTGAGGATCTTCTACTGGCTTTTCTAACAGATCCATATGAATCTCAATAGACTTTTTACAATACCACCAAGGGAGGTCCATATTGGAATATTGCACTCAATATTTTTACTACTAAATGTCATCTACACAGCATCTTCCTCTATTGAAGTCCTGTTCTAGTCCAGCTGTTCCACAGTCGTATTCTAGTCCAGCTGTTCCACAGCACCTTTCTGTAATTCAACTCCTACCCTCCATCCCCAGGATACCTGAGGTTCTGAGGAGTAGCATGGCTCATTCTAGATTCGCAACATGCTAGGACCCCCTCCGGGCATCTTAGCTTGGGGAGTCCCCATATGTGAAGACTCATTCCTGCTTGTTCCTGGAGATAGCACAGTTACTTACCTGTAACAGGTGATCTCTGGGAACAGCAGGAATAAGTCTTCACAACCCACCCACCTCCCCTAGGAGTTGTATTTCTCTATCTCTATCTTTCCCTTTCTCTCACTCTCTTTCTTGGTCTCAGCTTTAAAACTTAACTGAAGAGAGGCAGTTGGGAAAGGCGGGAAGGCAGCACGCAGGCGTGTTGGGATGCTCCCAAAAGCGTTCTGATTGGACGCTGGGGAGCGTTCCCGCGCAGACTCCGTCGGTACCGACGTACCCATTTGTGAAGACTTATTCCTGCTGTTCCCAGAGATCACCTGTTACAGGTAAGTAACTGTGCTGTCTCCACAGGTCGAGCTAAACGTTATATTGCCTAAAGTTGTAATGGAGTGATTTTCCACTTCTGCTCAAGGCAGCCGCACCCCGCCAGGGTAGCAGCCGACACCTTTCTAGTCTCATGGTCAGTGGGTCTTCTGTCTGCTTTTCCCCTATGCCTCTGATTACCAAGACTGTTCAAGATTCTTCACAACAGAGCATCAGTCATCCTGATAGCCCCACGGTGGCCCAGGCACCGTGGTTTCCACTTCTCCTACTGCTAGCAGTGGAGGCCCACATCCCCTTGGGGTCAGCTTCACGGCCCCTTTCCCAGGAGTGGGGCTCTTTTGCATTCCAACCTCAGCTCCTTTTCGCTGATGGCGTGGCTGCCGAGAGGGTGATTCTAGCCCCGCTCCTCCTTCCGAAAGATGTGGAGGATGTTTTGCTGGCTTCGCGGGCTTATGCTTTTACTTGACGCAGGTTAGTGCTTTGGTGCGCTGAGCAGTGATAGACCCCTTCTCTTGCCTGGTGGTTGTGGTATTGTAATACCTTCTCCACCTCTCCAGGACGGGGCTTAAGTCCAACTCCATCCGAGTGCATCTCAGTGCTCTAGCGGCGAACCACCATCAGGTGGACGGGAAGCCCCTCTCAGTTCATCCTGTGGTGTCTCAGTTTCTGTCTAAGCACCCGGAACGCTCCCTGGTGACTGAATGGGATCTCAGTGTAGTGTTGGGGCAGCTCACCCGGCTGCCTTTCGAACCGTTGGCCACTTGCCACCTCTGCTGTCTCTCCTAGAAGGTGGTTTTCTTGGTTGCGCTCACTTCCGCCCGAAGAGTGGGTGAGCTCCAGGCCCTTGTGATGGAGAGGCCTTATACCAGGTTCTACAGTAATAGGGTGGTGCTTCGCACGCACCCCAAGTTCCTTCCGAATGTGGTCTCCTCGTTTCACCTCAACCAGGAGGTGGTCCTTCTTACCTTCTTTCCCAGATCGCATGCCCATCGAGCAGAGGCAGTCCTCCATAACTTGGACTGTAAAAGGGCTCTGTTCTCCTACATTCAGTGTACTCAAGGTCACCAGAAAGCCTCTCAGCTTTTCGTTTCCTACGACTCCAGTGAGCTGGGGGAGGCGGTGACCAAGCGTATGCTGTCCACATGGGTGGCGGTCTGTATTGCACGGGCTTATGAGAAAGCAAGGCTTCCTCTTGAAGGCTGTGTTACAGTTCATAGGGTCAGGGCTATGGTGGCATCAGTGGCTCACCTGCGCTCTTTTCCTCTGGCAGACATCTTCCGGGCCGCCACCTGGTCTTTGGTTCATACCTTTGCAGCTCACTACTGCCTGGATAGGGAGTCCCGACGGGACAGTGCCTTCGGCCAGGCTGTACTCTGTAATCTTTTCAGGGGTCTAGGCAACTCCTGCCCTCCGACCCTTCTGTGTTCAGGTACCGGAGTGCTACTTTCCTTGGACGCAGGTCCTATTTCCCTTGCGGCTGCTTGCGGCTCTCGATGAGGAAGCCTTTTTTGGCTATAGGTTCATGGTAGCCTGTAGCTGGTGCATCCCATTTGTGAGGACTGACTTCCTGCTTGTTCCTGGAAAAAGCGTAGTTACTCACCTGTAACAGGTGTTCTCCGGGGACAGCAGGAATCGGTCCTCACAACCCTCCCTCCTCCCCTTGGAGTTGTGATCCTATTATATTCATTTGTTTTTGCCGTCTTTTTAGCTATGTTATTGGACTGAGCAAGATGGCACCCTTGGGCGGGAAGGGGACCACGCATGCATGGTAGCAATTCCAAAAGGCTTTCTTTGATAGCTGGGGATTTGCTCCGCGCGAGCTCTGTCGGCGTCGATGTCACCCATATGTAAGGATTGATTCCTGCTGTCCCTGGAGAGCACCTGTTACAGGTGAGTAACTACGCTTTCTCTACCTCTCGCAATCTGGGCTTAAATCGAACTCTGTAAGGGTGCACTCTCAGTCCAGCTGCTGGTGACCCCTTCCTAAGGGGTCTTCTCTTATCGAAGCCCCCAGTTTGCCCTCCGGCGACCAAGTGGGACCTCAGTGTGGTATCGGGGCAGCTCACTCACCCGCCCTTTGAGCCTCTGGCTACCTACCACCTACGATACCTCTCGTGGAAGGTGGCATGCCTGGTTGCACTCACTTCCGCTTGCAGAGTTAGCAAGCTTCAGGCCTTAGTGGCGTTGGTGCCATGTACCAGGTTCTACAAGAACAGGATAGTGCTCCGCACATGCTCTAAATGTCTTCCAAAAGTGGTAATGTCCTTCCACCTCAACCAGGAGGTGATACTTTACACCGTCTTCCCAAGACCTCACACCAGTAAGGATGAGACAGTCCTTCACACTCTGGACTGTAAGAGGGCCTTGACGTTCTATATCCAACATACTCAGGACCACTGTAAAGCTGCTCAGCTTTTTGTCTTGTACGACCCCAGTCGACAGGGGGAGGCAGTGACCAAACGTACACTGTCTACCTGGGTGGCGGACTGTATCGCACTCACCTATGAGCAGGTGGGGCTCCCGCTGGAAGGCTGTGTCATGCCACACCGTGTCAGGGCCATGCGGCCTCTGTGGCAAACCTGCGCTCCGTCCCGATGATGGACATCTGCCAGGCCGCCACCTGGTCTTCAGTCCATACCTTCGCAGCCTATTACTGCCTGGAAAGGGAGTCCCGACGGGACAGTGCCTTCGGCCAGACTGTGCTCCATAATCTTTTGGGGTTTAGGCAACTCCTACCCTCCAACCCTCCTGTGTTCAGGCTACAGGAGTGCTGGTTTTCTCGGACATAGGGGTCCTACTGTGGTCTGTAGCTATGGACTTAATTGCTGCTGCTCATGACTCCCCTTGAGGGTGACCGTGTTTTTTCACTATGGGCTTTCGGTATATGAGGACTGACTTCTTGCTTGTTCTCGGAGGAAGTGTAGTTACTCACCTATAACAGGTGTTCTCCGGGGTCAGCAGGAATCCATTCCACAACCCTCCCTCCTTCCCTTGGAGTTACTCCTTTACCATCTTTTATTTTTGCCGTCGTTTAGCTATGGAGTGGAGGAGTAGCCTAATGGTTAGAGCAACTGCTTAGTACCCAGAAGATCAAGGGTTCAATTCCCACTGGCACTCCTTGTGACCTTGGGCAAGTCACTTGACCCTCCATTGCCTCAGAGAATTCCAAGTTATCAATGTCCCTCTTTAATGTACATTACCAAGGTGAAGTTACAATGTAAACCGCTTTGATTGAAATGATAAAGCGGTATAAAAAAACTGTTAAATAAAAAAATTAATTTAAAAAAGTGCCATCTGACTGAGCAAGATGGCACCCTTGGGTGGGAAGGGGACCACACATGCGTGGTGGCATCTTCCAAAGTCTTTCTTTGAAAGCTGGGGGGGATGCTTCCGCGAGGACTCCATTGGCACCAATGTCACCCATATGTGAGGACTGATTCCTGCTGTCCCCAGAATACCTGTTACAGGTGAGTAACTACGCTTTACTGAATACTTCGTATACCACATTTCAGTACAGTCAAAGCGTTTCACTATAAAGTTTGATATTATCAGAAAGAAACTCCATTCTTGATAGAAGAGTAAAAAAAATTGAAACTCACTATAAGAGACAGGTAAAACCCCACCTCTTCCCACATGTACATTAGCCTAACCCCCCCCCCCCCCCCCCCCCCCCCCCCCGCATAGTACAAAAAAAAGATGTGTTTTAAGGGAGGTGGTACTCCTAATGAAGTCTCACCAGAGGCTTATGCATAGGCAGTATCAGTTTTCTTTTCCCTGGGGCTATTCCTCTCCCTGTGCACCCAGATATCCTGACTTTTGCTCTCGCTTTACCTACTTGTTTGACCACGAAGATCATGAAGTACAATGATCCCAGATCCTACTTCTGTTCCATGTGGAGAAGAACTTCACCCGATATGTTATACTGTTTCCTTTGTTTTGCAACCCAGTTGCATGACCCTGTATTTTTTAGCATTAAACCTTATTTGCCGAATTCTAGACCGTTCTTCAAACTTTTCTAGATCTCACCTCATGTTTTCTATACCCTCCAAGGTGTATGCTTTGTTACAGATTTTGATTTCATCCACAAAAAATATTTACATTTCCTAAGGACTCTTCCATGAAATGTTAAAAGCATCTGGACCAAGAGCCAATACCTGTGGCACCCCACTAGTAATGCGTTTTTCCTCAGAGTGAACACCATTTGCTGCTATTCTGTCATTTCTCATTCAACCAGTTTATAACCCAGTCTGTTTCAAGGGTACTCAGTTTATTTATAAAATGCCTCTGCAAAACTATGTAAAAGACCTGTACATCTAATAGATGAGATCAGCATTCAGAACCATTGATTCTTAAACTAATAGCTTTGTACATATTTTTTTTATAGATTTACAATCAAGACTTACTCAGCAGAGTGAAGGTAAGATTAAAAATAAATGCATCTTTCCAATATCAAAATCCTTAACATGTACATTTTTTACATAGTCAAAATGGGTTGGTAAACGTAAATTAAGCTTAATTATTGTGGTAGTTACACGGTAGGATTTTCCACATCATTCTGAGTGGATGAGAATTTTACTTTACTAGTTATATCTGAAATGTCATTGTAGATTTAAATGTTTTTCTTTGTAAAGATATGAAGGTCAGGTTCTGAAAGACTTAAGCACTGATTTTTTTAACCATGCCAATTAACCTTTCTAGGGGTCCCCTATTTGTCGGACTCTAAAGCTTTTTTTATTTCCACATACTATTATTTAAATGATGTGCTGAAGTTCTCTACAAGTATTAATGTATTGTTTTTGAATATTGTGTGGTGGTATGAGTGAGTTGCCCTGTGGAATCTTATGGTTGACAAACACTGGGTGGAATAACTTGAAGAAGCAGACAAGGTTTTCTTTCTCAGATGATGATGCTATGGGCTTGAATCTTGTTTTCATTCTTAAACTAGGCTTAAATTCTAACCCATTGTATATAGAGAGCTATAGGAGCCTCTAGGAGGGGCTGTTATAATCTGAAGTGTGTATAGAAACAATTGGAAAAAGTTTATCAATGTCCTCTTTTTAAGATGAAGACAAGAATGTTTTTAAATAGGTAGATCTTAAAATTGTGTAGGTTTAGCTATAGGCATAAACTGTGTATATATATATAAATAGAGAGACTTTTGTAGAGGATGCTGAAAATCTTGTGAAATCTTGTCTATTAAATCTCTATTTTTTTTGTTTCTTGTAATCTAGTCCTAGCTGTAGCTGCTGCCGCCGCTGCTGCTGCTTCTGCGTCTGCTGCTGCTGCCGCTGCTGCCTCCATCACTGCCACTGCCACCACTTCATCTGCAGCATCTTCACAACCTCTTGCAACCCAGTGCTTCCAACTTTCTAACATGTTTAACCCTCAAACGTAAGGAACCTCTTGAATCAACCATACTGCATTTAGTATTTTATAGGCTTGTTTAAGTTAAGGAAGAAGAATTATTCAGTCTGAGCAAAACCTTGACATGTCTGTAAAATCCCCTCTTCCAGATTCTCCTGCTAGACCAGTCTAGACAAGTGGATTGTGTTTCCCTGCTAACAGATTTGGAGACAAAGAACCAGAAACCTTCAGTGACATCAAATTTCCCTTCAGTAACCATGTAATTTCCCAACAAATAGGGGTGTCCTACACGGAGCGGTGGGTTCACTCCTAAACAAAGTCATGGGGAGGGGTGGCCTGTACAGAGCAGCAGGTACACCTGCTCTTGCCATCTTACTGGGCAGACTAGATGGACCATACTGGTCTTTATCTGCCGTCATTTACTATGTTACTATGACATCACTACTATAATGATGCAACTAGTGGTACGTTTCATTATTTCTCTTCTCCAGCAGATAGTGGATGCTGTTTCTGATGCAGCTCAATTTTCAGATCAAGTTAGCTCCTGGGCAACTCTTTTAAAAAGTTCTCCCCAGTAGAGCTCGATAGTGGATGTTTTCTAGGTGGTACCTTGGATACATCATTGGAGTTTCTTGCACAGAGGAGGGGGGGTGAAAAGTATCAGCTCCCAGTCAAAGGTTTTAGACTGGTTGAGCACTCAGAATTTGGCAGATCAAAGCCCTTGCCTTCACATACTTTAGCTTCTCTCCCCCCTCTCCCTTCCCCAGCCCCCCCAGGACAAAAAGATTTTAAGAGCATTGGAGAGAAAAGGTTTCCAGAGAGGTTTATTACAGAAAATTTGCTTGCAAGGGATGGGGGTGAGTACAGCCTCAACTTCTTGATTCTGTCATGGGGGATGGCCCAACATCACCAGAGGTCAGAGTTAGCCGTTGGGATCGATGGGCATGCCGAATTTCGACCATTACAGCGTTTCCTGCAGTTACCACATGTTAGGCTTTACCGTCGCATGGTGTGCTAGCTACGCATGTGGATTGTACGTTTGGCACTCATGCACTGTGCATATACTCAGTGCACAGTTTTTATGTACACGCAGGTTACACAGATGAGTGTTTACTGCTGCATTGGTAAGTTACTCAGATCGACACGCCAGTTCCTGCGGACAGTACTGGAACACGCACATCAGCACTGGGAAATGCTGCTTGGCCTTGGCAAGCATCACGTTGGACCTATGGAATACCTAAGGTGACTCTGTGCTAAGAGGCCCTGCCAGCTAAGGATCTCTGTCAGAAGGCTGCTGTGACAACTGATATGTAAGCCTTGACATGCCTGTACAATCCCATCATATTTACCTTCCTCCTCACTCACACATACCTCTGCAACCCTCCCCCCCCCTTTCCATTTGGAAGATCACAAGTTCCATAGGACTTTACTCACAGATTCTGTAGCGAGTAGCAGTCTTGCTATAAATATAGGGGTCAGTATTCAGAAGCACTTCTATAAATAGCAGCACATGCTCTCTGGATAAATACTGATGATTGGAGCTATACCAGCTCGTGTACCAACACCTCCAGTACCAAATGTAGATCCCACGCCGGAACCGTCGGCCTGCATGGCGGCTGCGAAAGAGACACCGCTCTCAAAAAACGCTTAACATCTGGATGCGCTCCTAGCGCCTCCCCTTTTATCTTTCCTCTATAACAGGAGAGCACCGCCAACTGAACTCTCAACGAAGCAGCGGCTAAGCCTTTCTCAAACAGAATCTGTGAGACCGAAGCTTTCAGTGCTTCAACACCTTTAACGGCACACCACGCTTCGAACACCCGCCAGATACGAACATACGCCAAGGAGGTGGACCTCCACCATGCCCTCAACAAAGTAGAAATCACCGCCGAGGAGTACCCTCTGGCTCTCAGCCTCGCCCTCTCAAGAGCCAAGCCGTAAGCGAGAATCAATCCACCTGAGGCATGTGCAATGGACCCTGTAATAACAGGTCCCCTCAAATCGGTAGGTGCCATGGCTGGTCCACTAAGAGCCTTATCCGATCCGCATACCATGGCCAATCCAGCGCTATCAATATTACCTGTCCTCTGTGTACTTCTATTCGCTGTAGGACACGACCTATCAACACCCAAGATGGAAACACGTACAGGAGTTGTTCTTCTGGCCACCTCTGTATGAGAGCATCTAGGCCTTCCAACATTCTCTCTTGCCTTCTGCTAAAGAATCGGTTGGCTTTTACTGACTCAAAAGTTGCCATCAGGTCCATTACTGGTGTTCCCCAATGGCACACTACCATCTTGAACACTTCCAGATGCAGAATCCACTCTCCTGGGTCTACCTTGACCTGACTCAAAAAATCGGCCTTCACATTGTCTACCCCTGACGGCGACAAGGCCACCAAATTCACCTCGGCCCAATCAAACAGCTGTTTGGCCTCGGCTTCCAGTGACACACTGCTTGTGCCCCCTTGGCGATTGATGTAGGCCACTGCGGTCGCGTTGTCGGAAAACACCCGAATGGCTTTTACCTGAAGGCAAGGTTGAAAAGCTCGCAGTACTAGTGTTACTGCGTTCAGTTCCAATCTGTTGATTGACCAAACCTTTTCCCCCTCGGTCCATTGTCCTTGAATGAACCGTCCTTCGAAGTGAGCTCCCCAGCCAATGAGACTAGCATCCGTCGTTAAAGGAATCCAAGCGGGTGATTCCAAGGGCATTCCCTCTTCCATACCCCCTGGCTATAGCCACCACTGGAGAGCCTGACGCGTCTCTGGCGGACAGAGAAGTCTCCGAGATAGGGGGTCCTCTTGATGCGACCACCTTCTGAGCAATGCTCTCTGCAACAGACGCATGTGGGCTCTTGCCCACAGAACTAGCTTGAGCGTCGCCACCATGGTACCGAGGAACTGTAGATAATGCCATGCGGTGGGATTCGTTCTCCCCAGGAAACTGTGGACCAGTTTTCTTAACCCTAGTGCCCGCAGCTGAGGCAGAAACACCTTTCCTACGCTTGTATCGAAGCGAGCTCCCAGGTATTCTAGACTCTGTGATGGACTCAACCTGCTCTTCGCCACATTGACTACCCAACTGAGACTCTGTAGTAACTCTACTACTCTGGCTATTGCCAACTCACTCTCTTTCTTGGATTTCGCATGAATCAACCAGTCGTCCAGATAAGGGTGAGCTAACACTCCTTCCTTTCGCAATGCCACCGCTACTACCACCATCACCTTAGTGAAAGTTTATGGAGCTGTTGCCAAACCGAATGGTAACGCCCGGAACTGAAAATGTCCCATGGGAATTGCAAATCTGAGAAACATCTGATGTTCCAGCCAAATCGAAATGTGCAGGTAAGCCTCCGACAAATCCAGAGATGTAAGAAACTCAGCGTCTCCATATTTATTTATTTATTTTTATTTCTTTTTCTATACCGCGCTCTTTGGTATCAGCTTGGTTTACAGATAACATCAGCTTAGTTCAGACACAGGTAAACGCCCATGCTGGACTTACAGAAAACAGTCATTCAACTTTGATTAACTGGGGGAACTATATACAAGATCTGGGTTAAGGTATTTTACAGCTTTTAGGTAGTTATATACATGCTTTAGATGGGGTTTGAATGTCCTATCGTGGCATACAGGGTGCGTGCATAGTAGGGAGTTTGGTGTATGTGTTTTGGTGACTGCAGTTAGGTGGTTGTTGTGTGATACCATAATGCTGCAGGAAGAGGTGATGTTTCATTGCCTTCCTGAACTGTGTAAGGTCCGTAATTGCCAGAATGTCAGGTGGTAGCGCATTGCAGTATGAAGGGGCATAGAGCATGAAGGCTCTCTTTCTTGTTGCTTGCAGGGATTTTGTAATCTTGCTAGGGATACATAAGGTATTGGCTGAAACCAATCTTCTAGTTCTATTTGAGGGAGTGGGAAGAACGCGATCTGAGATGGACGTAGAAGTGAGTCTGTTGATAGCTTGAAGGTCATTAGTAGGATCTTGAAGATGAGTCTACAGTAGATTGGGAGCCAGTGTAAGTGCTTCAAGATTGGTGTTATGTGCTCCCTCATGGAAGCACCGTGTAGTGCTCTGGCTGCAGCATTCATAGCCAGCTGAAGTGGGTACAGCGTGTTTTTCGGTAGACCCTGTAGGATGGCATTGGCAAAGTCGAAGTGGGGGATGACTAAGGCCTGGAAGATTGTCCTAAAGTCATCAGGTATCAGGAGGGGGCGTAGGTGACGTAGGCGTAGGTGACGTATTGTCCGGATCTTGAGGTATACTGCCTTGACGGTGTTGCCTATATGTGTTTTTATATCCAACTGTTGATCGAGTGTTACGCCCAAGTAGCGGATTATGTGCTTGCTTTGGAGTTCGGCGCCTCGTACTTTTAGTGTTGCTGGCGGAACAAATGACTGGTCCCTGGTAATGAATAGAGCCTCTGTTTTCTTGAAATTTATGCTGAGGTTTTGGGATTGAAGCATCTGTCCTGCCTGAGCCCTCCTGGCTTCATTGTGACTTCCTAAGGTTCGAGGAAGAGGAGGCAGCAAATCCCCTGCCTGCCCCTCGAAATCCCTGGTTCCTATAAGGGAAATGTCCTCTCTGAAATTGCACGAATCATGGGGAACGGAAGCGGCGAAAATCGCTCTGCTGACCCTTGGTCGTCGGAGCCGGACGCCCCTGCTTCTGCTTGTCCTCAGGCAGCCTTCCACCCTTGGACTCCCCTAGATTTTTTACCAGCTTATCTACACCAAAAAGAAGCTTACCCCTGAAAGGGAGTTTACCAAGCCTTGCTTTGGAAGAACCATCTGCCTCCCATTTACGCAACCACAGATACCTTCTTGCAGCAATTACCGAAGCCATACTCTTCGACAACCCTCGAATAAGGTCATAATGAATATCAGCCAAATAAGCCACCCCAGATTCTATCCTGGACGCTTCTCCAGCCGACTCCTCCATCTGCTCTCCCTGAACCCGCTGAGACCAGCGAAGACAGGCTCTGGCCACCCATGCTCCACAAATAGAAGCTTGAATGTATAAAGCATTGACATCAAACACCTGTTTCAACAAGATGTCCAGCTTTCTGTCTTGGGCATTCTTAATAGTGGCCCTGCCTTCCACCGGAATTGTAGTCTTCTTGGTAACCGCCGGGACCGCTGCATCCACCTTGGGAGACCTAAACAACTCATGATCCTGGTCCACCAAAGGGTAATGGCGGACCATAACCCTGGACCCCTTAAGTCCTGCCTTGGGCATGTCCCATTCTTCCTGAATCATCTCCCGCACTACTCTGTGTACCAGAAAGGCCTTTTGCGTCTTCCGAATGGCCTGCAACAACGGGTCCTCTAATGTGGAATCCTCCACCAGCCCGTGGACAGCATATTAAGCGCCTTGAGCATCTCAGCAGTCAGCACCGGTAACTGGTCTCATCGGAAAACATGAACCACTCTAGCTTGGTCCTCCTGCTCTGTGAGTTCTCCAGGACCAAGCAGGAAGTCAGTCCTCACATATGGGTGACGTCAGCGCTGAAGGAGCCCCCATGCGGAGCATTTTCCCAGCTTTCAAAGAAAGCCTTTGGGAATGCAGTGCGCCTGCGCGGTCCCCTTCCCGCCCACGGGTGCCACCTTGCTCAGTCTTTCTTTTTCCGCAGAGCCCGACGGACATGAGTTCATGTCACCCCGGAAAAGTTGATTTTTTTTCTGCAATTTTCGCGTTGTCTTATCCGGTTCAATGCCGGTTCCCCTTCCCGCCTGGGCTCGGTACACCGGTATCGAGTCCGGACTTGTGATTTTCGGTTTTTGTCCTTCATGACTAGCATTCACGTTCTTTTTGTGTTTTCACTGGCAGCCTGGTCTTTTGACCTAGCAGGCGCCCTTTTCCCCCCCAATGGCTGCCAGTGGGTTCAAAAAGTGTGATGGGTGCAAGAAACTTATGTCTCTCACCGACACAGATGACTGCTGCCTCCGATGCCTCGGGGCCCGACCATGACCCGCTGGCCTGTGGCCCGCACAGCAAAATGTTGTCGGAGGCGCTTCGGAGCCGTCAGCATCAACGTGAGAGAATTTTCTCTGACTCCATGTCCAGCCGGGCCTGGACTTCATCAGAGGCCTCGACATCTCGGGAGTCCGACCCCGAGCGCAGTCGGGGTTCCTCTGAAAGGGAGTCTCCCTCCCGGGAGCACCGAAGGAAGAAAAAGCTCACGAGGGCGGCATCGGTGGAGGCTCCTGGTTCCTCGAGGGCCAGGTCGCATAGCCCTGACCGCTGCCCCGGGCTCTTGGAGTCGGAGAGGCCTTCCAAGCTATCTCATGTGGAGCCGGAGTCTCCGAGTCACGTAAGTGCAGTTGCCTCGTAGACTCTCCTCCAGGGGAGCCAACGCCCTCGGGGCCCGAGTCCGGGGGCTGCTGAGTCTCCTGAGCTTGGACTCAGGTTGACGGCCTTGGAGAGCAGCTTGGCTGCCTTCATGGAACAGCAGCGGGTGCTGATCGCCGGTCTGACCGGTGCATCTGCCCCGACCACCTCGACCCCGACGTCTAAGTCGACCCCGGAGACCGAGCCGATCCTCGAGTTGATGAAGTCTCAAGTCTATCCTCGGTCATGGTCCCCCTCGACCTCCCATGCGGAGCAGAGGTCGTCGACGCCGCCAATACCCTCGGCGTCGGGGCGCGTGACACCGAGGCCCACACGGCCAGAGCCTCTCGATTCCTCCTTGGAGGAGTCGGAGTGGGAGACGGAGGACGAGGCGTCCCCAGACACCTTCCGGACCCGGTGCGTCCCTTCGACTCACCGGAATCCGAGCCTCGGAGAGGGTCCCCCCCCCCGGAGGATACCCGGATCTTGGACTTCGTGAGGGACATGGCCAAGGTCTTGGCCTTCCCTCTGGACGCCGAGGAGGAGCCTCGAGCCGAGGAGCTCAATGCCATCCAGTATGATTTTCCTCCAAAGGAAGTCTTTACTGTACCGGTTCCTCCAATGCTGGAACGGCTGCTCTTCCGTATGTGGGAGGCACTGATTCTTAGCAAACGGGTCGATTCCATTTATCGTGTCCATAAGAGCCCTGGGTTCCAAAAGGCGCAGCTACTGCACCACTCCATGGTTGTGGAATCGGCCATGCACCCTCTGAAGAATCAGAAGATGCACTCCTCGGTGCCCTCCAGCCGGAAGGCCCAGAACCTGGATGCCCTCGGTAGAAAGTGCTTCCAGGGCTCTATGCTGTCTTGCCGTGTCCAGACCTACCAGCTGTACATGGGCATGTACCTATGAGACCTGGCAAAGGAGATTGCCAGGTTCTCAGCTGGCCTCTCCGAGGAACCTTTGCAGAGGTTCAAGCTTCGTCAACAGGGATTCGAGAGTGCTTGAAGTTTATCTCTCGAGCAGCCTATGATGGCTTCGAGGCTTTGGCCCGGGTAGCCGCAGCTGGCATTGGTGCACGTCGTCAGGCCTGGCTGCAGTCATCAGATCTGGAGCCATGGGTGCAGGACAAGTTGGTCGATGTCCCTTGCCGAGGTGAAAACCTCTTTGGTAAGCCTATTACTGAAAAGGCTGCGGAAATCGAGACTGAGACTCTCACCAGGACAAGGCTGTCCAGGAAGACTTCTGCCCCTTCTCAGAAAAAGAAGGGCTCGGGGAAGAAGCTCTTTTTCCCGAGGAAGGGTGCTGCCTACAAATCCTACCCTCAATATCAGGTCTCTCCAGCTCCCCAACAGGGCCAGCAGGCCAAGGGGCAGGGGCATGGGCCCCATAGGCAGAAGACCCCCAAGCCGCCAGCTCCGGCTCCTGCACAGCAGGGAGCGGGGTTTTGAGTCCCACAGCATAGCCTCTTCTCCACAGCTGGCTCCACTCAGCACAAGAGGTCGGCTGACCCTGTACACCTACAGGTGGCCAGCCATCACAAGAGATACCTGGGTCCTCAGCATAGTCCAAAAGGGCTGCATGCTCCACTTCCACCAGATACCCCCCCCCCCTCCTACATTCCAGGGGAGCCTCCAAGACTCCCTCTGCACAGAAACCTCCTCCTTCAGGAGCTGGCAAGTCTTCTAAAGGAACAGGCGGTGGAACCGGTGCCTCACCACCTAGAAGGGCGAGGCTTCTACTCCAGGTACTTTCTGGTACCAAAAAGGACAGGAGGCCTCCGGCCTATCCTAGACTTGCGAAACCTAAACAAGTTTCTGGAGAGGGAAAAGTTCAAGATGCTTACCCTTGGGATACTGCTGCCCTACCTCCAGCAGGGAAACTGGCTATGCTCATTAGACCTAAAGGATGCTTATACTCACATCCTCATCCATCCAGACCACAGACAATATCTCAGATATGTGGTGGAAGGAATCCACTTTCAGTACAGGGTGCTTCCTTTTGGCCTGACCTCTGTCCCCAGGGTTTTCACCAAATGCCTGGCGGTGGTGGTGGCCTATCTCAGAAATCAGGGAATCTTTGTCTTCCCATACCTGGACGACTGGCTCATCAGGGGTCAGTCCCTCCAGGAGGCCAGACAAGCCACTCTTCACACTATCTCTCTTCTTCAGCATCTGGGCTTTGTCATCAACTACGCAAAGTCCACTTTGCTCCCCTCACAGAACCTAGAGTTTATAGGGCAAGATTAGACACCCTGCAGGCAAGAGCTTACTTGCCCGATGCCAGGGCCCACAGGCTGATGGACTTGGCCAGCCAGTTCCAAAGCAATTCTCAGGTCTCCGCCAGACACGGCTCCTGGGTCACATGGCATCCACGGTACATGTGACCCCGAATGCCCGTCTGCACATGCGGGCGGCTCAGTGGGTGCAGGCCACAGGCGACCTCTGAGACAGAGTAAAGCTGTCCAAACCGCTCTTGGACTCCTCACAGTGGTGGCTACATCTCCCAAACCTTCTCAGGGGGGTAGCCTTTCAGGCCCCAGCACACACAAGGGTGCTGACGACCGATGCTTCCTTAAAGGGCTGGGGTGCACATTGCCAGGGCAGGTGCACTCAAGGCTTCTGGTCTCTTCGGGAGGCCACACAACAGATCAATCTTTTGGAGCTGCAAGCAATCTGCTTGGCTCTACAGACTTTTTTTCATGCCCTCTCTCACCAGTCTGTCTTAGTTCAGACAATCAGGTAGCAATGTTCTGTGTGAACAAGCATACGGGCACAGGGTCCAGACTCCTGTGTCAGGAGGTGCAGGCCCTTTGCTCCTTTGCAGTCAAACAAGGCATGTTTCTCAAAGCAGTTTATCTACCTGGTCAGGAGAACCTCTTGGCAGACAAACTAAGCAGGATTCTCCTGCCTCACGAATGGCAGTTGAATCCACTGGTGGTCCAGCAGATCTTTCTACGATGGGGGCTCCCATCCATCGATCTCTTTGCAAGTCCACTGAACCATCAGCTGCCCAGGTTTTGCTCCAGACAGCCGCATCCCCTGATACTGGCAGCAGATGCGTTTCTGATCTCTTGGTCTACCGGCCTCCTATATGCGTTTCCTCCCACACCCCTGGTGGCCCGAACTCTGTTCA
Source organism: Ichthyophis bannanicus (assembly GCA_033557465.1). Taxonomy (NCBI): domain Eukaryota; kingdom Metazoa; phylum Chordata; class Amphibia; order Gymnophiona; family Ichthyophiidae; genus Ichthyophis; species Ichthyophis bannanicus. Next base: position 36,630,957 of record CM066049.1, on the reverse strand, counting down.
GGATTCTACGGGAAAAGGCCTCGGTCATTCTGGTAGCCCCCAGATGGCCGAGACAGCCGTGGTTTCCACTTCTTCTGCAGTTGACAGTGGAAACTCCATTCCCTCTGGGGTTGCAACCCGATCTCCTGTCTCAGGATCAGGGTTCCCTTCTGCACCCCAATCTCAGGTCCTTCAATCTGATGGCCTGGCTGCTGAAAGGATAGTGCTAGCTCCCTTACTTCTACCTAGGGAAGTTGAGGAGTTGGTCTTGGCCTCGAGGAGGCAATCCACCAGAAAGTCCTATGCCCTCAAGTGGCGCAGGTTTATGTTTATTAAAAGATTTATTATACTGCCCAAGACCAAAGGTATCTGAGCGGTTTACAATAAAATTAAAATAATTTAAAAACCTTAAAAATAGACTACTAAGGAGGAAAGGAACGCCATTAAAAACAGGAAAGACTAGAGAAAAGGCAGAGAAAAATGACAGAACACACATCAGCAGGAGGAGGGAGAGGGCGACATGACTGTGGGTGGGAGGTTAAACGCCAGACAAAAGAGATGGGTTTTGAGTTGCACTTTGAAAGACTGGTTCTCAGTGTGGTGTGGTGTGCTCAGCACAATGAAGATCCTTTCTCCTGCCTTGTTCCAGTAGTGCTACAATACCTACTTCAGCTGTCAGACCTAGGCCTTAAGTCCAACTCAGTGCTCTTTCATCACACCACTCACCGGTGGAGGGACAGTTGCTGTCGGTTCACCCCTTGGTGTCCCACTTCCTCAGAGGCCTGCTTTTGCTCAAGCCTCCGATTCGTACGTCAGTCACTGAGTGGGATTTGAACATGGTCTTGCAAGAACTTACTCGCCCACCATTTGAGCCGATGGCTACTTGCCATTTACGCTTCCTTTCTTGGAAGGCGCTCTTCCTGGTAGCTCTTAACTCGGCCAGATGTGTGAGTGAACTACAAGCTCTGGTTTCTGATAGACTGTACACACGGTTCTATAGGAACAGGGTGGTCCTTCGGATTCATCCGAAGTTCCTTCCAAACGTTGTCTCCTCTTTCCACCTCAACCAGGAGGTGGTTCTTCTGACATTCTTTCCCAGGCCGCATACCAGCTGGGCTGAGACAGTCTTGCATACTCTGGACTGTAAGAGGGCGTTGTCCTTTTACATTAAACGTACACGGTGGCATCGAAGGGCTACTCAGCTCTTCGTCTCCTTTGACCCTAATAAACTGGGGTTACCTGTCTCCAAGCGTACGTTGTCCACTTGAATAGCAGATTGTATCGCCTTGGCATACAAGGCAGCCGACCTTCCCTTGCAGGGTCGAGTCACGGCCTACCATGTTAGGGCGAAAGCCACCTCAGTAGCTCATCTCCGCTCTGTTCCATTGGCAGACATCTGCCGGGCCGCTACTTGGTCTTCAAGCCAGACTTTTGCAGCCCACGATTGCCTCAAGAGAGAGTCCCGAAGGGACAGTGCTTTCGGACAAGCGGTACTCCGTAATCTCTTTGAAGTTTAGGTAACTCCTACCCTCCGGCCCTTGTGTTGGGCTACCGTACGGGGGCGTTCTCAGAGGATATTCTTATCACAGATGCTCCTGGAGAACACCTGTTACAGGTGAGTATGACTACTCTTTCTCCTTCTTCTAACTCGTCCTCTAGCTCTAAATCTGGATCCACATCCTCCGAGTGGACCTCTTCTGAGGTCACCGACTGTTCCTGCCGCTCTTTCACGCCCCTAGGCTTCTTTGAAGGAACTGCGCTTGCTCCTAATCCCAGGGGGGCTCCTGGATGCTTGGCTTCTGGCCCTTTCTGACTGTTATCGAAGGCCTGCTGAAGCAGAGTCACGAACTCTGGCAAAAACAATGCCGCCAATTCCCCTGGCATAATTGCCTGTGAAGGAGGGAAATCCGGAGCGGAGGAAGGTCCTGCCACTGGCTCTAGAGATGGCAAAGCAGGTCACACAGCCTCCGGCAGAGTTAGGAATGCCCTTTTTTGACTCTCTACACAGACTAAGCACTGTGGCCTAGAAGGCATTCTGCCTCCGCGGTTCTTCTCTGCTGACCCTCAGCCTCTTAACTACGGCTAGAGTCTTCAACCAGCTGCAGCCCTCTTGTAGTAGCTGCGCTAGTCTTGTGCTGTAGCAACTTTATTATTATTTTTTTTTTTTACTAACTAAAGCTATCTAGTTCTGTCCCCCCAACCTACATCAGAAGCCCAAACTCAAAAACGAGGGTCTCACTAGATATCGGAGACCTCTGTCACCCCTGAGACTCTCACACCCCGTACTGCAGTTTCCCGCGCGCGTCCCACGCGGTCCGGCCTGCACTCTGCGCACCTCCAAAAAATGGCGCAGAATCACTCCAGTCTCACAGTGTGATACAGGCCTTTCTTACCTCCGGTCTGACTGTCGCTGGCACGTCCGTCTTTCCCCGTGCTCGGCTGTAACCGCGGCATCGGGGGAGAGAATGGACCTTTCTCTGGAGCCGCCGCCTCAGCGATCGCTGTCCCTCCGCTATCTGTCTTCCGAGCTTCACAGCACAGGCGGCCACTCAGATCGCCGGCTCCTCACCCAAAAAGGTGGGTTTGGGAGCCGGAGCACTGCCCCTTGGTACTGTTTTTACCTCCTCAGCAGAACCAGGATCAAGAGGTGGAGTGGGGCGCACCTCAGCATAGTTAACCCTGTAATCCAAAACTACAAACTTACTTAACAATCTTTTTAGATATCCACTCAATTAATTGAAACTTAAATTTAAAAATTTAATTATTCTGCTCAATTATCCCTCAAGTGAGCCCGGAACCTCTGGGCTCATACAACCTCCAGCTGCTTGGAGACTGAGAATAACTGGAGCAAGGAAGCGGTCCCTCGGGTATTTGTACTAGTGTCATCAAAAGAATGACGTTGCTCAGTCTCCAAGCTGCTGGAGAAGGTGCTAAACCCAGAGGTTCGGGACTGGACTGGAGGGATGATAAGGAACAACAATTAGCAGGTAAGTCTAATTTCACCATTGGAGCTATCCTGTAGTTATCGGCGGCGCTATCTGGATAGTGCCAGGGCAGCCTGAGGATGTAGTGCGGGGAGAACTGGTAGATAGCAATGACATTCACCACTCTATCCAAATAATCAGCAGCAGCAGCTGCAATCCAGATACTGGCTCTGAAGTTCGAGATTGTTTTGACAGCTGCAGCCAACATTTAAGAATACACTGACCACAGTACCTGAATATGGTCTGTCAGTATTGAGGAAATCTTGCGGCTGTTCTGTGGCCAAGATGCAAGGGGGAGTAAGTTAAATTGTATTGCACGGAAAGTAAATGTTCTTTAATGTGATCATTTTCATATCTGTTCAGAATTGCAAAGACTGTATGTACTTTTCTCCAGGAAAAAGCAGGAAGTCAGTCCTCACATATGGGGTGGTGGCGCCAATGGAGCCCACGCGGAGCATTTCCCCAGCTTTCAAAGAAATCCTTTGGGAATGCTACCACGCATGCATGGTCCCCTTCCCACCCAAGGGTGCCATCTTGCTCAGTTTCCTTTTTTCGCGGAGCACAATGGATGCACGTCCTGTTTCCCCGGAAAATTCCTTAAAAATTATCTCCTATAGTTGAGTTTTTCCTGGTTTGAGTGCCGGTTCCTCTTCCTGCCTCGAGCCAGCGCCGTCCCTGACGCTGTTCTCGGCTCCCTTTCCTTTTTTTCATCGATGCTTGCCTCGGCCAGCGTTCGCCCCTTTATTGCCTAGAGGTCGTCGACTATGGCCGGGTGTGATCCACCATGTCTCCCGGTGGCTTTAAAAAATGTGATCGTTGCTGTCAAATTATGTCTGTCACAGACACTCATGACTGCTGCTTGCACTGTCCTCAGCCCAGACCTCAACAGTACCTCCGACCTTAGCCAGGCCATGACTCAATGAACCAACAAGAAAAGGTCGGAGTTGCAGCAGCAGAAGATGTTGCTCTGGTCCCGCTCATCCCTGGCTTCACATACGTTGAGTCCAAAGCCGAGCACCTCCCGTGAGACTCAGGTGTCTTCGGAGTCTCGCGGCGATGGCTCTTCCGGATAGATGCTGGACCCTGGCAAGAAAAAAGAAAAATTCCCGTAGGGACAGCGCCTTTGGTCAGGCACTGCTTCTTAATAATCTCCAGGAACAAGCAGGAATGAGTCTTCACATATGGATACGTCGGTACCAACGGAGTCTGCGCGGGAACGCTTCCCAGCGTCCAATCAGAAAGCTTTTGGAAGCATCCCAACACGCCTGCGTGCTGCCTTCCCAACTGCCTCTCCTCAGTTTTTGTTTTTCCGTGGAGCCGGCAGGACGTTGTCCTGTCACCGCAGAAAATTCTTCTTTTATTTTTTAGTTTTCTTGTGGTCGCGGCTGCCTTCCCCGACGCCACCGGTACTGCCGGTGTTTCTTTTTTCTTTTCTTGTAAAATTTTCCTTTTTAAGGAATATTTTTTCTTCCTTAGTGTCTCAAGGTTTCTCAGGCCTTCTAGGCCTCTCCATTTCCTTCATGGAACCGCCAGCCACTTTCCCCAAGAAATGTACAAACTGTGGCGGTACAACTTTATTTTTAGACACTCACAATTGGTGTCTAACCTGCTTGGGTCCTGACCATTTTCCTTCGGAGCCCTCGGGCAATAGAATTGTGAGAAGAAGTTTTCAACATAGCTCGTTCTAGACTTGCAACATGCTAGGACTCCCTCCGGGCATCTGAGCTTGGGAGTCCCCATATGTGAAGACTCATTCCTGCTTGTTCCTGGAGATAGCACAGTTACTTACCTGTAACAGGTGATCTCTGGGAACAGCAGGAATAAGTCTTCACAACCCACCCACCTCCCCTAGGAGTTGCATTTCTCTATCTCTATCTTTCCCTTCCTTGCTCTCTCTCTCTTTGTCTCAGCTTTAAAACTTAACTGAGGAGAGGCAGTTGGGAAGGCAGGAAGGCAGCACGCAGGCGTGTTGGGATGCTTCCAAAAGCTTTCTGATTGGACGCTGGGAAGCGTTCCCGCGCAGACTCCGTCGGTACCGACGTACCCATATGTGAAGACTTATTCCTGATGTTCCCAGAGATCACCTGTTATAGGTAAGTAACTGTGCTTGCTTGGAATATAGGCAACTCCTGCCCTCCGACCCCTCTGTGTACAGGCTACCGGAGTGATAGCGTTGCTGGATGCTAGGGTCTTGCAGAGTCTCTTAGTGGGGACTCACCTTCTTTAACTCACGGCCACCCAACCGGTCGCCAGACCATACAGTTTTGTTTAGTTACAAATGATTCAGTCCTCGGCAGCCTGGAGCTAGGGAGACCCATATGTGAGGACTGACTTCCTGCTTGTTCCTGGAGAAAGCATAGTTACTCATCTATAACAGGTGTCCTCCGGGAACAGCAGGAATCGATCTTTACAACCTTCCCTCCTCCCCTGGGAGTTGCTGTCCTTCTTTTTAATTTGACTGCCATCTTAGCTATGTCATCTGACTGAGCAAGATGGCACCCTTGGGCAGGAAGGCTTTCTTTGAAAGCTGGGGAAATGCTCCCCGCAGGCTCTGTCGGCACCGACGTCACCCCACATGTGAGGACCGATTCCTGCTGTTCCCAGAGAATACCTGTTACAGGTGAATAGCTATGTTTTCTCCAGGAACAAGCAGGAAGTCAGTCCTCGCATATGAGTGACATCGACGTCGATAGAGCCCCTGCGGAAGCATTTCCCCAGCTTTCAAAGAAAGCCTTTGGGAGATGCCACCACACATGCATGGTCCCCTTACCGCTCAAGGATGCCATCTTACTCAGTCTTCCTTTTTCCGCGGAGCTCTACAGACATTTGTCTTCCTTCCCCAGAAACAAGTTCATTTTTTTTGTGCACTAAAGTCTGGTTAGCAGTGTGGTCCCTTTCCTGCCTCCAAGCCCTACCGCCTCTGCTTCGAAACTCGAAACCTGTTTACTTTAGGTCTTTTCATCCAGCACGGTTTCGTGCCTTTTCTAACCACAGGCCATGTCGAAGGTTTAAGTGTAATCGGTGCTTGAAAAACATGACCCTTACCAATACACATGACAGTTCCCTCCGGTGTCTAGGTGTTGACCATGATCCAGCGGTGTGCTCCCTGTGCAAAAGGATGTCCGCTATGGCCATCCAGAGTCGCTGGTAGAAGCAGGATGACATCTTCCATAGGTCAGATTCAGGCCCAGTCGCATGCTCTAAGGCCCCGCACAGATCCTCTGAGTCATGTAAAGCCCCTGCAGTGCCCAAGCAGGCACACGGATACTCCGATAAGGTTTCCCTGGAGTGAGAGCATAAGAAAAAGAACAAATCCTTTAGGACCTCTTCCTGGGAGTCGGATGCGCACAGCAAGTCCCGTGAGAGGTCCTACAGCCGCCGGAGGGTATCCTCGGAGTCTGAATTGGAGCAGCTGGCAGAGGTACCCAGAAAAGATGCCGAGGCCTTCAGCGACGGACCTCGAACCACCGAGGCCCATTCCATCGAAGACCCTCTTCTCACCGACACCCGACCTGGTCACCCTGGCATCTGTGTCAAAGGCTGCAACTCCTGAGAGGGAAGCCAGGATGATGGCATTGGAATGCAGCATTTCTGCCTTTCTTGCCTCTCAGCAGGCATCGATGCCCGGCCCTGCCGGCACATGTGCTGTGACCGCAGGGATCTCGATACCGAGAACTCCCCGGGCCACCAAAGAGATCCTCAAGAGCCCAATGCCTCGAGCTGATTCTCAGCGAGGGTCTCGATCCTTGGGAGCGAAATTCTTCCCGACAAGCACTTCTGGCTCTGGCCAAGCAGCAGCCATAGTTCACCGAGGGCCAGACCCAATGACGCTCCTAGAGCTGTCAGGCCTCAAGTCCTCAACGGACTACTTGGACTGGGGAGTCCAAGGATGAGGATTCCCTGGAGATCCAAGCACACCGTGATCTCCCTTCGGATCCATCCCTGCCCGAGGACATCTCATTCCTCAAGTTTGTCCGGGACATGGCAAAGGCATTGTTCCTCACCATGGAGCTGGAGGAGGATCCTCACACGGAGGAACTCAAAATCCTCCAATACAAGGTCCCACCTAAGGAGGAGGTCCTTACGGTCCCCGTCCCCACCATCATCGGGTGCCGCCTTCTCCAGATGTGCAAAACACCATCATTGGTGGCAGTTGTTAGCCGGCACCGGTACACTATGTATCGGGTCCAGTGGGGCCCCAGCTTCAGGAAGGCGCAACTCCCTCACAGCTCCATGGTGCCTCTATATCATTCCATGGTGAGACCGCAACTTGAATATTGTGTGCAATTCTAGTCGCCGTATCTTAAAAAGGATATAGCGTTATTATAAAAGGTTCAGAGAAGAGCTACCAAAATGGTAAAGGGGATGGAAGGACACTCCTTTGAAGAAAGGCTAAAAAGGTTAGGGCTCTTTAACCTGGAAAAGAGACGGCTGAGGGGAGATATGATGGAAGTCTATAAATTAATGAACGGAGTGGAACGGGTAAACGTAGATCGATTGTTTACCTTATCAGAATATAGAAAGACTAGGGGACATACAATGAAGCTACAGGGTAAACTATTTAAGACTAATAAAAGAAAATATTTTTTCACTCAACGTGTAATCAAACTCTGGAATTTGTTACCGGAGGATGTAGTAAAGTCTGCTAGTGTAGCTGGGTTTAAAAAAGGTTTGGACAAGTTCCTGGAGGAAAGGTCCATAAACCATTATTAAGAAGGGACCCAGGATATCAATGCTTGACCCAGTACACGCATTGCAGAACCTGTGTCTTTTGGGGAAACTGCTAGGTACGTATGACCTAGATTGGCCACTGTTGGAAACAGGATACTGTGCTTGATGGACCTTGGTCTGACCCAGTATGGCGTATCTTATGATCTCCAGGAACAAGCAGGAATGAGTCCTCACATATGGGTACGTCGGTACCGACGGAGCCTGCGCGGGAAAGCTCCCCAGCTTCCCAGAAGGAAAGCTTTTGGGGCCTCCCACTGCGCATGCGCGCTGCCTTCCCGCCTTCCTGACCAACTCTCCTCAGTTCTTCTTTTTCCGCGGAGCCAGCAGGTCGTGTTCCTGTCACCGCTGAAGAAGTTCTTATTTTAATTTGTTTCTTTGGCCGCGTGTCTGCCTTCCCCGATTCCGGACCGGTACCGCCGGTCTTTTTTCTTTATTTCTTAAAAAAATATATATATATCTTATTTTTCCCCACTTGGTGTGTTTGTCCTGTGAGGCCTAGGCCTTCACAGAATTCTCCCTCATGGAGAAACCAGCCTCTGGTTTTAAAAAATGCACCAAGTGTAGCGGTATTATATCAGTCACATACACCCATGAATGGTGTCTTAAATGTTTGGGGCCTGACCACTCCATTCCTGATTGCCCGTCCTGTTCTTTGATGTCTAAACTTGGCTTACAAAACCGAGCAGCCAAGTTTCACATGCTGTTTTCTACAGATACTCCAGCATCGACATCTTCCAGGTCTTCCTCTCCTGATGGATCTCAGGTAACCAAACATTCCTCTGGCAGGTCCTCAAAGGGCAAATCTCCCTCTAAGTATCGAGATGCCCCCGGGCTTGACCCTGAGGACCCTGCCCCAGCCAAACAACCCCGGCGGGAAGCTCCGGCTTCCAAAGCTCCTCCTATGGGGTTACAGGTTGACATCGATGGCATGGCCTTTCCCTCCTTAATGAGCTTCACTCTGCCCACGACCGCGGTCTTTTCACTATTGCTGTCTCACTTGATCTCTCCGCTGCGTTTGACCTTGTCGATCACCGCACCTTCCTTTCACGCCTACTTGATGCGGGTCTTTCTGGCACTGTCCTCCGCTGGTTTCAGTCCTTTCTCTCGGGCCGTTCTTTCTGTGTGTCCACTGGTCCCCTTTCCTCACCATCCACCCCCCTTCCTTGTGGTGTCCCACAGGGGTCTGTTCTTGCCCCCCTCTTGTTCAATGTCTTTCTAGCCCCTCTTGCTCTCTTAGTACAACAACAGGGTATATCTGCACATTACTATGCCGATGATATTTTCCTACTCCATCACACAAACTCTGCCTCCCCTGACATTTCGCGCCTCAACAACTGTCTCTCCACTGTGGCTTCCTGGCTCTCCTCTAACTTCTTACATGTTAACCTCACCAAGACCTCAGCTATATGGTTCACCGCTGGTAGTCCTACTCCTTCTCTTCTCCCTGTGCTTTCCTCTTCTCCTGTCCCTCTTGTCTCATCCTTACGATACCTAGGCGTTACCCTTGATTCCTCCTTGTCCTTCAAAGCTCATATTTCCTCTGTCGTCCAACGTTGCTTCTCTACCCTGCGCCAACTTCGTTCCGTTCGCCCTTTCCTCTCTTTCTCGTCCATGACCACCCTCCTCCTCTCGCTCGTTGTCACTCGCCTCGATTATTGCAATGCTTCCTTGGCCGGTCTTCCTCAGTCCCAATTGCAACGCCTTCAGAGAGTCCATCACACTGCAGCTCGCATCCTCACCTGCTCTTCTCGTTTTGATCATGTCACTCCTCTTCTCATACGACTGCACTGGCTTCCTGTCCCCTTCCGTATTCAATATAAGGTCCTCATTTTTGTTCACAAATCTATTCACTCAGGTACCCCTCTCTATCTCGCAGATCAGATCCACCTCCACACTCCCCACCGTTCTCTCCGTTCTATTCACGCTAACCGTTTGCTCCTACCTTCCCCCTCACAGGCTCACCTTGAATCCACCCGCTCTTCCGCCTTTTACTTCCTTGGGCCCCGCCTCTGGAATTTGCTTCCCCCGGACCTCCGCCTGGAACTCTCCCTGAAAACCTTTAAGACCCATTTGAAGACCTACCTCTTTTGTCTCGCATTTGATCTTCCCCCACCTCCCTCCCCTCCCCCCCCTCCACTGATTTTTTTTGTAAGTCCCTATTCCTGTTACCCTACCTTTCTCTTTAGCCCTCTCCTTTTTCTCCTAATCTATCCTATCATATATTTGGCGTTCTTTTCTTTCTTCCCTGCAGCTGTTTTGCACATTGTACACCGCTCTGACGCAATTTGCCTGAGCGGTATATTAAATCTCAAATAAAGATAAAGAATAAAGAAAGATCACCTGTTAGACTGCTCTGGGGTACCGGTTCAATCATCCGGTACCGACATCCAGACAGTCGTGGCGTCTATGGATCATACAGTTCAATCCATGCAGCAGGCCATAATGGCTTTTATTAGAGCTGCGACACCCTCGGTACCGCAGCCAGCGGTACCGACTCCGGTTCCGGTACCACAACCGGTACCCAGGGCATCCACATCGACCAGGATACCGATACCGGTTCCCGGTTCCGGGATTTTTCCTGATACCGATCCGGTACCGGGTACCCCCGATGTGGATACCGGTCGATACGCTTATCGATCCCTGGAAGCAAACAGACGATACTTCGAGTCTTCTGATGATTCTGATTCATCAGATGACTCTGCTGAAGTATCCCTTACTCTTCCTGAAGAGCCCTCTTCTCCAAAGAGGAGAATGTCTCCTCCAGAGGATTTGTCCTTTCAAGACTTCATCATTGAAGTAGCTAAAGGTCTCTCTATTTCAGTAACCTCTGAAAAAGAACCTAGAGCAAAAAAATTAGATATTTTAGGATACTCTAAGGTTCCCAAAGAGGCAGTCACCTTGCCCATTCATGAAATTCTTCAAGAACACATGATTGACTTATGGGAGACTCCTCTCACCCTATCTCCACATTCTCGTCGTTTGGACACCATGTATCGTGTCCCTCCTCCTCCTGGTTTTCAAAAAACTCAGCTCCCTCACCACACTATTGTGGTGCAGTCAGCAATGAAAAGGATAAAGAGTACCAAAAGACACTCTTCTACTCCTCCAGGAAGAGAATGTAGGACTTTGGATGCTTTTGGTAGAAAAATCTTCCAAGCAAGTATGCTTATTGCCAGAATCAATTCATACAGCCTCTATATGGGCATGTTTCTGAAGGAGATTGCATTAAAAATACGACATTTTCTCCCCTTTATCCCAGAGGATAGAAAGGAGGAGTTCCTTCTTTTGCTAAAGCATACCCAAGATATTTCAAAGTTCTCCAAAAGAGCAGCCTTTGACTCCTTTGAGGGTGCTAGCAGAGCCTCAGGTATTGCCATAGCGGCTCGCAGAATTGCTTGGCTCCAGGCCTCTGACCTAGAACCCTGGGTCCAGGATGGGTTGGGAAATCTGCCCTGTACAGGTGAGAATCTGTTTGGTAAGGAGTGGCAAATCAAAGCCACTCAAATGGATGCAGAAAATGCTGCTTTAGATAGACTTTCTAAATCTACCTCTACCCCTGTCAAGAAAAAATCTTTCAAGAAGCCTTTCTACAAGAAGGCCAGATTTGCTACAAATACTGGCCAACAATCTTCTGCAGCTCGCTTTGCTCCTAAGCGTCAGCAGCCTAAACAGGCCAGGGCAAAACCTGCAGGGGCTGCTACAGCCCAGCAGTCCCAACCCCCTCAGGGTTTTTGACTTAATACTAGAGAACTTAACCTTTCTGGCTCTAAAACTTCCAGAGCCTCTCACCATTCCAGGAAGGTTAACTCATTTTGCTCCCAGATGGGAGCAAATCACATCAGAACAATGGACCCTCTCTATCATCAGAGAGGGCTACAAACTACATTTCTCCAACCTTCCTCCCCATACCATGGTGAGATGTTTCAATTCTCCCCCATCTCTCCTAGACCTGTTGGGTCAGGAGGTGACCACTCTTCTCGCCCAAAGGGCAATAGAAGAGGTTCCTCTTCTTCAACAAGGGTCAGGGTTTTACTCCCCTTATTTTCTCATTCCCAAGAAAACAGGGGGGTACAGACCCATTCTAGATCTGAGAGAATTGAACAAATTCCTATGCAAGGAGAAATTCAAGATGCTTTCTCTAGGTACTCTGTGGCTTTGTTCTCTAGATCTCAAGGATGCGTACACACATATACTCATCCATCCATCCCACAGAAAATTCCTACGGTTTCTGTTCCTGGGAAAACATTTCCAATACAGAGTACTTCCCTTCGGTCTAGCCTCTGCTCCAAGAGTATTTACCAAATGCATGGCAATAGTGGCTGCATTTCTACGCGCCCTGGGAATTTTTGTCTTCCCATACCTGGACGACTGGCTCATCCGAGCTCCATCTCAGTCCGAGGCTCAGACTTCCCTGGATCGCACCAGACGCATCCTGCAGTATCTGGGACTTGTGATCAATCTGCCAAAGTCTCAACTCACCCCTACTCAGTCCCTGGAATTCATAGGGGCCTGGTTGGATACCACCACTGCAAGGGCCTATCTTCCTCAGACCCGTTGCCAACGTCTAGTGCACTTGGCCTCCCAGGCTCAGTCCAGAAGCCACTTGACTGCCAGGAAGATGCTACAACTATTAGGCCACATGGCCTCCACAGTACATGTGGTGCCTTATGCTCGCCTACATATGAGAGCAGCTCAATGGACTTTGTCCACCCAGTGGACTCAAGCATCAGGAGCTCTCTCAGACCAAATAGCAACCTCCAAACGTCTCTTTTGGTCTCTCCAATGGTGGATGTCCACTCAAAATCTGTTGTTGGGGGCCCCCTTTCAACCATTGTTGCCCCAAGCAACCCTCACAACAGATGCCTCCCAAACAGGTTGGGGAGCTCATCTTCAAGATCTCTCCACTCAGGGCACTTGGTCTCCACAGGAGACCACCCTTCATATCAACCACTTGGAACTTCGAGCAATCTTTCTAGCTCTCAGAGTTTTTCATACCCTCCTCAGCAACATGACAGTCCTTATTCATACGGACAATCAAGTAGCCATGTTTTACATAAACAAACAAGGAGGGACTGACTCTCTGTCGCTTTGCAACGAAGCTCTAAGATTATGGGCCTTCGCCATAGAGCATCAAATCCATCTCCTGGCAGTATATCTTCCAGGAATCCAAAACTCTTGGGCAGAGACTCAGTCGAGTTCTGCTTCCACACAAATGGTCCCTGCACATGGATCAGGTACAAAGAATCTTCAAGAAATGGGGAACCCCGGACATAGACCTCTTTGCAAGTCCGTGGAATGCCAAACTTCCCCGGTTCTGTTCCAGAATTCCGTGTCAGGGAGTTCAGGCCAAGGATGCCTTCCTCCTTCATTGGGGTCAGGGCTTCCTGTATGCCTTTCCACCCATTCCTTTGATTCCCAAGACTCTGTTCAAACTTCAAAGGGATCAAGGGTCCATGATCCTCATAGCTCCACGCTGGCCACGCCAAGTGTGGTACCCTCTACTTCTGCATCTCTCCCAAGCCCCCTCCCTGGACTTGGGAGCGGCTCCAGACCTTCTGTCTCAGGAGGAGGGGACTTTGTGGCACCCAAACCCCAAGTCCCTTCACCTCAGAGCTTGGTTACTGAAGGCCTAGACCTTCAACACTTCAATCTTTCGCAGCAAGTGAAGGATATCCTCCATGCCTCTAGGAACCTTCCACTAGGTGTTCTTACGCTTTTAAATGGAAAAGATTTTCCATTTGGTGTGCTCAAAAGGGTCTTAACCCTCTAGCACTCCCCTTGAATTCTCTTTTGGAATATCTCCTGCATCTCTCCAATGCAGGACTCAAAACGAATTCGGTAAGAGTCCATTTGAGTGCTATTGCAGCATCCCTTAAGCCCATCAATGGACAACCTGTTTCCTCTCATCCTCTTATTGCAAGATTCATGAGAGGCCTAACCTTAACTAAACCTCCCATTCGACCTCCTCTGGTGGCATGGGACTTAAACTTGGTTCTTGGTCAGCTTATGAAGCCACCCTTTGAACCTTTAGCCACTACCTCCTTGAAATTTCTTTCCTGGAAGGTTATTTTTCTTATTGCAGTCACCTCAGCTCGCCGAATCAGTGAACTGCAAGCTCTAGTGGCTATTCCACCTTATACAAGGTTCCATCATGATAAGGTGGTCCTTAGGACCAATCCCCACTTTATGCCTAAAGTGGTCTCCCCTTTTCTTCTTAATGAAGAGGTATATTTACCTGTCTTTTTTCCAGCTCCTCATGCAACCAGTGCAGAGAGGAATAGATTGTAAAAGAGCTCTTGCCTTTTACCTCCACAGGACACAGCAACATCGAAAGTCTTCTCAGCTTTTTGTTGCTTTTGATCCTTCTCATTTGGGACTTCCAGTCTCTAAAAGAACACTCTCCAATTGGGTTGCTCAGTGTATCTCTTTTGCTTACCAGAGTAAGAACCTTTCTCTGGAGGGCCATGTCACCGCTCACAATGTGAGGGCCATGGCCGCCTCTATGGCTCATCTAAACTCTGTGTCCATTGACCAGATCTGTCGAGCAGTCACCTGGGCCTCGGTTCATACCTTTACAGCCCATTACTGTTTGGACAAGGACTCCTGCCGGGATGCCTTGTTTGGTCAGGCTGTCCTCAGACACCTGTTCCTTTCTTGAACAACTCCAACCCACCTTCCCTGAATGGATGCCTGAGATCCATAGGAAGATGAGGAACCTTTCAGGGTCTCATACCCTTGAGGGGATCTCCCGGGCATCTTAGCTAGGGAGTCCCCATATGTGAGGACTCATTCCTGCTTGTTTCTGGAGATAGCACAGTTACTTACCTGTAACAGATGATCTCTGGGAACAGCAGGAATTAGTCCTCACAACCCACCCACCTCCCCTAGGAGTTGTATCTCTCTCTCTCTTTCCTTTCCTCTCTCTATTGTCTCAGCTTTAAACTCGAACTGAGGAGAGTTGGGCGGGAAGGCAGCGCGCATGCGCAGTGGGAGGCCCCAAAAGCTTTCCTTCTGGGAAGCTGGGGAGCTTTCCCGCGCAGGCTCCGTCGGTACCGACGTACCCATATGTGAGGACTAATTCCTGCTGTTCCCAGAGATCACCTGTTACAGGTAAGTAACTGTGCTTTCTTATGTGGTCGGGTTGGCCCTGCGTCGACATAAAAGCCCAAACACTCATTCTTCAGTGCTCCCGGGCAGGGAGTCCCGCACCCTTGATGCCCTTGGGTGAAAATGTTCCCAGGGCTCGATGCTGGCTTGCGAAATACAAACATATCAGCATGTATCTCTGAGACCTTACTAAGGAACTTGGGGGGGGTTTCGGCGGCCCTCAGCGGTGATCACCTCCAGAGGTTCCAAACCCTGACAAAGTCATTTGCTCAGCTGCCCTTCTTCTGCTGTCCCCAACCGCACCCATCCAGGATAGCGGCAGAGGCCTTCTTCATCTGCCTTCTGTATGCCTTCCCTCCCAAGCCACTAATCGCCCAGACCCTCTTCAAGGTCCTGTGGGACAAGGCTTCCTTGAACCTGGTAGCCCAGATAGCCTTGGTTTCTCCTGTTGCTCCACTTCTCGATGGAGCTCCTGGTTCCTCTGGGGAGTGCCCCAGGACTACTGACCCATGAGGAGGGCTCGCTTTTCCACTCCAACCTGGGGGTCCTGTCGCTAACAGCATGGCTGCTGAACGGGTCGCCCTTGCGCCGTTCAACCTCCCCAGGGAGGTGGAAGAAGTCCTTTTGGCCTCTCGTAGGAACGCCACAAGACAATCCTACACCTTCAAGTGATGCAGATTCTCAGTATGGTGTGCGGAGCAACAGATGGATCCATTCTCCTCCCAGGTGTACACGGTGCTGCAATACTTGATCTATCTCTCACAGACCGGATTTAAGTCCAATTCCATCAGGGTATACCTGAGCGCACTTTCCTTGCACCATCACTCCATAGAGGGCAAACCTCTTTCTGTGCAGCCCTTCATTACCCGATTCATGCGGGGCTTTCTGCTCCCTAAACCTCCCATCCGGCCGCCTCCGGCAAAATGGTATCTCAATGTGGTTCTGACACAACTTACCAAGCCACCTTTTGAACCTTTGACTAGGCCTTGGTGGCCTTCCGGTGGTGCGTGATGACTTTTCACCCTTGATGGGTCTGACAGCAGAAGCTACTGTCGGTACACTCTCCCTCTTTCCTTACAAGGCATCAGGAAGGCAGTAAAATAAAAAAAAAAATAAAGGCCTTTAACACAGTTTCTTCCCAGACTGTCTCCCAGTATTCTATGGTTCTGGGTGCCATTTCATCATAGTCAGGGGCAATGTTCCCTCTAATTTTCTGTAGGCTGTGTGCGCATAAAATATCAGCTGTGTGCAGCTTTTGAAGAAAGGTTAAATTTTTGTGCGCCACATAACGACACTCGGAGTTATATACTCTAAAATTTGACTACACGTCAGAATACAGTATGTACACCACATTGATTTAATCAAATTAAATGAAAATAGACGATTACTCAATGAAGCAGGAAATTTCTAGTAATTACAATCATAACTTTTACATTTTAAGACCTCTGTGTTTTCTATCAGAATCAGAGCTGTAATTTTTGTGCGCTCTGTTGTAAAGTATGTGCGCTTGCTCAGCGAGTTGTGTGCGCGCGCACAGCTTAGAGGGAACAGTGGTCAGGGGGTCTGAGGTGATCATTCCTCCTTCTCCTGAAATAAAAGGGAGATAACACACTACAAGTAAGTCGTGGCAGTTCAGTCTGTCAACTGATACTTTTGGTCTGGTTTGGGAGCAGGTAGACAAGCAGGCACGTGGTAAATGAATGTATTCTGCTCTCCTTCCACTTGCCTCCAGTATGTCGGAGGTGTTGCGGCACATGGCAGATAAGTAATAGCAGTTCAGCATGTGAACTAGATTAGCACCAAGCCAGATACAAAGCTGGAGAGTTCCCCAAATTGAGCTGTGACCCACATGGAATAGGGTCTGGTCAGTACTCTTGTTTTGGTGGGATCAGTAGCCATTTTACTGCCACTTTACACCAGAAATGCATATTTCTCTCTTCTTTTCATAAAACAAATAAGGTAGTTCATGGAGGCTATCTCGTATCTACTCTCAGGCATGGCAGATGCTGTGCAGCTCCAGATCTCCAGGAACAAGCAGGAATGAGTCTTCACATATGGGTATCGTCGGTACTGACGGAGCCTGCGCGGGAACGCTCCCCAGCGTCCAAAAGGAAAGCTTTTGGGAGCATCCCACAGCGCCTGCGCGCTGCCTTCCCGCCTTTCCCAACCGCCTCTCTCCAGTTCTTCTTTTCCGCGGAGCCAGCAGGTCGTGTTTCCTGTCACCGCTGAAGAATTTCTTATTTTCTTTTATTTTTCTTTAGTCGCGTGTCTGCCTTCTTGACTCCGGACCGGTACCACCGGTCTTTTTTCATTCTTTCTAAAAAAAACCAACTACTCTTTTCTTACTTCAGTGCATTTTTTCTTCCGGGGCCTTAGGCCTACAGATATATTTTTCCTCATGGAAAAACCCGCCTCCGGGTTTAAAAAGTGCACGAAGTGCAGTGGCACTATTTCTGTCACTGACACCCATGACTGGTGTCTAAAATGTTTAGGTCCTGACCACTCCATTGCGGATTGTGAGTCCTGTTCCATGATGTCTAAAAGAGGGTTACAAAATCGGGCAGCCAAGCTCACTACCCTGTTTCCCTCCGATGCAGCTTCTGTGGCATCGACATCTTCCAGGGCTGCTTCTTCATCTCATGGATCTCAGGTAACCAAACTTAAATCCGGCCGGTCCTCAAAGAGTAAATCTCCCTCTAAGTATCGAGATGCCCCCGGGCTTACTCTTGAGGAATCCACACCGGCAAAATTACCCCGGCGGGAGGCTCCGGCTTCCAAAGCTCTATCTATGGGGTCACAGGTTGACATCGATGGCTCGGCCTCGACCGATCACCTGTTACAATGTTCTGGGGTACCGGCGGTTTCCACCGGTATCGACATCCAGACATTGGTGGCGTCCATGGATCAGAATATTCTGACCATGCAGCGTGCCATCACTGCATTCATACAAGCTGCGACGCCTACGGTACCGCAACAAACCTCGTTGTCGGTACCGATTCCGGTACCGGATCCGATATCGGTTCTGATACCGGTACCGCTTGCATCGACATCAGCGTCGACGGCAGCGGTACGCTATCCAGTGATGCCCATCAGTACCGACTCGGTTCCGATTACTCCTGATGTCGATACCCCCCGGTACGCGTATCGGGCTCTGCGAGAGCATCCAGACAGTCGATACTTCGATTCCTCTGAAGACTCTGATACATCAGAGGCCTCTATTGAAGCATCGGGGATCCTTCCTCAGGAACCCTCTTCTCCAAAAAGGAGAATGTCTCCTCCTGAAGACTTGTCTTTTCAGGACTTCATCAGGGAGGTGGCCAGAGGCCTGTCCATATCAGTGACCTCTGAAACTGAACCTAGAGCCAAAAAATTAGATATCCTACAATATCCTAAGGCTCCTAAAGAGGCAGCCACCTTACCAATACATGAGATTCTTTATGATCACATGTTGGGCATATGGGAGACTCCTCTTTCCACCTCCCCTCATTCTCGAAGGTTGGACACCATGTATCGTGTTCCTCTTTGTCCTGGTTTTCATAAGACTCAGCTTCCTCACCACTCCATTGTGGTAGAGTCTGCTGTGAAAAAAATCAAGAGTACAAAAAGGCACTCCTCTGCTCCTCCAGGAAGAGAATGCAGAACCTTAGATGCCTTTGGCAGGAAAATCTTCCAGGCCAGTATGCTTGTGGCCAGAATCAACTCCTATAGTCTCTATATGGGGATATTTCTGAAAGAAGTTACAGATCATCTGCAAACCTTATCTCCTTTTATGTCAGAAGATAAGAGAGAAGAATATATCACCTGGCTTAAACATGCACAGGATGTATCCAAGTTTTCCAACCGTGCAGCCTTTGACTCTTTTGAGGGTGCCAGTAGAGCCTCGGCTATTGCCATAGGTGCACGCAGAATTGCTTGGTTGCAAGCCTCTGATTTGGAATCCTGGGTACAGGATGGTCTAGGTAACCTTCCCTGTACAGGGGAAAACCTGTTTGGCAAAGATTGGCAAGCAAAGGCCAACCAGATGGATGCTGAAAATTCTGATTTAGATAGACTTTCAAAGTCTACTACTGCTCCTTTTAAAAAGAGGTTGTTCAAAAAAGGATCTTTCCCCAAAAAAAGGGAAATTTTCTTCTGGTTATGGTCAGGCCTCTTCTCAAGGTCGTTTTGCTACAAAGAGACAGCAACAACCAAAACAGACCAAGCCTCAGGCTGCAAGGACTGCTACGGCCCAACAGCCTCAGCCTCCTCAGGGTCTTTGTCTTTCCACTAGGGAACTTAGCCTTTCTGGCTCTAGAACATCCAGAGCCTCTCACCATCCCAGGAAGGTTAGCTCACTTTGCTCCCAGATGGGAACAATTCACAGCAGAGCAATGGACCCTCTCCATCATACGGGATGGGTACAAGCTTCATTTCTTAAACCTTCCCCCTCACACCATGGTGAAACAGTTCAATTCTCCAACATCTCTCCTCAACCTTATAAGAACATAAGACATGCCATACTGGGTCAGACCGAGGTCCATCAAGCCCAGTATCCTGTTTCCAACAGTGGCCAATCTAGGTCATACGTACCTAGCAGTTTCCCCAAAAGACACAAGTTCCACAATGCTTGTACTGGGTCAAGCATTGATATCCTGGGTCCCTTTTTAATAGTGGTTTATGGACCTTTCCTCCAGGAACTTGTCCAAACCTTTTTTAAACCCAGCTATACTATCAGCCCTTACCACATCCTCCGGTAACAGATTCCAGAGTTTGATTACACTTTGAGTGAAAAAATATTTTCTCTTATTTGTCTTAAATAGTTTACCCTGTAGCTTCATTACATGTCCCCTAGTCTTTCTATATTCTGATAGCGTAAACAATTGATCCACGTTTATCTGTTCCACTCCATTCATTAATTTATAGACCTCTATCATATCTCCCCTCAGCCGTCTCTTTTCCAGGCTAAAGAGCCCTAACCTTTTTAGCCTCTCTTCATAGGAGTAGCCTTCCATCCCCTTCACCAATTTGGTGGCTCTTCTCTGTACTTTTTCTAATAACGCTATGTCCTTTTTAAGATACGGTGACCAGAATTGCACACAATATTCAAGGTGCGGTCGTACCATGGAGCGATACAGAGGCATTATAATATCCTTTGTTTTATTCTCCATCCCTTTCCTTATGATACCTAGCATTCTGTTTGCTTTCTTGGCCGCCGCTGCACACTGGGTGGAGGGTTTTAACATGTTATCCACGATGACTCCTAAATCTTTTTCCTGGGTGGTGGCTTCTAATGTGGAGCCTTGCATCGAGTAACTATAGTGTGGGTTGTTCTTTCCTAGGTGCATGACTTTGCACTTGTCCACATTAAATTTCTTTTGCCATTTGGATGCCCAGTCTTCCAATTTATCCAGGTCCTCCTGCAGTTTTCCACTTTCCTCTTGGGTTTAAACAGCTTTAAACAGTTTTGTGTCATCTGCAAATTTGATAACCTCACTCGTTATTCCCTTTTCCAGGTCATTTATGAATATGTCAAAAAGCAGCGGACCCAGTACAGATCCCTGGGGTACTCCACTATTCACCTTTTTCCATTGGGAATATTGGCCATTTAGCCCTACTCTCTGCTTTCTATCTTTTAACCAGTTCCCGATCCACAATAGTACACTGCCTCCTATCCCATGACTTTTTAGCTTTGCCAAAAGTCTCTGATGGGGGACCTTGTCAAAAGCTTTCTGAAAATCCAGATACACTATATCAACCGACTCACCTTTGTCTACCTGTTTATGCACACCTTCAAAAAAACATATCAGATTAGTAAGACAAGATCTTCCTTGTCTAAAGCCATGTTGGCTGTCTCCCATTAGGCCATGACTATCTACATGCTGCGTAATTTTGTTCTTTATGATGGTTTCTACCATTTTCCCTGGTACTGACGTCAGGCTCACCGGTCTGTAATTTCCCGGGTCACCCCTGGAACCCTTTTTAAAAATTGGTGTTACGTTGGCGACCCTCCAATCTTCAGGTATTACAGATGATTTTAATGAAAGTTCACAGATTACCAATAGCAGGTCTGCAATCTCATATTTCAGTTCTTTCAACACTCTGGGATGTATACCATCCGGTCCAGGTGATTTGCTACTATTCAGTTTATCAAATAGTTGTAATATATCTTCCCGGTGTAGCGATATTTCTCTTAATTCCTCTGCAGTATCACCTTTAAATACCACTTCAGTCTTGGGTAACATCCCTACATCTTCCTCAGTAAAGACCGAAGCAAAGAATTCATTCAGTCTCTCCGCTATAGCCTTGTCTCCTCTTACTGCCCCTTTTACCCCTCTATCATCTAACGGTCCAATTGACTCTCTCACAGGCCTTTTGCTACGAATGTACTTGAAAAAGTCTTTATTTCGTGTTTTTGCTTCCGCAGCAAGTTTCTTTTCAAATTCCCGCTTTGCCTGCCTTATCAATGCTTTGCATTTAACTTGCCAGTGCTTGTGCTGTTTCCAGTTTTCATCATTTGGCTCTTTTTTCCATTTCCTGAAGGTTGCTTTTTTGGCAGCAACAGCCTCTCTGACCTCACCTTTAAACCATGCTGGCAGTTTTTTGGACTTTCTCCCACTCTTCTTAATGCGTGGAATACAGCTGGTCTGGGCTTCGAGGATAGTAGTTTTAAATAACGCCCAAGCTTGCTGTAAGTCTTTAACCTTTGGAACCGCTCCTTTTAGTTTTTTCCTAACTATATTCCTCATTCTATCATAGTCTCCCTTTTGAAAGTTAAAAGGTAGTACTGTGGATTTCTTTACTATTTGTTCTCCAATAATTAAATCAAACATGATCATATTATGGTCACTATTGCCAAGTGGTCCCAACACCCTTATTTCTTGCACCAGATCTGGCGTTCCACTAAGGACTAGGTCCAGTATGGCTTCCCCTCTGGTCGGTTCATGAACCAGCTGCTCCAAGAAGCAGTCATTTATTCCATCTAGAAACATTCTCTCTTTAGTTTGTCCTGCCGTGACACTGACCCAGTCGATACCGGGGTAATTGAAATCACCCATTATTACTACTCTGTTGTGACTTTTGTTAGCTTCTGTGATTTCTTTGAGCATTTCATCATCCATTTGTTCATTCTGGCCAGGCGGTCGATAGTACACCCCCACTGCCATCACCTTCCCCTTCATAAGTGGAATTTCAATCCATAGAGATTCTACAGCAAATTTTGTTCCCTGCAAAACTTTAATCCTTTCTGACTCAATGCCCTCTCTAACATAGAGCGCAACCCCTCCACCAATTTGATCAGCTCTATCATTACGATATAGTTTGTATCCAGGTATCACAGTGTCCCACTGGTTATCCTCCTTCCACCATGTCTCTGAGAGTGCAATCATATCTAACCTCTCATTTAGTGCCATATATTCTAACTCTCCCATCTTATTGTTTAGACTTCTAGCATTGGCATACAAGCATTTTAGAGACTGTATTTTATTCATATTAATCTGGCTATTGGTAGGCATGGGTAATTTGGAATCTTTATTCTCTGTCTGCTCCTTACTCAAGGGCATTTCGGCTACTATACTCCCTTTTGGAACCTCATTGCTTTTGGTAGTATCCTTCAAGGATACCTTTGTCCGAACCATGCGCTCCTGGGTGACTGTCGGCTTTCCCCTAATTTCTAGTTTAAAAGCTTCTCTATCTCCTTTTTAAAGGTTAATGCCAGCAGTCTGGTCCCATCCTGATTAAGGTGAAGCCCATCCCTTCGGAAGAGCCCCCCCTTTCCCCAGAATGTTCCCCAGTTCCTAACAAATCCAAAACCCTCATCCTTGCACCATTGTCTCATCCACGCATTGAGACTCCGGAGCTCTGCCTGTCTTTTGGGTCCTGCACGTGGAACAGGAAGCATTTCGGAGAATGCTATCCTGGAAGTTCTGGATTTCAACTTCCTACCTAAAAGCTTAAATTTAGCCTCCAGAACTTCCCTACCACATTTTCCTATGTCATTGGTACCAACATGTACCAAGACAGCAGACTCCTCCCCAGCACTATCTACGATCCTATCTAGGCGGTGCGTGAGGTCCGCTACCTTCGCACCAGGCAGGCATGTTACCAGGCGATCCTCACGTCCACCAGCCACCCAGCTATCTACATTCCTAATGATTGAATCACCAACTATAACAGCTGTCCTGACCCTCCCCTCATGGGCACGTGGCCCTGGAGAAACGTCCTCGGTGCAAGAGGGTTTTACATCACCTGGAGGACAGGTCCTAGTTACAGGATCACTTCCTGCCACACCAGGGTGATGCTCTCCTGTCATGTGACCTCTCTCCTCCATGGCAGCAGGGATGCTGCCAGACTGGAGGTGGGACTTCAGGACTATATCCCTGTAGGTCACGTCCATGTACATCTCTGTCTTTCTTATGTCTTCCAGGTCTGCTACTCTAGCTTCTAGAGAACGGACTCGCTCCCTGAGAGCAAAGAGTTCTTTGCACTTAGTGCATACGTAAGACCTCTCACCAACTGGGAGAAAATCATACATGCGACACTCAATGCAAAAGACCGGAGAACCCCCATCTCGTTGCTGGACTTCTGTCTGCATCTTAGTTTAAAGCTTGTGTTTAGGTCTTTTAAATTCTGTATATACTAAGGATTGGTGTAGATGCTTATACCAATAAAAGTGTATCTAATACCCCTAATACACCTTGTATACCTGAAGCTTAATTAAGTAAGCTCAGATCCTCCGTGTATGACTGATTTGGATAACGAGCTGCACCTGAGAGCAGCCCCTTTCTTCTAAGATGTGCAAGTACCTATAAAGGTACAATTAGCCAAGGGGTGGGTGGGTGCTGGGGAGGGAGGGAGGGAGAAAAGTCCTACTAAAGAGGGCAGTTACAAGGTACCCTGTCCTGAACCCTCAGCAGGAAGGAGGAGGGTACCACATAAAGCCCAGTTAGTTGAGAGAGGCAAGGTAAGTTACAGCTGAGAAGGGTAAGAGAAAGTTTAAAGGGTAAACCTCTACAGCAATGGAGTGGGTAAGGAACCTTCTAGGTCAAGAGATTGCTACCCTTCTTGCCCAAGGGACAATAGAAGAAGTACCTCTTCTTCAACAGGGCTCAGGGTTCTACTCCCCTTATTTTCTCATCCCAAAGAAAACGGGTGGCTACAGACCCATATTAGATCTCAGAGAGTTGAACAAGTTTCTATGCAAGGAGAAATTCAAGATGACTTCTCTCGGAACTCTCCTTCCATACCTCCAGAGTCAGGATTGGCTTTGTTCTCTAGATCTCAAGGATGCGTACACCCATGTCCTCATTCATCCAACACACAGAAGGTTCCTTCGGTTCCTTTACCAAGGAAAGCACTACCAATACAAAGTGCTTCCTTTTGGTCTGGCCTCTGCTCCAAGAGTGTTCACAAAATGCATGGCAGTAGTAGCTGCATTTCTGCGCACTCTAGGGATATTCGTATTCCCATATCTGGACGACTGGCTCATCCGAGCTCCATCCCAGTCAGAGGCCCAGGCTTCCCTAGCCTGCACAAAGCGTGTTCTTCAGTATCTGGGACTGGTAATCAACATTCCAAAATCCCATCTCACCCCTACTCAGTCTCTAGAGTTTATAGGGGCATTACTGGATACCACAACTGCAAGGGCCTATCTTCCCCAGGCCCGTTGCCTACGCTTGGTGCAGTTAGCCTCCCAGATTCAGTTAAAATCCCATTTAACTGCTCGAGAGATGTTGCAACTCTTAGGACACATGGCATCCACGGTGCATGTGGTTCCTTACGCTCGCCTTCACATGAGGGCAGCTCAGTGGACCCTATCCACCCAATGGACCCAGGCATCAGGTTGCCTGTCAGACAAAATAGCAACCTCCAGTCGCCTCTTTTGGTCCCTCCACTGGTGGAAGTCCACTCAAAATCTGTTGCTGGGGTCCCCCTTTCAACAGGTGTTACCCAAAGCAACCCTTACAACAGATGCCTCTCCAAAGGGTTGGGGAGTTCATCTAAAAGATCTCTCGACCCAAGGCATCTTATCTCCACAGGAGACATCTCTACATATCAACCTCTTAGAGCTCAGAGCAATCTTTCTGGCTCTGAGTCTTCCACACCCTGCTTAGCTACAAGACAGTCCTCATCCACACGGACAACCAGGTAGCCATGTTCTACGTGAACAAGCAGGGAGGGACTGGCTCTCTGTCGCTTTGTAACAAAGCTCTGAGATTGTGGGCCTTCGCCAGAGAGCATCAAATCCATCTCATGGCAGTGTATCTTCCAGGGGTTCAAAACTCTTGGGCAGACAGACTCAGTCGAGTTCTGCTTCCACACGAATGGTCCCTCCATGGGGACCAGATAGCCAGGATTTTTCGGATTTGGGGTACCCCAGACATAGACCTGTTTGCAAGTCCGTGGAATGCCAAACTTCCCCGGTTTTGTTCCAGGATTCCATGTCAGGGAGTTCAGGCCAGGGATGCCTTCCTCCTTCATTGGGGGCAAGACTTCCTCTATGCCTTTCCACCTATTCCCCTCATCCCCAAGACTCTGTTCGAGCTTCAGAGAGACAAGGGGTCTATGATCCTCATAGCACCACATTGGCCACGCCAAGTGTGGTACCCTCTACTTCTGCATCTCTCTCAAGCTCTCTCCCTGGACCTGGGGTCTGCTCCAGATCTCCTCTCCCAGGAGGAGGGAACCTTGTGGCACCCAAATCCTCAGTCTCTTCATCTCAGGGCCTGGTTGCTGAAGGCCTAGACCTTCAGGATTTACACTTTCTCAGCAAGTGAAGGATATCCTTCATGCTTCCAGAAAGCCTTCCACCAGACGTTCCTATGCTTTTAAATGGAAAAGGTGCCCCCTTGCTTATTCACGTAGATCACCACCACTTTTTTGTCTGTTTGGATCAGCACCAGAAATCCACTGCTTGCCCCAATACAAGCATTGTGGAACCTGTGTCTTTTGGAGAAACTGCTAGGTACCTATGACCTAGATTGGCCACTGTTGGAAACAGGATACTGGGCTTGATGGACCTTGGTCTGACCCAGTATGGCATATCTTATGATCTGCTGATGATTATCCTGGAAAACAATTAGGGGGGAGTCTTGTTTCTAAAAAGGAATGCAGTCTGATGGCTTTGGACGTCAGGGCTCAAAACCTCACTTCCATTGTTCAGATCTTCCATTTTCATGTCTACCCTGAGAATGGTATTTCTACAGGTCCTAGTCTTCAGGACAAAGGGCCTGTATATTATACCTTGGGCTCAGACTCAGTTGTGTCTTTTCCAAGTTCTTTCTCTGGGAACAAACAGGAAGTCAAACCTCGCATATGGGTGATGTCAGCACCTACTGAACCCTTGTGGGAGCATCTCCCCAGCTTTCAAAGAAAGCCTTTGGGAGATGCCACCACACATGTGTGGTCCCTTTCCCGCCCAAGGGTGCCATCTTACTCAGTCTCCTTTTTTCTGTGGAGCTTCAGACATCTGTCTGCTTTCCCCTGGAAAAAGTTGATTTTTTTTACCTGAGTTTCATACTTTAGTGCACTGGTACTCTTCCCGCCACCCGAGCCCACTGCTTCAGCATAGAATCTCTGGCCTGTAACTAATTTTTTCTCCTTTGGTGCCTTCGCACCCTTTTTCCAACTGGCAGCACCGCGAATCTTCGACCTCACCAGGGTAGTTTTTTCACCCATAGCTACCAGTGGCTTCCAGAAGTGTGATCAGTGTACAAAAAATGTGTCTCTTACTGATACACGACTGCTGCCTGCACTGCCTTGGGCCAGACCACAATCCCGCGGCCTTTGGTCTTTGTAAAGAGATGTCCACCCAAGGCCCTTAACAGCCATCAGCAGCTGCATGATAAGTTTTTCCCAGAGTCCCCTGCGCTTCTGAAGGCCAAGGCCCTGTCTGAAGCCTCAGACTCCCGTGGACCCCTGTGGATGCCAGTCGATGCCATGGGCCTTCAGAAAGGGGATCTCCCTCGAGGGAACATGAGAAGAAGAAACTCTCAAAGGCAACGTCCCTGGACAATTCCAACAGACCAGGTAAGCCCCGAGCCAGGTCCCACAGTCCATGCCACTCATCCGAGGGCTCAGAGAGGGAGCAGCCTACCAAGGTCACCTGGAAGGGAACACCTGATGATCAGCCCTGGACATCGAGGCCATCCTCGTTAAAGACTCCTGTTTGGGGGAAACAGTGCTGGACCAGAGTTCCTTGGTGCCCTTGCCGAGAGCTGTGGAGCCATCTGGACTGGAGTCCAGAATGGTGGCCCTGGAGCGCAGCCTGTCTGCCTTCATGGACCAGTAGCGGGCATTGATGTCTGTCTGGCATGGCTGGTTCGTCTGCCCCGAACAACGGGCCCGCGACATTGAGACGTCCCCAGAGGCAGTCGATCCTTGAGGCCTTTCGGCCCTGAGTCGATCCCCGGCCAAGGTCTAGATCTGGATCCCGTTCTATGGGACCGAGGTCTTCCCCAACTAGCATGCATGACACCAGCCAAGGGGTTCAGACTGGGCTCGGGCACGGAGCCTCCAGTCTGCCCTCCCCTTAAGTCTTCCACCAACTACTCAGAATGGGAGAAGCGAAGAGTCCCCCAACACCCTTCACCACTGCAACGTCCCCTCAAACCCATCCCCCATCTCCATCCAAGTTTTGACATCGATCCCTGCCCAAGGACATGGCGTTCGTTGACTTCGTGCGGGACATGTCAAAGGTGCTAGCATTCCCAATGGAGGAGGACCCTCGGATGGAGGAACTAAAAATCCTCCAGTACGAGACCCCACTGAGGGAATTGCTGACTGTGCCCATTCCACCTATCCTGGAACGGCTCATGCTCTGTGTGTGGAAAACACCGGCATCGGTGCCTGTTGTGAGAAAACATTTTGACTTGATGTATTGGGTCCGCCGGAGTCCAGGCTTCCAGAAGGCACAGCTGCCGCATAACTCCGTGTTGGTGGAGTTGGCCATGCGTCAGCTGAAGAGCCAATAGACACACTCCTCTGTGCCCCTGGGAAGGGAGGCTCCGCACCTTGGACGCTCTCAAGACAAAGTGCTACCAGGGCTTGATGCTCATCAGCTGGATCTAGGCCTACCAACTGTACATGGGCATGTATCTGAGAGACCTGGCGAAGGAACTCACTGGGCTCTCAGCTGGACTCTCCGAGGAACCCCTGCAGTGGTTCAGGAACCTGTCCAGAGCCATCTGTGAGTGCTCCAAGTTCATAACTCGAGCATCCTACAACGGCTTAGAGTCAGCGGCTAAAGTAGCTGTGGCAGGCATGAGTGCTCAGCACCAAGCCTGTCTACAGTCGTCCGACCTCGAGCAATGGGTTCAGGACAAATAGGTCAATGTCCCATGCCAAGAACATAAGATATGCCATACTGGGTCAGACCAAGGTCCATCGAACCCAGTATCCTGTTTCCAACAGTGACCAATCTAGGTCACAAGTACCTAGCAGTTTCTCCAAAAGACACAGGTTCCACAATGCTTGTATTGGGGCAAGCATTGGATTTCTGGTGCTGATCCAAACGGACAAAGTGGTGGTGATCTACGTGAATAAGCAAGGGGGCACTGGATCTTGCACCCTTTGTTGCAAGGTGACGACACTCTGCTCTTAAGCAGTTCATCAAGGAATGCTCCTACGGATGGTGTATCTACCAGGCCAGGACAATGCCCTGGTGGACAAACTGAGCAGGGTCCTCCAACCACACGAGTTAAAGCTGGATTCCAGAATGGCCACCCACACTCTTCCGACTCTGAGGGACCCCATGGGTGTGCCTTTTTGTCAGCCCAGACAACATCCAGTTGCCCCACCTCTGCTCCCATTAGCCCCAGCCGGGCTAGGTAGTGTCAGATGCGTTCCTCATCCCGTGGTCAGACGGGATGAGGAACGCCATTGATTGCCAAAACGCTCTTCAAGGTTCTCCACGACAGGGCATCGCTGATCTTCATGGCTCCACAGTGGCCCAGACAGCCATGGTTCCTGCTGCTCATTCACTTGTTGGTGGAGGCACCGATTCCCCTGGGGAGTTCTCTGTGACACTTGTTTCAAGAAGAGGGCTCTCTCCTACACCCCAGTCTGGGGTCTTTATCACTGATGGCATGGCTGCTGAAAGGGTAACCTTAGCCCTTTTCATCCTCTCGGGAGAAGTAGAAGAGATCCTGCTGGCCCTCCCAAAATGCTGGAACACCCTCCCACCTAGCATCCGGGTAATCCCTGACTTACTCCAGTTTAGGAAAGCGTTAAAACATCACCTCTTCCTCTTGTATTACCCAGAAGAATGTACCACCACAGCCCCAGCAACTAGCTAGCCGACACATATTTCCACAAATGATATATTATTGTAAACCGCTCTAATGCTTCGGCCTGAGCGGTATATCAAATTCAAATAAACATAACATAAACATAACATAACATAACAATGAATCCTCTATATTAGTTTGTCAAGATGTAAATAGTTACCCAATATGTAAATAGTTACCCAGGTTTGACCCAAGTTCATGTACCGGTTCATTGTAAACACAGCTACTGAAATGTGTAAGTTTTGATGTTCTATGTAAACCGCACTGATGCGGAATAGCGCGGTATATAAGAGAATGTAAATAAAATAAATAAATAAAAATAAGACCTTCACTAGGAGGACTTATGGCTTCAAATGGCACAGATTCTGTGTGGTGCACGGAGCATCGGGTGAACTCGTTCTCCTGCCAAGTGCAGCTGGTGCTGCAGTACCTCCTTCATCTCTCACAATCCGGGCTTAAATCAAACTCCATCAGGTTGCACCTCAGTGCTCTGGCGGCACATCACCATCCTGTTGAGGGCACAGCTCACCTGCCTGCCCTTTGAGCCCCTGGCTACCTGAGATATCTCTCTTGGAAAGTTGTGTTCCTGGTGGCGCTCACCTCTGCTCGCAGGGTTAGCGAGCTCCAAGCCCTGGTGGCAGAGGTGCCATACACCAGGTTCTACAAAAACAGGGTCGTGCTACGCACACATCCCAAATTCCTTTTGAAGGTGGTGTCTTCCTTTCATCTCAACTAGGAGGTGGTGCTACCCACCCTCTTCCCGAGGCCTCACTCCAGCAGGGCAGAGATCGTCCTTCACACCTTGGACTGTAAGTGGGCCCTGTTCTTCTAGATTCAGTGTACCCAAGGCCACCGAAAAGCTTCTCAACTCTTTGTTTCCTATGACCCCAGTCGTCTGGGGTAGGCAGTGTCCAAGCGAACCCTGTCCACGTGGGTGGCGGACTGCATCGCCCTCGCCTATGAGAAGGCTGGGCTTAACGCTGGATAGCTGGATCAATGCACACCATGTCAGGGCCATGGCAGCCTCTGTGGCACACCTGCACTCCATCCCAATGTTGGACATCTGCAGGGCCACTACCTGGTCTTCAGTCCATAACTTTGCAGCTCATTACTGCCTGGAGAGGGAGTCCCAACAGGACAGCATTTTTGGCCAGGTCGTGCTCCGTAAACCTTTCGGGGTATAGGCAACTCCTATTCTCTGACCCTTCTGTGTTTATGCTACAGGAGCATTGGATCTCCAGGAACAAGCAGGAATGAGTCTTCACATATGGGTACGTCGGTACCGACGGAGCCTGCGTGGGAACGCTCCCCAGCTTCCCAAAAGGAAAGCTTTTGGGAGCATCCCACAGCGCCTGCGTGCTGCCTTCCCACCTTTCCTAACCTCCTCTCCCCAGTTCTTCTTTGCCTCGGAGCCAGCAGGTCGTGTTCCTGTCACCGCTGAAATTCTTTGTTTTATTTTATTTCTTTGATCGCGCGTCTGCCTTCCCCGACGTCGGACCGGTACCGCCGGTCTTTCTTTATTTTCTTTAAAAAAAAAAGAACATATTTTCCCTCACTTAGTGTGTTTTTCCTCTTTTGGGCCTTAGGCCTCACGGTAAATTTTCCTCATGGAAAAACCAGCCTCCGGGTTTAAAAAATGCATTAAGTGCAGCGGTACTATTTCTGTCACCGACACCCATGAATGGTGTCTTAAATGTTTGGGTCCTGACCACTCCATTTCGGATTGTTCGTCCTGCTCCTTGATGTCTAAACGAGGTTTACAGAACCGAGCAGCCAAGCTCCATGTGCTGTTTCCCTCTGATGCATTTTCAGTGGCATCGACGTCTTCCAGGGCTGCTTCTTCCTCCCATGGATCTCAGGTAACCAAACATAAATCCAGCCGGTCCTCGAAGGGTAGATCTCCTTCCAAGCATCGAGATGCCTCCGGGCTTGCCCTCGAGGATCCTGCACCGGCAAAACAACCCCGGCGGGAAGCTCCAGCTTCCAAAGCTCCACCTATGGGGTTACAGGTTGACATCGATGGCACGGCCTCGACCGATCACCTGTTAGAATGCTCTGGGGTACCGGCGCAACCTTCCGGTACCGAATTCCAGGCATTCATGACGTCGATGGATCAGAATGTCCTATCCATGCAGCAGGTTATCACGGCCTTCATTCAAGCTGCGACGCCGCTGATACCACAACAAACTCCGTTGTCGGTATCAGCTCCGGTACCGGCACCAGTGTCGGTACCGGTACCGACTGCATCGACATCGACCAGGATGCCGACTGCAGCGGTTCCCTGTCCAGGGATGCCCATCGGTACCGCACCGGTACCGATGATGCCCGATGTCGATACCGCTCGATACGCGTATCGAGCTTTGGAAGAGCACCCTGACAGTCGATACTTTGATTCCTCCGAAGATTCTGATGCATCGGAGGAGTCTGCTGAAGTATCCATAGCCCTTCCTGAAGAGCCGCCTTCTCCAAAAAGAAGAATGTCTCCTCCAGAGGACTTGTCCTTTCAAGACTTCATAAGAGAAGTGCTAAAGGACTTTCTATTTCAGTAACCTCTGAATCAGAGCCTAGAGCTAAAAAATTGGATATTTTAGGTTATTCTAAGGCTCCTAAGGAGGCAGTCACCTTGCCAATTCATGAGATTCTTTATGATCACATGATTGACTTATGGGAGACTCCTCTCACTATCTCTCCTCATTCTCGTAGATTGGACACTATGTACCGTGTCCCTCCTTGTCCTGGGTTTCATAAAACACAGCTTCCTCACCATTCTATTGTGGTGGAGTCAGCTATGAAAAGGATAAAGAGTGCAAAAAGACACTCCTCTGCTCCTCCAGGAAGAGAATGCAGGACCTTGGATGCTTTTGGTAGGAAAATCTTCCAAGCCAGTATGCTCATTGCCAGAATCAACTCCTATAGTCTTTATATGGGTATGTTTCTGAAAGAAGTTGCAGATAAACTGCACACTTTCCTCCCTTTTCTTCCAGAGGATAAAAGGGAAGAATTCCTTATTTGGCTTAAGCATACTCAAGATATTTCAGAGTTTTCCAACCGTGCAGCTTTTGACTCCTTTGAAGGTGCCAGCAGAGCTTCGGCCATTGCTATAGCTGCTCGCAGAATTGCTTGGCTCCAGGCTTCTGATCTAGAATCTTGGGTTCAGGATGGCTTGGGAAATCTTCCCTGTACGGGTGAAAACCTGTTTGGCAAAGATTGGCAAATAAAAGCCACTCAAATGGATGCAGAAAATTCTGCTTTGGATAGACTTTCAAAGTCAACCTCCATTCCTGCCAAGAAAAAACATTTCAAGAAGTCTTTTTTCAAGAAAGGCAGATTCCATCCTGCTCCTGGCCAACAATCATCTACAGGTCGTTTTGCTGCTAAGCGTCAGCAACCTAAACAAGCCAGGCCTAAGCCTACAGGGGCTGCTGCAACTCAGCAGCCCCAGCCTCCTCAGGGCTTTTGACTTGATGCTAGAGAACTTAGCCTTTCTGGCTCTGAAACAGCCAGAGCCTCTCACCATTCCAGGAAGGTTAGCTCATTTTGCTCCCAGATGGGAGCAAATTACAGCAGAGCAGTGGACCCTCTCCATCATAAAGAGAGGGCTACAAACTTCATTTCTCAAACCTTCCTCCTCACACCATGGTGAGACATTTCAATTCTCCAACATCTCTCCTCGACCTTCTAGGTCAGGAGGTGGCTGCCCTTCTTGCCCAAGGGGCAATAGAAGAAGTACCTCTCCTTCAACAAGGGTCAGGGTTTTACTCCCTCTACTTTCTGATCCCAAAGAAAACAGGGGGCTACAGACCCATATTAGATCTCAGAGAATTGAACAAATTTCTATGCAAGGAGAAATTCAAGATGCTTTCTCTGGGCACTCTCCTTCCATACCTTCAGAGTCATGATTGGCTTTGTTCTCTAGATCTCAAGGATGCGTACACACATGTCCTCATCCATCCTTCTCACAGAAGGTTCCTCCGTTTTCTTTTCCAAGGGAAGTATTACCAATACACAGGGTGCTTCCTTTCGGTCTGGCCTCTGCTCCAAGAGTGTTCACCAAATGCATAGCAGTAGTAGCTGCATTTCTACACACTCTGGGAATATTTGTATTCCCATACCTGGACGACTGGCTCATCCGAGCTCCATCTCAGTCAGAGGCCCAGACTTCCCTGGACTGCACAAGGCGCATTCTGCAGTATCTGGGACTTGTGGTAAACCTCCCAAAGTCCCAGCTCACCCCTACTCAGTTCCTAGAGTTCATAGGGGCCTGGCTAGATACTACCACTGCAAGGGCCTATCTTCCTCAGGCCCGTTGCCTAAGCCTAGTGAAGTTAGCCTCCCAGATTCAGTCAAAGAGCCATTTAACTGCCCGGGAGATGCTACAACTGCTAGGCCACATGGCATCCACAGTGCATGTGGTCCCCTATGCTCGCCTTCACATGAGAGCAGCTCAATGGACTTTGTCCACCCAGTGGACTCAAGCATCAGGGGCTCTGTCAGACAAAATAGCAACCTCCAGGCGCCTCTTTTGGTCTCTCCAGTGGTGGAAGTCCACCCAAAATCTGTTGCTGGGGTCCCCCTTCCAACAGTTGTTGCCCCAGGCAACCCTCACAACAGATGCCTCCCAAATAGGTTGGGGAGCTCATCTGCAAGACCTCTCCACTCAAGGCACTTGGTCTCCACAGGAGACCTCTCTACATAGCAACCACTTGGAGCTCCGAGCAGTTTTTCTAGCTCTCAAGGTCTTCCATACCCTGCTCAGTTACAAGACAGTCCTCATTCATACGGACAATCAGGTAGCCATGTTTTACATAAACAAGCAAGGAGGAACTGGCTCTCTGTCGCTTTGCAATGAAGCTTTAAGATAGTGGGCCTTCGCTAGAGAGCATCAAATCCATCTCCTGGCCGTATACCTTCCAGGAATCCAAAACTCTTGGGCAGACAGACTCAGTCGAGTTCTGCTCCCACACGAATGGTCCCTGCACATGGACCAGGTACTCAGAATCTTTCAAGAATGGGGAACCCCGGACATAGACCTCTTTGCAAGTCCGTGGAATGCCAAACTTCCCCGGTTCTGTTCCAGAATTCCGTGTCAGGGAGTTCAGGCCAAGGATGCCTTCCTCCTTCATTGGGGTCAAGACTTCCTGTATGCCTTTCCACCCATTCCCTTAATTCCCAAGACTCTGTTCAAGCTCCAGAGGGATCAAGGATCTATGATCCTCATAGCTCCACGCTGGCCACGCCAAGTGTGGTACCCTCTACTTCTGCATCTCTCTCAAGCTCCCTCCCTAGACTTGGGAGCTGCTCCAGACCTTCTGTCCCAGGAGGAGGGGACTTTGTTGCACCCAAACCCCAAGTCCCTTCACCTCAGAGCTTGGTTGCTGAAGGCCTAGACTTTCAAGGTTGGAATCTTTCTCAACAAGTGAAGGATATCCTCCATGCTTCCAGAAAACCTTCTACTAGACGTTCCTATGCTTTTAAATGGAAAAGGTTTTCCATTTGGTGTACTGAGAAGGGTCTTGACCCTCTAGCACTACCTTTGAATTCTCTATTGGAATATCTCCTGCATCTCTCCAATGCAGGCCTTAAGACAAATTCAGTAAGGGTCCATTTGAGTGCTATTGCAGCATCCCTTAAGCCTATCAATGGACAGCCTATTTCCTTTCATCCTCTTATTGTAAGATTCATGAGAGGCCTAACTTTAACTAAGCCTCCCATTAGGCCTCCTCCGGTGGCATGGGACTTAAATCTGGTTCTTGGTCAGCTTATGAAGCCACCTTTTGAACCCTTAGTCACCACCTCCTTGAAATTTCTTTCCTGGAAGGTTATTTTCCTCATTGCAGTCACCTCAGCTCGCCGCATCAATGAACTGCAGGCCTTAGTGGCTAATCCACTTTATACAAGGTTCCATCATGATAAGGTAGTCCTTAGGACCAATCCACACTTTATGCCTAAAGTGGTCTCACCTTTTCATCTTAAGAGGTGTATTTACCTGTCTTTTTTCCAGGTCCTCATGCATCAAGTGCAGAGAGGAATCTTCATACCCTGGATTGTAAGAGAGCTCTTGCCTTTTACTTACAAAGGACACAGCAACATAGAAAGTCTTCTCAACTCTTTGTTGCTTTTGATCCCTCTCATTTGGGACTTCCAGTCTCTAAGAGGACACTGTCCAATTGGATTGCTCAGTGTATTTCTTTTGCCTATCAGAGTAAGAACCTTTCTCTGGAGGGCCATGTCACAGCTCATAATGTGAGGGCCATGGCCACTTCTATGGCTCATCTAAATTCTGTGTCCATCGACCAGATCTGTCGAGCGGCCACCTGGGCCTCGGTTCATACCTTCACAGCCCATTACTGTTTGGACAAGGACTCCCGCCGGGATGCCTTGTTTGGTCAGGCTGTTCTCAAACACCTGTTCCATTCTTAATCAACTCCTGCCCTCCTTCCCTGGATGGATGCCTGAGATCCATAGGAGGAGGTAGAGCCCTTCCCAGGGTCTCATAACCTTGGGGGGATCTCCCAGGCATCTCTAGCTAGGGAGTCCCCATATGTGAAGACTCATTCCTGCTTGTTCCTGGAGATAGCACAGTTACTTACCTGTAACAGGTGATCTCTGGGAACAGCAGGAATAAGTCTTCACAACCCACCCACCTCCCCTAGGAGTTGTATCTCTCTATCTATCTTTCCTTTCCTCTCTCTCTCTCTTTGTCTCAGCTTTAAAACTCGAACTGGGGAGAGGCGGTTAGGAAAGGCGGGAAGGCAGCGCGCAGGCGCTGTGGGATGCTCCCAAAAGCTTTCCTTTTGGGAAGCTGGGGAGCGTTCCCGCGCAGGCTCCGTCGGTGCCAACGTACCCATATGTGAAGACTTATTCCTGCTGTTCCCAGAGATCACCTGTTACAGGTAAGTAACTGTGCTTTCCCATCGGACACACTGGTCCTACTTCAGTCTGTATCTGTGGACTCAATTGCTACTGCTCACAGCTCCCCTTAAGGGCGATCGTGTTTTTCTCTATGCTTTCGGTATCCTGTAGCTAGGGAGTCCCATATATGAGACTGACTTCCTGCTTGTTCCCAGAGAAATTGTAGTTACTCGCCTGTAAGAGGTGTTTTCCAAGACCAAGCAGGAAGTCAGTCCTCACATATGGGTGACATCGGCGTCGACGGAGCCCTCTTGCGGAGCATTTCCCCAGCTTTCAGCCCGGCTGGCATGCGGCCTGGGAAAGAAAGTTGGAAGAAACACCTCCTGATTGAGGTGGAAGGAGGAGACAACCTTTGGAAGGAACTTAGGATGTAAGTATAAGCATCCTTTAGGTCTAAGGAGCATAGCCAATTTCCCTGCTGGAGGTAGGGCAGCAGTAGGTTCTCCGCCTGGTGTGCTCAGTGCCAAGAGGATCCGTTTTCATGCCTAGTACCAGTGGTGCTGCGGTATCTGCTTCACCTCTCGGACCTAGGCCTTAAATCCAACTCTGTTCTGGTCCACCTCAGTGCTCTTTCAGTGCACCATTCGCTGGTGGAGGGCCAGTCTCTGTCGGTCCACCCCTTAGTGACCCGCTTCCCTAGAGGCCTGCTTTTGCTCAAGCCTCCGATTCGTCCACCAGCCCCTGAGTGGGATTTGAATTTGGTCTTGCAACAACTTACTCACCCACCGTTTGAGCCAATGGCTACCTGTCATTTACGCTTCCTTTCCTGGAAAGCGTTGTTTTTGGTGGCTCTTACCTCGGCCAGGCGTGTGAGTGAACTACAGGCTCTGGTTTCTGATAGACCATACACACGGTTCTATAGGAACAGGGTGGTCTTACGGACTCATCCTAAGTTCCTTCCAAAGGTTGTCTCCTCCTTCCACCTCAATCAGGAGGTGTTTCTTCCAACTTTCTTTCCCAGGCCGCATGCCAGCCGGGCTGAAATGGTCTTCCATACCCTGGACTGTAGGAGGGCGTTGCCTTTCTACATTGACCGTATGCAGGGGCATCGAAGGGCTGTTCAGCTCTTCGTATCTTTGACCCTAGTAGGTTGGGGTTACCTGTCTCCAAGCGTACCCTAGAAACATAGAAACATGATGACAGAAAAAGACCACATGGCCTATCTAGTCTGTCCTTCCATATCAACAACTACAACAGTCCACTTTTTACCTTTAGAGATCCTCTGTGTTGGTCCCATGCTTTTTTGAATTCAGTTACTGTCCTCATCTCTACCACCTCCACTGGGAGTCTATTCCACGGATCCACTACTCTTTCCGTAAAGAAATATTTCCGCATATCACTCCTGAATCTATCTCCCTTCACCCTCATCCCATGTCCCCTCGTAGCAGAACTTGCTTTCAATTGAAAGAGGCTCTCTCCCTGAACATTTATGCCACAGAGGTATTTAAACATCTCAATCATATCACCTCTATCCCGCCTTTCCTCTAAGGTGTACATATTAAGATCCTTAAGTCTGTCCTCATATGCTTTATAATGAAGACCACTAATCATTTTAGTAGCCACCCTCTGCACCGACTCCATCCTGTTCACATCCTTTTGAAGGTGCGGTCTCCAGAATTGCACACTATACTCCAAATGAGGTTGCACCAAAGACTTATACAAAGGCATTATCACCTCCTTTTTTCTGCTAGCCATTCCTCTCCGTATGCACCCAAGCATCTTTCTAGCTTTTGCCGTCGCCTTTTCTACCTGTTTAGCTA
Source organism: Ichthyophis bannanicus (assembly GCA_033557465.1). Taxonomy (NCBI): domain Eukaryota; kingdom Metazoa; phylum Chordata; class Amphibia; order Gymnophiona; family Ichthyophiidae; genus Ichthyophis; species Ichthyophis bannanicus. Next base: position 36,593,223 of record CM066049.1, on the reverse strand, counting down.
CTTTAAGATCATCAGACACAACCACGCCTAGGTCCCGCTCTTCTTTAGTGGACAAAAGTACTTCACCTCCTATACTGTATTGCTCCCTTGGATTGCTGCAGCCCAAATGCATGACCTTACATTTTTTAACATTAAATCCCAGCTGCCAAATTCTAGACCATTCTTCAAGCTTAGCTAGATCCCTCCTCATGTTATCTACACCTTCCTGGGTGTCTACTCTATTGCAGATTTTGGTATCATCTGCAAAGAGGCAAACCTTACCCAACAGCCCTTCCGCTATATCACTAACAAAGATGTTAAAAAGAATCGGACCAAGGACAGATCCCTGGGGCACACCACTGGTAACATCCTTCTCCTCAGAGTGAGCTCCATTTACTTGTACTCTTTGTCGCCTCCCACCCAACCAATTTCTAACCCAAGCAGTAACTTTAGGGTCCATCCCTAGGTTGCTCAGTTTGTTTATAAGTCGCCTGTGAGGAACAGTGTCAAAGGCTTTACTGAAATCTAAATACACCACATCTAGAGCTCTCCCTCAGTCCAACTCCCTGGTCACCCAGTCAAAGAAATCAATCAGATTTGTCTGACAAGACCTGCCTCTGGTGAATCCATGCTGCCTCGGATCCTGTAATCTGCTGGACTCCAGAAACCTCACTATTTTCTCTTTCAGCAGCGTTTCCAATAATTTACTCACCACCGAAGTTAAACTAACCGGCCTGTAGTTTTCAACCACATCCTTACTTCCGCTTTTGTGTAAAGGCATCACATGAGCGCCTCTCCAGTCCTTTGGCACCACTCCCGACTCCAACGAAGCATTGAAAAGGTCAGTCAGTGGAGTTGCTAGAACGTCCCCAAGTTACCTCAGTATTCTAGGGTGTATCCCATCTGGTCCCATCGCTTTGTCTACTTTAAGTTGAGCTAGTTTCTCACGAACACAGTCTTCTGAAAATTGTTGAAGATGTCCCTCGCTTCTGTTCCTATTTGTGGGTGTTTTCTGAGGTCCTGCTCCTGGTTCTTCATCTGTGAACATAGAACAAAAATATTTAAGCAATTCCGCTTTATCCTTATCAGCTTCTACATATTCCCCCTCTGCACCCTTGAGTCTGACAATACCACTTTTGCCCTTCCTCGTCTCACTAATATATCTGAAAAATGTCTTATCCCCCCATTTTATTGCATTGGCTATTTCCTCCTCCTTTTGAATCTTTGCCTTCTTGACTACTTTGCTAGCTTTTCTAAGTTTTTCCAAATACAGATGCCTGTCTTCCTCTCTCTGTGATCTCTTGTATTTCATGAGGGCCTCCCTCTTTTTCTTCACTTTTTCAGCTACTTCCTTAGAAAACCATAGCGGTCTCCTTTTCCTTTTGCCTTTATTTACCATTTTAACAAAAAGGTTGGTTGCCCTTAAAATATCCCCTTTCAGTTTTGCCCACTGTTTTTCTACATCCCCCAGCTGTTCCCATCCCACTAACGACTCCCTGAGGTATTGACCCATCTTCGCAAAGTTAGTCTTCCTAAAGTCTAAGATCCTCACCTTGGAATGGATTCTAACAGCCCTAGTCCTAATACTGAACCACACCATCTGGTGATCCCTGGATGCAAAATGATCTCCCATTACAACATCAGAAACACTTTCACCATTGGTAAGCACCAAGTCCAGTATGGTCCCTTCACGTGTGGGGTCTGTTACCAATTGCCTGAATAGTTCTCCCTGTAGAGAATCCAGGATCTCCTTACTTCTAGATGATACTGCAGCAGGAATGTGCCAATCAACATCTGGCATATTGAAATCTCCTATCAGTAGCACTTCCCCTTTCCTAGCAATGCTGCGTATGTCTTCAATTAACTCTCTGTCCATCTCTTCCTCTTGTGAGGGAGGTCTGTATATCACACCAATGCAAATAGATTTCTCTTTCCCTCTTTCTAGTTTAACCCACAATGCCTCCTCTCTCCCTTTTAAGCTCTGTAATTCCAAAGCTTTAATAGTAGTTTTTACATATAGTGCCACTCCTCCTCCCCTTCTTCCCACCCTGTCCTTTCTGAATAAAGTATAGCCAGGTATAGTTACATCCCAGTCATGGTTTTCTGTGAACCATGTTTCTGTAACTGCCACTAAATCCAAGTCAGCCACTCCCACCAAAGCTTCAACATCAAGTATCTTATTTCCCATGCTACAGGCATTTATACACACTGCTTTCCATATGTTACCCCTGTTACCCATTTCCATAAAGGTATTTAATGTATCACCTACCTGGGAGCTTTCACTTACCTGGGGGCTTTCTTTACGTATCCCAAACGAATCTAGTTTAAAGCCCTCTTCAGTAGATTAGCCAGTCTACTACCGAAGATGCGTTGACCTTTCTTGGACAGATGGATGCCATCTCTGCTCTGCAACCCTTGGAACAGTATCCCATGGTCTAGGAAACCAAAACTCTCTCTCGATGACACCATCCATGCAGCCATGCATTCATCTCCAGGATGCGAGCCTCTCTGCCTTGGCCTTTACCCTCAACAGGTAGGATTGAAGACAACACCACCTGTGCACCTAACTGCTTCACCTTCTGTCCCAGAGCCATGAAGTCACGTTTGATACGTTCCGAGGTATACCTGGCAGCATCATTTGTTCCAACATGGATTAGCAACATTGGGTAATAGTCAGTGGGCTTGATGAGTCTCGGCAAACTCTCCATAACATCTTGGATTTTGGCACCAGGCAGACAGCATACCTCTCTGGACATCAAGTCTGGTCGGCAGTTGGATGCCTCAGTACCCCTCAGAAGAGAGTCTCCAACCACCACTACCCTTCGTTTCCTTCTGGTCACTGATTCTGCAACTTTGGGGTACTTGAGCTCTGGTTCTTCCCTTTCCAGGGATGCTTTCACCTCCTCTACTTCCAGGGCTGCATAATGGTTCTTCAATTCAAGGGCTGGAGAAGTTGGATTGGTGATTTTTGCAGGCCCTGGTGACTTGTGTCCAACCATTGACATTCTGTTGTCACCCATCTTCTCCTGTGCTGGAGAGCTTGGTTGCTGCAAGAAGCATCTCATCAATGTACTTCTCACTGTCTTGAATGCTCCTCAGCCTCGCCACCTCCTCTCTGAGTTCCTCCACTTGTTTTCTCAGAGCTTCAGCATGCAGGCACCCTGCACATGGAACTGAACCTTCAACAGGCATTAGGACCTCTGTCTGGACCGAGGCAGAAGCTGTAACGGGGGCAACAGCTTTAGCAATACGATTTTTCCCAGCCATTGTTCTGTTCGTGGAGCTTAGGTATCTGTTAAAGCAAAAGAGAGAGATCTATCAAGTACCAGCCGGTTTCGCAGCTGTCCTTTCAGAGAAAAAGCTGTTAAATCTCTTTAATTATATTCAAAATGTGCTGGTCCAATTCTCTGTGATTTGTTAAAGGGGGAGGTGCCCTATAAAGCAAGACTGCTCACTAGGGGTGTGTGGGAGTCTGGGTGGGTAGGGAGGGAACTAACACCTGATTAGGTGTTAGCAGTTTCTAAACCTGAGGAGGTTACTAGAGTTCAGCAACCTATTGTGCTCAAGGAAAGTTCCCCTAAAGCACCAAAAAGAAAGTAACCTTGCTTTAAAAAATAATACAAAAAAACCCTTTTAAGAGCTCCCAGTCAGAGAGCTAGCAATGTAATATAATAAAAACAAACAAACAAACCCTCAAATCCTTACTGTTTGTTGATCTGTAGAGCCCTGGTTAGGAAAGCCTCAAAAGGGCAAGGCACTGGAGCCTTTTTTTTTTTTTTATAATACTTTATTTATATCCACCAATACATATCAACCACAAAGTACAATAAACATACCTTCCACAAGGGGTGTACTGTTATCCCCTCCGGAAGCAACAGCAAAAAGAAAACAGGTGGCATTTTATCAAATACTCCCCCCCCCCCCACCCACCCTCCCAACTACCCCTCCCCCGCACTCCATCAAACACCAAGTCAGAGTAAGGACAAGGGTAAAATCAACTGCTCACCCACTCTCCCCTCACCCCCGTCAGCACCCCATCTGAAGGATTTCGTTACGGCACCGAGGCCCTAGCTGCTGAATATAAGGCTCCCAGGTGGACAGAACACTGTCCAGCGCTTGACACTGCCCCTTGCGAACCAGCGCTCCATCAGCAACAGGCTGTGAAAACTATTTCGCCATTCACTAAAAGTGGGCGATTGGCGCTCTCTCCACAACCTAAGAATTGGCCCTTTACCCACCAGACATGCCTTACGCAGGAGCATGCGTTCGCCTGCCTTCGTAGGCCCAGGGAGTGCCAGCTGGTCTAAAACCACAAAGAGGCCAGTCCATCGAACCCGCTGCTGCAGTAACCGACTAAGAAAGTCCCGAATCCTAGTCCAATAAGGTCGCACCCTGCAGCAACCCCACCACATGTGCGACAAAGTCGCAAGAGGTTCGGAACAGCGAGGACAACTACCATCCGTATCCAGCCGGCTACGATATGCCCGTCATGGGGAGAAGTGAACTCTAGTTACACACTTAAATTGGAGCTCCCTCCAACGGGCCCCCTGCGTCAACCAGACAATTCGCTTCAAAGCTTTACTTACCAACCCTGGGGTGACCTCTTCTCCCAACTCAGCAGCCTAAGCCAATTCCACACCTCGATAATCCGGACGCATCCGGTAGCACTCCAACCGGCGTTTCATTTGGGAGATAGATGGGGGATCATCCTCCCCCAACCCAAAAAATTCCAAGATCTGGGCCGAGCGGTCAACATGCAACGCCTCCCTCGGTAATGAGGCCACATAGTGGGAGGCTTGTATGTAAGCAAAACAGTGTCGAGTCGGTAAGTCATACTCCCTGCTTAAGGCCAAAAAAGATTTACAGCACCCCGAGGCGTCCACCAAGTGTCCCACCATCTGTATCCCACGTGCCCACCAATCTTTAAACACCGCCGAGTCAGACCCCGGGAGGAACTGAATGTTCCCTCGAAGAGGCAACCAGCTGGAAACATCCCAGGGCGCCAGCCAGTATTTATTGAGCTGTTGCCATGTCCATCGAACCGAATCCACCAAGGCACTCCTCCGGATCGCCTCCGGCAGATCGCTGTACTTCCCGTGGAGAACCCCCAAAAGAGTCCACGGGGCCACTAAGCTCTCCTCCACCTCCCGAGCCGTATAATCATCTCTGCCCCCTAACCAGTCTCCCACATGTCGCGCCTGGCACGCCAAAGCATATAACTTCAGGTCGGGTAGGCCCATACCCCTGTCCTTCCATTTCCCCAATAGCCGACCCCACGGTATCCGGGCTCTCTTCCCTTGCCACAGAAACCCCCTGAGTAAGGCCTCTATCCGGCATAGGTCCCGACGCAAGATCCAGACGGGCAAAGTCTGCAACCAGTATAGAACGCGCGGGGTAAGAGAACCATCTGTATCGCTGCAATTCTCCCCGACAGGGACAAGGGAAGGGACTCCCAGACCTGTAACTGTACAGTCAGAGACCGCAAGATGCGGGCCAAGTTACGCTTATAGAGCCTGTGGGGTTGATGGGGTAGCACTATACCCAGATAAACAAACTCCTCTTCCGCCCACCGGAGAGCGAAGGGGCCCCCCCAAGGTCCACGAAGAAGCCCCAGGGTATCCAACGCCTCGGATTTCTGATAATTAATGCGAAACCCTGCCATGGCCCCATATCGCCCAAATTCCTCTAGCAGGTTCGGGAGAGAAGTAACCGGGGAGGTCACATGGGACTAACAGGTCGTCTGCAAACGCGGAGATAACAAAGTCTTGCGAGCCCATCTTCACCCCCGAAATCGCACCCGAGTTCACGATTGTACGGATCAAGGGGTCCAATGAAAGGACAAATAACAACGGGGAGAGGGGGCAGCCCTGGCGTGTCCCCCTCTCCAGCGGGAAACTGTCTGAGAGCACGCCGTTGCACAGTATTCCTGCCGTCGGCTCAACATACAGACTCCGCACCATTCGACAAAAGGTGTCCCCGATGCCGTAACAGGGCAACAGTGCCCATAGGAATTGCCAGTTTACCCTATCAAAGTCTTTCTCGGCATCGAAGCTAATGAGCAGTGAGGGTATCTGTCTAGTATGCACCCATTCCAGGGAGGCCAATATCTTGCGGATGTTCCGAACCGCATATCTCCCCTTAACAAAGCCTACCTGTGCCCCATGAATGAGGGTCCCCAGTACTTCAGCCAGCCGTAGGGCCAGAACCTTTGCAAGAACCTTCAAATCAAAATTAATGAGGGAAATAGGTCGATAAGAAGCGGCCAGCATCGGGTCCTTACCCGGTTTGGGAATCAAGGTAATATGGGCACAGTTTTGCCCCCAGCGAAAGGCCCCCTGATCTCGCCGCGCATCAAACACCGCCCTCAATACTGGGCTGACACAGTCACCCAGTATCTTGTAGAATTCAGCACCGAACCCATCCGGTCCCGGGGCCTTACAACAAGTGGCAGCGGAAATGACCGATTGGATCTCCTGAACAGTAAGGGGCTGGTCCAGCATCCCCCTCTGCGCCTCCGTGAGCCGCGGCACATTCAGTTCCCGTAAATAATCCGGCAAGGTCGCGGTAGAACCAGGCTCCGCCGCGTATAAGGTCTGGAAGAAACCGCGAAACACCTTGGCAATACCCCCACTGCTCTTATATACGGTACCTTGATCATCGCGGAGCCCCGCCACCAAAGTGGAACCCCTCTTTCCCTTCAAGCAGCGAGCTAGTAATTTCCCAGGTTTGTCTCCATGACAATGTAGTCGGTAACGGTAATAACTAAGGGATTTCTTGGCTTTCTGATGTAGAAGCTCGTTAAGGTCTACTTGAGCCTCCCAAAAACGCTTCTTATTCTCGACTGATGGATGTTGGGCACACTGACGCCGAAGTTTAGTGACCTGATGTTCTAATGCAATAATACGTTCCGCTAGAATCCGGCGCTTCCGTGCGGCATAACCTATGATATCTCCCCTAAGGACTACTTTTGCCGTTTCCCAGATCAATTCCGGGTCATCCTCATGGACCAAGTGGTCGCTAGCAAACTCAGTCCATCTTTGACGCAAAAAGTGTCGAAATTGCATGTCGTAATATAACCCCAAGGGAAACCGCCATATTCGCGTCCTATCGGGGTCAGCCCCCCAGTTCAAGTCCAGCCACACCAAGGCGTGGTCCGAGATCTCCAGGGGCCCAATCTGAGCGGCCTCCGTGCGAGCAAACAGCTCCCTAGATATAAACAGATAGTCTATACGGGCGCTAGTACCATGCGCCCGTGATTGATGCGTAAAATCTTTCTCAGTAGAGTGCAACAGGCGCCATGGATCAATTACATCTAGCCTCTTACAGAAGCGCTGTAGCAGCCAAGCAGACATCTCTCCCGCCCCCTCAGTCCCCCCCTCGGGAGGCATCCAATTCTACGTCCAATACCCCGTTAAAGTCTCCCCCCAGGATCCAGGGACACTCAGGGAGCTGCTCCAACCTGGAGGCCGAGGCGCTGTAAAACTCCGGGTCGGAGACATTGGGTCCATAAAGGGTCCCAAATGTCACCAGTTTCCCTTCCAGATGGCCATGGACAAATAAGGAGCGACCCACTGCATCTGCTACGACAGTCTTCGCCACAAAGCGAATTTTCTTATGAACCAAGAGGACAACCCCCCCCCTCATTCCCTATAGCCGGGGATCCCCAAACCTGCCCTACCCAGGCTCTACAAAGTTTGCGATGCTCCTCTGCCGTCTGGTGGGTTTCTTGTAATAGGGCAATGTCGCAACCATTTCTGGCTAATGCCTGGAGCACCTTATATCTTTTAATGGGGCTGCCCAGTCCGCAGACATTCCAGGTAATAACTCTCAGGTCAAAGGGGCAGTGTCAAGACTCCACTTCAAGTGAAAATCTGAACATCGTAGAGGGGCTCCCCCAGCCTGAAACCCCCCGTATTCTGCTACCAAATCCAAATGCTAAGCAGTATCTAGGAGCCCTCCAAAAAAGCAGCTTCAGGTTGACAAGGGGGACTCCTCCAGCCGGAGACTCTCCTCCAATCAGAGAGAAGGTAGTATACCATGTACAAAGGTTCAAAGGAGTGCATACAATCCCTACCCCTTCCCTCTCCACCCTATCCCCCCGCCTCCCCCACCCCCGTACTCTCCCCCACCCCCCTCACTCTCCCCCACCCCCCTCACTCTCCCCCCCTCCCTAACCCATCGCCCATTCCCCCCCCCTTGCATACTCTCCCCCTCATACCCATGAGACACGTAGGATGTGAGCAGGGCCCCCCCCCTTGTTTTTCCCTGGTGAATTACCCTAAACTCAGCCACCCCCACCAGATCCTATTTCCTCCCGACCCCCCCCCCCAGGTCATCCGACCCCCCCCCTCTAAGATACTATACCCAAACCCATATACGTCGCCCCAGCCCCCCACCTCTATCCCCCCAGTCCTAACCATCCTCCCTCCCTGCCTTAGACAGGCAATGGAAGGAGGAAGAACATCAGAGGAAGAGGCCTCCCGTACTCCCCACCTCCCTGAACTACCCTTTTCAATACCAACACACATAAAAAAACTTATATCAAGCGGGGGCCACTCCACAAAGGCACATGCCCAACAAACCGGGGTGGGGGTCTAGCGGCGTTTTTGCCCAGTCAACTTCGAGGCCCTCTTAAGTACCCCTCCCACCCGGCCACAACCCCGCCGGCCAAGAAAGGCCAGGCCTCAGGGAGGACAGGGAAGGCCGCGTGGAGTGTGCCCCGGTCACAGTGATGTTAAAGATCACCCCGCATCAGCGCTCAATGGCGCATCAGTGTCCAAAGCGTCATTACGCATCCGCTGGCGCCGATGGTATGCCAAAGGGGTACTCATGATGTCCACGGTACAGGCTCCATATGCCAAAAAGTGAGGCCTTCCCCCAAATGTGCTCCTAGGGATGGGGAAGCAACAAAGCAGGTCTTAGTTACACAGTCTCCCCACTTATCTGGTCACTCCGCCGCCGGCCTGTTGAGCTGCTCCACATATAGACTCGCCTCTCCCGCCGTCTCAAAGATCCATCGCGTTCCTTGATGCCAGATCACCAATCACGCAGGGTATTGCACACTAAAGCGGATCTCAGCCGCGATCAGCTTCTGGCAGACCGAGGCGTAGCTTTTCCGACGTTGGCTCAAGGCAGCAGAGTAATCTTGGGCAACCCGAATACGCATGGCATCTTTTTCCACATATCCTTTCTGCCGCGCTATCTTAAGCAGCTCTTCCTTTTGGGGATACGAAAGGAACCGCGCCAGGACAACCCGGGGGCGACGTTCAGTTGCAGATTGTTTAGGCCCAATCCGGTGGGCGCGTTCCACAGTAATGGGGCTATTACCTCCTGTAATCTCACACAGGGAAGTCGCCAAGGCCTCCACAAAGTGCCGAAGGTCTTTATCTGGAATGGTGTCGGCGATGCCTAGGAAGCGTAAGTTATTGCGCCTGGACCTGTTCTCCAGGTCGTCCAGCTTGAGCGCGTGGTCCTGTGAAAGTTTTTGTGCGGCCCGGAGCTCCTTCCGGAGTATCTCCAATTCGTCCTCCGCTTGGGATATACGCTCCTCAGCGTGCTGTACTCGGGTCCCCAGTGCACCTAGGGAGGTCTGAATAGCGTCCATTTTAAGGTGCAAGGCATCAAATTGCCCCGATAGTGCAACCGTGACCGCCGCCGAAACTTCCGCGGGCATTGTGGGTGGGTCTGCAGCCCCGCTCTGCTTCAGGGGGGAGCTCGCCATTTTGGATGGCCCAGCACCACGCTCCTTTTCCCTTCGCCCAGCCTTCGCCGCAGAGGCCATGCCAAGGCTCAACTCGAGAAGCCTTTATTGCGCTTTACTATCAGCGTACTATGTGGCTGAAGTGGGCAATCCGAACCGGTTCCAATCAACGGTTTAAGGGTGAGGGGCCCGGAGCTCAAGCTGCACACAGCCGCTCCAGCTCACCACATCACGTGATCTCCTCACTGGAGCCTTTTATGCAGGCCTCAGCTGCACTCAGGAAATCAAGCCCACTAACTCCTGATCAGGTGTTAGCAGTTACTAAACCTGAGGAGGTTACTAGAGTTCAGCAACCTATTGTGCTCAAGGAAAGTTCCCCTAAAGCACCAAAAAGAAAGTAACCTTGCTTTAAAAAAATATACAAAAAGCCCTTTTAAGAGCTCCCAGTCAGCGAGCTAGCAATGTAATATAATAAAAGCAAACAAACAAACCCTCAAATCCTTACTGTTTGTTGATCTGTAGAGCCCTGTCCATTTGGGTAGCAGACTGTATCGCCTGGGCGTACAGGGCAGCCGGCCTCTCCTTGCAGGGTCGAGTCACGGCCCACCGTGTCAGGGTGAAGGCTGCGTCAGTAGCTCATCTCCGCTCT